>CM033460.1:17909113-18311010 GCA_019425755.1 Amaranthus cruentus | reverse complement strand
AGGGTTCTAAATCATTGATTAATTGGAATTTATACTCGAAAATCAACCATTGATCGAGTTTTTGTGTGAATTGTAAAAAGGTAAAAAGTTTAAGAATTGATTGAGATGCATAAAAATCTTTGTGTTTTTGTGTGAATTCCAAGAAACCCAAATGGATTTAGTGTTCTGTTGATCTAAAAAACAATACCCATAAGAGAAATTGAAGAAGGAAAATCAAAATCATGAAAGAACATAAAATCAAAAGAATGATAAGAGATTTAAAAAGAGGAGAATGTCTGATTTATACTAATGTCTTAAAGGGCAATTATATGGGGTTTTGAGAGCAAGAAAGAAGAAGAATTAGGAGATAATAAGCCATTAAAGATTAAATCTTGGAAAATGGAGTAGTAAAATTCATACTCATTAAAGATTAAGTCTTGTTCATGAAATATGGGTTCATGGTCGTTAATGGTGTTCATGAAATTTGGGTTCATGAAAGAAGATGAGTATGGATGCAAAGGAAGAAAACGATGAAGAATTAAACAAGGGTAATATTGTAATTTCACAAGTTAACGACCATTAAACGTTTTTTGGGTTACAGTTACGACAGTTAGTTTTGAAATGGTTAGGTGCTATTTTGTAGAAAAAAAAAAAAATTGATTACCATATAGAATTTCATGGCCAAAGAGAAATTAGATATTTTGGTAGAGCAAATACTCATTTAAGACAGAGGTCTCAAGTTCGAGTCCAATCGCGTGCGTTCTTTATTTATTTAATCCTTTAAACCCTTTTATCATTTCATTTTTCCGGCATCTCTCCGTTTCCTTTCAACAACCATTGCCTGCAAATCGAGCCTAGGACTTTTCTAACTTCCAAGGTTAGCGCTTGACCTCGACTGCCGGACCACCGCCGTTCGCCATCGGCCTCTCTCACTTCTTCATTTTGCCTTCAGTTTCCGCGCTACTCGCTGGTACTGTTCCAACATTCTATCTATTTTGTTGCTTTGATTCAATCTCTATTTGTGGGTAATTGTTTGATTCTTCAACTTGGAATAATTGAGTGTAATTGTTTGATAATTGATTCAATCACGGTCCTGCGTCATGCCTTCAATTTGTTTTTAGATAATTCTTTGATAATTGTAATCATATCGCACATAAATAAGTGCCAACCATCGCTGAACTCCTCTTGCCAGGAAGCTTTTCTCGCTATGAATTTTGCTAGTTTTGGTTTTGGTTTGTTTGATATTGACGAAGAGAACATTTATGGTTGTAAATTGAAACGCTGATTTTTGGTAAAATTGTTTCTGGAGTAATGTTACTTTTTATTGATACTAATCTTCTTGGATTTGAAAATTTTAGGGTTTTCGTTGTTGGATTATAACTGTTGCAAAGAGGATCTATGTAAGAACAGGCTAGGTCCTTGAAAAATTTGAGATATGGAAGGCAGAGATCAAGATCTGGAACGCACTTTTAGGGCTGATTTCAGCAAGGAGGGAGTTACGAAACTCGCGGAACGATTGACGGATAGGTTGAAAGAATATATGGGTGATTTTGTGGACGATACTCTCGTGGTAATACATCGATTATGATTAATTTTTCTTAACATATTAGTTCCTTTTCATAGCATTCATGGATATTTTTTGATTAGTCCTAATTGCAGTTTGAGTTATCAATTGAACTTGTCCAATATCATCAGCAATATAGGTTCAGTTTTTAGTATTTCTTTTTACTTTTACGCTATGTTTGGATGGAAGAAAATCCCTTATTTGGATACCAATAGGACAAGGGAGAAACCAGAAGGAAGACCGCCTTCACATTTTAAACAAAATAAATCCTTCCAACGTTGGAAAGAAAACTCACCGATTTTTCCTCCCCTGCCCTTTTTTTCTTTAATTAAAGTTATCCAAAAATATTGTTGATCAAATTGCGATGTTGCTGAAACTCTAACACAAACCCAATAGCCATTTCTGCTTCAACTCTCACCCCCAAATTTTCCGAAGAATTTGGCTTTCTATGGGAGGTGTCTAAATAAAATATCTGTTTTTTTGCACATGGTGTAGTGTGATTATTCAACAACAATGCCAAAACCTTGACCGCAAAAGACTATGGTAGTGTGATTTCAATTATATTTTTGTCTGGGTATTAAGATTCAGGAGGTCACTTTCTTGATTATTAGTTACGGTACAATGAAGATAATGATGGGTTAATAAAGTTTCAAAAATAGTTGGTGGTCAATATTTTGACTAATACGGTAAAAAAATAGGCGTTTTGACCTTTCAGGATTGATGATTTTTGTAATTGACTTGAATATAACTTCAATTGATATGTGCTTTTAGTGTTAGCTTTAACCTTTGAATATTTTTTACTTCCTAACATTTGTACTTTCGTTTGTTACATGTACGTGAGTAAGATCTGTTTAAGGAAATTAGTTGTATTTGTTGCTCGATCTTATGCTATGGACTATAGGCTTAAGACCTAACCATTGCTAAGTTTCTGTCTTGCCTACAAAAGACAAGGAAGACACCAAACAGTTGGTGGTGTATCATAAACACCACAAAGGAAGCATGTTAGAATCAATAAAATACTTCTATTTTGTAATGAGGATAGTTTGGGGATTTCATAGGTATGCGAGATAATATTCTATAAATACTAATGTAATTCTAGTTGAAAAGGGATAAGAAATAAGTGGAATAGTATGGAACAACTTGTTACATTGCTCGGAAATTTGCATCCTACTTTCCTTTTCTCTTTTTGTTTTTTTCCTTTTTTACCCATTTTCTTTTTTTTTAAATTACAAGAACAACCCAGTTCCTTACACCCTAGTATTAGAGGATTGCAAGATTGATGGGCAATGCCACGAGTCTTCAACGAATTTAGCATCTGGAACAAGAATTGAGTCCGGGAATCGCTCTCCGGTCATGTGCAAGCGAAATTTTAGGGTTAGAACAAAAATTGAGGAAACAAAAGAGGTACAACGAGACAAGTATCTTTGCCAAAGACTTGGGGGAAATTTAAGAAAGCCTACAAAGAAATTCGAGGAGCAATTTAATCAATCTTCTCACGGTGTGGGGCGAAATCAATTTGATTTGAATTCCACCCTTTTTTCAAAACCTCTAGAAAATGAGGGAAATTTGAATCAAGTGATGGGAGGAGAAAACCAAAAATTCAAGCTTGATGAAAGCTGAGAGGTATTTTAGATTGTATCAATTTAGTATCAATGGGAATTGAACTTTGAGTATTAGGCATGTAGGCGGTGGTCTGATCTAAAGGCGCTAATCTTTGAGATACTTTAGACCAGCCAACTATGGGAGTTTATGTTAGTAGTGTTTGGATTAGACAAGAAGGGAGTGTGGTGGACCATAGAAGGGACTTTGTAGAGAGAGTTTTGCCATTAGAAAGGGTTCCAAAGGACATTCTTTAGGAGCCTTTGTGAATGGGTTGAAAGATGTCATTAAGAGGGAATTAAGGCTCTTGGATCCAGTATCTTTGGAACAAGTAATGGAGTGGGCAAAAGCTTGGGTCACAATCTTACTATACTAGGAAATTGGAGGGTAATAGAAAATAGAAATGCAAGAACCAATGTCAACCAAGAAAACCTGAATTCTTTTTCCCAGTATACTAACAAACCATCTACGTTGTCCTCTTCCCAAAACCCGATGAAATATTTTCCTTCTTTCGAATCCTGGAGAAAGAGCGAGGGGATTAATAGATTTTGAACTAAGAGATAAAAGGCACGAGGGCATGTTTTAATTGTGATGGGAAATGGTCCTTAACTCATAATTGTAAGCATAAAGATTAATGGACGAAAAGTTGGAATTAGATGAAATAGTAACAGAAGAGGATGGAAAATTTCAAATTATGAACAAAGATGAGATTAATATGGCCGGCATTTCGCTTCGAACTATAGTGGGGTTAACTAAAAATTGATAAGGGATATAATTGGAAGGGAGGTAATAGGGATGATCGATTACGGGGCCACCAACAATTTCATTTTATCTCAAGTAGTGCATGAATTGGAGTTACCTTATTCCAATTGCCATAAATTTGGGGTGACCTTAGGTATTGGTGAAGATGTTTGGGGACAAGGTGAGTTGAAGGAGGTGCATTTGAAGTTACATGGCATGACCATGCCATATGATTGAAAGATGTTACCGACCAGGTGAGTGTTCGCCCTTATCATTATCCGCATTTAAATTGAGAGGATTGTGCACGATATTTGAAAGTGGGGATAATCCAACCTTTTAACATCCTTTTTTCTAGTTCAATAATTTTGGTTAAAAAGAAGGATGAATCATTGCATGAATTTCGTGGTGCTGCCATTTTTTAAGCTTAATCTCAAATCCGGTTATCATCTATTCCGCCCTTTCCTTCGAAAATTTGTGTTGGTCTTTTTTGATGACATTTTGATTTATTGCACAAATGAACAAGACCACATAATACATGTAGCTAATGTATTACAAACTCTCAATGTGCTTTTGGGGTGCGTAAGGTTGCCTATATGGGTCGTGTGATTTCCTTGGTAGGGGTAACAGTGGATGAGACCAAAATAGATGCTATTACTTCCTAGCCTACTCCGAGAAATTTTAAACAAATACGTGAATTAGATACGCTCAAATAGCTAAGCCTTTAGCGAACCAACAAAAGAAATATTTTTTTGGCTGGACAAGTGAAACAACGACTTTCGAAAGTTTGAAGTGAATTAATGGCTTTAGTTTACGCAATTGGGAGATGGATACATCCCATTTCCCAACCTTTTGTGGTAGAGATTAGGCAGTGGCTTAGGGGTTGTTTTGGTTCAATCAAGACGTCCCATTGCTTATTGACCACGAGCTGTAAACAAATCCATTTCTTTTGTTTGTCAACAAATGGCGTCCTACCAAACTCCAGTCGATCTTGTCACCCCTTCCTGTTCAAACTCAAGTTTGGGAACACATTTCTATGGTCTTTGGTACGTCTTCATGGTTTTCCCTCCACCATCATTTCCGATAGAGAACAAAAATTTTCAGAGTATTTTTCGGAGAGCTCCTTTCTGTAAGCACCAAATTGGTAAGAAGCACATTTTTTTCATCCACAAACGCATGGCCAGAGTGAGATAGTCAACAAGGCTTTGGAAACCTATCTCCGATGCTTTATTAATGGGCGTCCTAAAATATGTTCAAGTTGGGTTCATTGGGCATTATTCGGTTATCATACCTCACCACATTCCTCCATTCGCATGTCTCTATTCCAAGCCTTGTATGGTAAGCCACCTCCTTACTTCGTTCGATTTGGTAATGCAAAGATAGACATTGACAACCTTGCTCATCTCTTACAAGAACAGGACTTAATGTTGAATGAAATACAATTCAATTTAGTAAAAGCACAATAAACTATGAAATACTACGTCAACCGTAAAAGACGTGAAGTTACTTTTCAGGAGGGAGATTTTGTTTTCCCCAAATTACTAGCCAATGGGCAAAAATCTTTGGCAAAGCATACAAACAGAAGCTGGCTCCTCGCTACTATGGTCCCTACAAAGTCAAACAAAAAATCAAAAAGGTTGCCTACAAATTGTAACTACCGCAACACTCTCATTCATCCGGTTTTTCACATTTCATAGCTCAAATAAGCCAAGGGAACTCATGAACCTGTTAACAGTTCGTTTTATCCTAAATGTGCAAATCCTGGACGTCAGAAAGTGTAACACTTCGGACTGTAAAGTGCTTGTATCATGTTAAGGTTTTCCATCATTAGAGGCCACTTGGGAAGATTACAAGAAGATGAAAGCTTTATTCCCTCTTTACCTCCTTGAGGACATGGTGGTATTCCTAGGCGGGTGATGCCTACAAAAGACAAGGAAGACACCAAACAATTGGTGGTGTATCACAGACGTTACAAAGGAAGGTGTTAGAAGCAATAAAATACTTTTATTTTGTAATAAGGGTAGTTTGGGGATTTCATAGGTATAGGAAAATGCCCTATAAATACTAATGTAATTCCAGTTGAAAAGGAAAAAGAAATAAAGTGGAATAATAATATTTAGGAGCTTGCAGCATTGCTCAAAAGTCTTCATCCTACTTTCCTTTTCTCTTTCTTTTTTTTTCCTTTTTACTCATTTCCGCAGCATTTATGATGTTAAAATTCAAGAACAACACCCCAGTTCATTACAAATTCATGGACCTGTTTCAACCTTTTTTTACTTTCGTATATGGTTGGGCAAGTTTGTTCATCTCTGTCATGCTTTGGTTGCGAGCTTTATGAATATAAGATATACCTAAGTTAATATTTTTAATAATTTATTTTTTTGCTTATTCGTATCTTTTTTGGATTTGCCTTGTCTAGGGACTACATTTTCCGGTATACCTTTGCTTCAAATTTCATATCAAAAAAATATGTTTTTTAGAGATTGTTCTTTTTTTAATTACTTGTTGATCATTGCTTAATTTACGCTGATTGCATGTTCAGGCTTTCCATTCTTAAGATGTTTGCTTGGTTGAAATGGAGGCAGGGGCTCCTGCCCCTTGCCGAAAATGCATTCCTTTGTATATTAAGCTTTGCCCCCCTTACTAATATATGATATATATTTCAAAGAGTGCAAAAATCTAAAAAAAAAATTAGGGAAATTCTACATGGTAAGCACCAGGTTAAGGGAAACGCCTGTAATAACTAATCTTATTTTCTTTTCTACATGGTAAGCACCAACTGTTTCAAAACTAACTTCCGTAACTATATGGGCTAAAAAACGTTTGAATGGCCGTTAATGGGTGAAATTACCATATTGCCCTTGTTTAATTTTCCATCATCATCTTCTTCCTTGGCTTTTCTTCTCTTTCAAAACCTTGCTTTTCTTCTCCTTTTTAAAACCGTTTTCAAAAACCCAATTTAATTTTGTGTCAAATTAGTTAACGTTTTATATCAAATTAGTTTAAGTTAAAACCCAATTCAAGAAAAAGGAATTTCTTGAAACCAATTTGGGTTTGTATCAAGAAAAAGTTTTGAGCTTTTTGACTTTGTATTCATGGTACCTTAAATGTTCAATTGAGAATGGGGTTTTGTTGAAGAAAGATTAACAACAAAACCATAATAACATTTCTTTCCCAAAACATCAAAGACCCAGATCGAGATTTTCAAGGTTTTGCTTTCCTGCAAGAGATTGTGTTATCTTCAATGGATTTCCACCATTATTGTTTTCTTGATTTTTTTGCGCTTTTTTTTTAAATTTTTTTTTACTATCACATTCAATGATGGAAAGACATGAGAAGATGATTAAGCTGAGCTAACTTAGGAAATATAGTGAGAATGGGGAGAATAGATGATATCCATGAATGAAGATGGAAAAAAATTAACTCAGAAATTTCAGAATTTGAAGGAGATCATGAGAAAGTGTTTATGGTGATGGGTTTTTGAAGATGGTGAAGAAGAAAGAGAAAAATGGTTGTGCATTTGAGGTGGGATGTATGATGAAGATGAAGTTCTTATTTTGTCTCTGATTTAACTAATCACCTTCTCTTCCTATCATCTATAATCTATAATCAAACCAATTTGTCATTTACCATCCAAAATACATTAAACACAACAAACATCAGGATATAATTGAGATTCCAATTACAAAGTAAATGATTTAACGTTGAAGAGGAAGAAGAACAATAATGGAGGAGGAAGAACATGTTGAATGGAAGGAGTAATTGAGTTTTAATGAAATGAAAAGGGGTAAAATGGTCATTTCCATAGTTAACGGAAAATTTAACGTTTTTTGCTTAATATAGCTACGGTAGTTAATTGTTCAAGAGTTGAGTGCTATTTTGTGGAATGAATTTTAAGAATCGTTATCACTCGTATTTTGCTATAGTTGATGCTTACCATATAGAATATCCCAAAAAATTACTATAGTTCAATGGTTGGAGTAACGCATTTGTAACCTAAGGTTAAGAGATTAAATCCTAATTTAAACTATTAATTTTTCAATAAATTAATAATTTTATATTATAATGTCATTACTCTTTATCTTTCGTTATTTTACATTCATCTTATTTAGTGTGTGTTTATTTTTTGCTATTTTAATTTTAATAGTATTTTTTTTGGAGACTTATTAAGTGAATTTATGGAGTAAAAAATATTTGGTTTTTTCTTTCAAAAGGGATAATCATAGGGAAGCTTCAACTCCATTTGTTGAATATACTTTTTGCTATAATTCAACTCTATTTCAGTCAACATGATTTTATAATGTTTATAGTTTAACTAGTTTTTATATTGTAAATAATTTGCTATTATATTGATCCTCCCTTATTCCAAATCTTGGCTTTGCAGGAATATGTCATAGTTTTACTGGGAAATGGCAGAAGCAAGGAGGAGGTCAAGGAGGACTTGGATGTTTTTTTGGGTGATAATAGTGATTCCTTTGTGGCATGGTAAACATGTTGTACTTTCAACACAAAATGAAGTTTTTTTACACTCATTTCGTCCTCTGTAATGATTGATTCTCCCTGGTAATGCAGGCTTTGGGACCATCTTGCGTCTAACCTGAACCATTATATAAGATCTCCTCAGTGTTGTCCAATTGAAGTGGTAAAAGCTAGACCAGAAACGGTTGAGCCTGCGATCAAAGATGATTCCAACCAATTAGTATCAGAATCTGGAAAAGGAAAGTCTAGTAAAGCACTTAGAAGCCAACACAATAGGGATTGGAAAGGACCGATCACAGATGATAATCAACCTCTTCGCAATCACGTTTCCAATCATACACAGAACGAAAAGAAAACTTATCCCAATGCTTTACATGGCAGGCAGTCTATTTCTCCCGAACATCTTGTGCATAGAAAAAGAAATCGTCCCAATGAACACCCTCGACCAAAGGTTGGTCATTATGATATCAATTATCAAATATTCTTTTCCATTCTCCTATATGGGCCAATTCTTTTCTTTTTCAGCCTTTGCAATTGAAACTTTAACTGAAACCTGAAAATTTTCTTTAATTTATCAGCTTTGTTAATATGGTGTGTGCTTTTATAATGCATTTAGCATGCTCATATTGGAAATTGTTATGCAACATGAGCCTTCTTGTGTTCCACTTTATAACCAGTTAGTTAAGAAGGCTTTAACTATGTTTTATGTTGTTTTACTTCTTCTGATGCAGTTATTTGTTTTGGCCAGAGAGAACTGTCCCAAGCAACAATTGCTGCTCCCAGACGTCTGCTCCAATTTGCTGTTAGAGATGCAGTTGCAACTACAAGGCCTTCTAACTCTGTGTCTGAGCCAGTACCAAAAAGACTTCGCTCCATGGTATCTTCATCTACTGGAAATTTGATTGAGGAAGATAATCATAAGAGAACACAATCAGTTTCCAGGGTATTAAATCCTGTGGCAACCGCCATTAGAGCTGTTGCAGAGGCTTCCAGAGATGTCAAGAGGGTAAGAACTAGAAATGTTTTTGACCGACTGAGTTGCGGTGATGTAAGTTCAGCTCATGTATCAGTATTCAAGGAACCCGATGCCCAAAATGATGATTATGATCATATTGATGAGAAGAAACGTCAAATATATCTTCAAGCAAGAGACAATGGGAGGCATTACAATACGATTGCACCCCTGATGGATAGCAACACAAGCCTAGAATCTAATTCCGTGTTTGATAGTGAAATGTATGATGGTGTCAATGTTGCTAGCGCTAGTGGGGTGGATGTCTCTCAAATTGACACGTCAAATGATTCACTGATGTTGCATTATAGTGTTGCCGGGAATTCTAATGAAATAACACATAAGTCACGAAAGAATGAACAAGAACTGTCAAATTCTGCTAGTGCTAAGCGTAAGATTGTGAATATCTCTATGAATGTAAATACTTGGAACCCACCACATCACCGAACAACAAGAAAGACACCAGAAGTTGAATCTCCAAAATTAATGCAGGGAATTGAGGCTGGAGCTAATAACTCCAATCCACAAGTAATGAAGGAAAATAACATCCCAACCACTATTCTGGAAAATGTATAGACTATTTTTTTGGGCTTCTTGTCGAAATTTGACCAATTTACTTTTATGCTTCACATTTTGATTGTTTTTTTTTGTATTAGGGAAAAACTGATGCAGTCACCCATACAAAAATACAGAAAACTGCGACGTCATCTTTTGCTGGTTAGTTTTATTGGCTAAGAGTTGTTTATTTGGCCTATGCTGTTCTTTCGCTTGTCAAATGATTGTGTGCACTTGTTTGGTTGACAATTTGCCGCTACTAGGGCAATTTTCTACAGGTCATTCACTGGAAGAGGCTGATTCACGTACAATTTTTGTCAATAATGTAAGTTATATCATATGTGGAGCTTGTGGTACAGTAACCTCACCTTTTAAACTTAGATGCTCAATTGTACATATTTAAATTTTTTGATGGGTTTTACGTAGGTTCATTTTGCTGCTACCAAGGATACTTTATCTCGTCATTTCAACAAGTTTGGAGAAGTTCTTAAGGTGATAATTTTAACTGATGCTGCAACTGGCCATCCTAAAGGGTGAGAATTTCTGCTTGTTGATTCCTTTATGTTCATCTGAACACCTTTTTTTGCTTAAAGGTCTAATGATGTCGCTTAAGCAGGTCGGCTTATGTGGAGTTTATGAGAAAAGAGGCTGCAGATAATGCTTTGACGTTGGATGGGACATCCTTTATGTCACGTATTGTCAAGGCAAGTAGTTTGTTTATACATTTGTTTTTATAGATTTCCGTGTTCATTATTATTAGTTGACCTTAGTTTGTTGGTTATCTCTTAATAATCATGTGGCTTTAGCACGTGTTTTATTATGTCCTTTTATAATTTCTAAGAGTTATGCTCTTTTATTATATCCTAGCTTAGGTTGAACCTCAAAACCTTATGGAGTCTTGAATGTCTTGGTGTTAAAACTGACATATAATTTTGTTGGATTTGAGATCTTTGCTCTTATGTGATAATTTGTTTTACATTCATTGAATTGTTCTCATCATGATTTGTTTTTGAAAATTGGTGATGTGGAAACATGTCAGACACCACTTATGTGAAAACTTAAACAAGAGAAGGAGAGAATAGGAAAGCAAGAATACTTAAAGCGAATTCTATATATTCATTAATGAAATGCAAAAGTACATGATGCAAAACATGACAATTTATAAAAGATTCAAAATAACCAACAAAGTCATGAAATAGGAACAAAGTCCATGATCACTATCTTATTCAACTCCTAGTTCATTTTCGTTATTCTAACCAAGAATCATTTTATCAACTTCTAGTTCATACTTCATTCGAATTCACGCACCTAACTTACAATTATCTTATTGAACATCATTTAACAAATAAGGTACTCTTAAGGGGTGTTTGTTTAAAAGTTTGGAATATATGGATTGAAATCAAATACATGGTGCTATGGATTGGAACCTCATGCCAAGCTCGAGTTTTTTGGTTCAATGCTAGAATAAATTTTATATTCACTTATGGAATGGATTGTATTCCATTTTCAATATATATTTAATTTGATTGACCAGTTAAAAATCTTTATATATAATATACTAATATAAATCTAGAATCACTATGATGTATATCATCATTACTAAATGAACGAAGAAAAAAATTGGAACTAAAAGAATGACAAAACTAAGATAATTTTGTAATGACAAGAGCAGTGGTGGAAATATTTTCTAGGAAATGAGAACAATAAAATACAAGTAGAAATGGCAATATAATATTTTTATGCAATATGGATATAAAGAGAGGAATAAAGGAGAGTGTAACGAGTGGGCAACCGGCTAAACCGATCTTGGAAACATATCAAAGGAGAAATAAAATGAAGGGTTTGTAATTCCCATTATCGAATTGAGTGATCTGCTCACCAATTCCCGTACATCTTCCGATGCTTCTTCGTCTTCGTCTTCTTCTTCTTATTGGTCCTCATCCTCCACCCCTATCAAAACACTGAGTTCCCTCTTGCTACATTTATGCTTTAATGACCACTTGCCATCACATTGAAAACAACCCCTTCCCACGTTTTTCTCAAACCTCTCTTGGGATTAATCTTCTCATAGATTCTCCCCGACTGTTGCTGCCTGTATAGGAGTCTATATTGGTTTGAAACCGTGAGGAAAAATTAGGGATTGAAGCATTCGACTTTGATTTAGGGTTTGAAGAAAAATTGTTTTGGGAATAATATCAATTAAGGTTAGGGTTGAGGTGATTTTTCGTTGATGAATGAGGGCTAAGGTATGGGTTAATTTTCGTGGGCTCATATCTATTTGATTCGGTTCTTCTTCCTAGCCAAGATGTGGTCCCAAACTTTTGGTCTTTTTTTTCAGCCCAATCTATGGTTTGTTCCGGTCCTTAATAGTTAATATCCTTACTTCCATTTCAACATTCTCAATTAATCCTCTCAAGAATGCCCCTATAAGAACTGCTTCAGGTACCCTCTCCAAGTGGGTCACTCCTCCTATGAATTCCCACCTATAGTCAGCCACCGTTCGGTCCTTTCCTCTTTGCTCAACCAACAACCACTGAGGTCTCCTTCATCCAATGGCCTGGTTAGAGGACCAATGATTTCAAATCTTTCCAGGTTGTCATCCGGATACGTTGGTTCTCCCATTGGTACCAAAGTAAGGCTTCGCCCTCCAAACAGACCATCGTGACCTCCACCTTTTTCTTCTCATTTAACTTATATAAGTCAAGCTTCCTAAACTTCCAATTTACTCCTATTGCTTCTTGATTCGTCACGAACGAGAAATTCTACATTCCTGCTCTCAAGATTCTATGACAACAATCCTCTCTCCGGAAGCTTCATCCTCCCTTCAACCAACTGGGTAAGTGCCCTCTTTGTATTGTTATGCTTTCTTGACATTCTTTCTTCCTACGCAACAAGCTTCCTAGAAAACTAATCCCTCATCCTTTCGAGATCTTGCTCAATCAGAATAGCTCTGATACAAGCTGTGATATATAATATATTCGAGTGTGAGAGGCGGTTTTGTGAAAGAAACAAGAAACATGAAGAAAAAACAAGCGCAGCCTTTGAGTGTGCAATACTCCAAGTTTATTAACTTTTTGATTGGTAAAACCGTAAAAACATGATTTCCTCCTACAATGATATGGCCTTATGTATAGGAATCAGGCCTAGCGCAACTAACTAAGCAACAGAAATAACAGAATTGTACACTAGCATTAACTCCTAAAACAAATCATTTATGTTATTTAACTTTACGCGTTTCATATGTTTTCAACTGCGTCTACATAGCTGTTGTGATAGACTCATCTTATCCTCAAAGTTGAATGAGGGAAATTGCATATTGATTGTTTTGTAAGTCTTCCCAAGTCGCTTCTGAATAAAGTAAATGTTTTTATTGGATGAGCACTTCCCTGAATACCTCTTTACCTTTTCTTTGATCCCTTACCTAAGAACTTGTGCCTGTTGAGCTACCATTTCCAGGTCAAACAAACTTGAGGTGTGCTGGTCTTGACTTGGGAATGTGGAAGATAGGATGGATCTTCGTGCTTGGAGGGAGTGCTAACACAGTTGTAGGCCACTTTCTCAATTTTTCCAACAATATGAAATGGTCCACAGAACCGAGTAGACAACCTATATCGTGCGGCAATGCTTTTTTTTCTATATGGCTGCAACTTTAAGTCAAAATTCACATCCTTCCTCTTCTCATGTGGTGCATATTTATGGCATATAGAGATGTTCAACAATATAAAGCTTGAATGGAGATAATATGGTTGATGAATGAGAGAACATGTTGTTGCAAATTCTGTCCAATGCAACTACTTGGACCACTGGTGCGATTTCCTATTTATGTAACACTTTAAGTCGCCATGGCCTAGTTAATGATCTTCGATTGCCCGTCAGTTTGGGGGTTATTTATCGTACTTTGCAGCAAAGTCGTTTTAGATTTCTTTCAAATTATGCTCATGAACATCTTGTCTCGATCGAAGACTATGGATGAAGGAAACCTGATCAAGTTGCACTACTTCCTTCGTAAATTCATAAACATGAGAGCAATGAATATGCAGCGAAGGGTGTTTTAGCCCTATGAAGTGTGCCTACCTTGTCAAATGGTCAACTACCACAAGAACCCTTCGGACTGAGGTAGAGCTTTCACAATATCCATAATGATCTCATACCACTCTTGGTTGGAATGGGAAGAGGTTGTAAGAATTTGACAAGTAGTTGATGTGAGGATTTTTATTGGCATATTGAGCATGAGTGCATACATTGTGTGACTTGAGTTATCATTCCAAGTTCGAACCCAATATCAATGGGTAGCCAATCAGAGGTGGGTCTTAAATTCCCCATTGTGTCCACCCAAGGTGAGAGGAGTTTGGAAATAAAAGGGGAGACTTTAGGGATGACCATGCCCCCTTTGTAAAGCAGGAACCTCTTTTCCACCATAAGTGACTCCCATTTTCTTGGCTATCCTTTATTTGTGAAAGAAAAGGATCCTTCTCCAACTCATGTTGCAAATCTGTCCATTGCACCATATTTTCCTAAATTCTATAGAGCTCTTTTTTTTTTTTTTTTTTTGAAAAGGCGTCACAATACTTGATTCCAAAGTCAAACCCATGTAGCTTGCCAACCCATTTATGATGATTCACTTTGAATTCTCGTTGTTCCATTGCAAACTTCAAGCTCCGTTGCTCAGTCCAAACTACAAATTGTCAACCTAATAAGTAACGCCTTTATTTTTTAACTGTGAGAATAATGACCATCAACTTCTTTTCATACATCGACTTGGGTTATCCCCGAAGTCCTAAAACCATACTGAAATATGCAATGAGATTATTGTTTTGCGCAAGAATTGCCACAAGCCCTTCTCAAAATTAGGGTAGATGTCATGGTTGCTACTTACCCATAGTCGAAATCTTTCCTAATCCACTAATACACCTTTGCTAGCAATGATGAGCCCCAATTATGCTATTTTTGTTTCCTTATCTCACAGTTTGGCATTGGCATATAGTTGATGATTGTTTAATAATTTCAAGACTAAGGCTAAATGTTGGGTGTGCTGTTCCTTACTAGCACTTTATATTAAAACATCATAGAAAAGAAGACCTTACACTAGTTGGGTTGGTGCCTCCCCTCAATACAATCATGTCTTCACAGGTTGTTCCACTTTAAATCAGTTGAGCTCAATTAACACTCCACCTCCATCTTTGGTGTATAACCAATGGGACAAAGGTTATCGAACTTTTGTAAGAAAAGAGATAGAAAAGAAAACGAATAATTTGGATAATCGAGGAATACTCACTTGGATTTTCGGGATATGTAAGTAAGGAATACTCAATTCAACTTACTAGGGTGTAAATTAACTCAAGGAACACTCAACTTAAAAGTTAAATTTACTACTTAAAAATATGGAATACTCACAAAATTTTAAGGTCATCAAACATGAGTTCACACTTAATATTTGGAAAACATTCATTAACTAAAACCAAGTCAAAGAATAAAAACAAACATAAGCTTCGTCTTCTTTTTTTCAAATCATCAAAATCTGATTTTATTGATGAGAGAATGACCTTATATAGCCATAAACGACAACCCTTAGAGTAGTTTAAAGGGAAATTACACATGGTAGCATCCAGTTTTCATGAAATGTCAGTGGTAACACTTTTATAAGAAAATTCTACATGATAAAATCCAGTTTATGCACTATCTAATTATCGTAGCATTTTCCGATAAGTTCTTGTTAAATTCCGTTTAATTCATCATTTTGTAAGTTTTTTCCACATGGTAGCTACTAATAAAATTGTTGGCATTATAAAGTTCAAAAACTGGATGCTACCATGTGGAATTTTCCTAGTTTAAAAGACTCCTAAAGTCACTTCCTATACTTGGTTATTACATGGAAAACCAAAAGATGAAACTTTACATATTCAAGCATAAACTGTAGGGAGTTTGACCAACATTTGATATTACTCAAAAACTGAATAAAATAAGCCTAAAATGAACAAAAACTCACGTTCAACCCTTCAAATCCAAGGGAAAACCAACATCTCTAAAAAAGGTGTACTAATGAGCATTAAAAGTGTACTTTCAGCGATTAATAATGTACATATTTGTTGTATTGATGAGGGACTTTTGGTCCTTCATTAGCATGACCCGTGGCGCTTCATTATACTCAAAAATCATGCCAAAAGGTTGAAAAACGTCCTTAAAAACACACACTTACTAAATGCAATATAAGTGTGTTTTCCTACCGAAAGTTTTTGCCCCTTTGCTACCCATTATTTGCATGAGTTATCATTAAAAATAAAGGTTTTTTTCTTCACTACTATCATCTCTTTAAACAAGCAAAGTGAAAGGATCGAGACTCTTCATGATGCATGAATTAAATAAACAAGTACAACCACATTGAATTCGACCATAAATGCAACTCTTCACACTTATTGTTTTGTAACTTGCTAGGAGAACACCAAACATTCTTCTATTATTATAAATACACGAGCCAAACACCAGCACACTGTAATGACTCGGGTCAAGGGTTCAAAGGGTATTATCTTCTTTTCATATTAATCAGTCTTTATGTTTTGTAAATAGACTAGTTATTTTTGGTAGTTGTCTTGTGGGGATTAGGCTATATATAAAGCCATTCCTTGTAATAATAGATTGTCTTTTGAATAATAATAATAATAATAAAGATTAGTCTTTAGGAGTTAGAGGGCAGACTCGAATTGTCCTATTGGAGTCATTGGGCAGACTCGAAGTGTCCAAACTATCTAGTTTCGGTAACGGATCTTGGCGATCTGTTACAAAGGTATCAGAGCATTACGATCCGAGGACCTAATCGACATTCAAGAATGAATCCAGTGAGTATTTTTCTTGAGAAATTGGGCAGTAGAATGTCTCCTTTGAAGAAACTTCAAGAAGCTGTAAAAGCCAATGTTATCCATTCATTCAAGTCACAATCTGTCCAAGAAATGTATGGAAAATGGAGAAAAGGTTTGTGCGAATGGTGTGATGAGTGTTTTGGAGAAAATGGTTACTTCGGGTACGAACGAAAGGAGATGAGACATGGGGATTTTGTTTTCATCTTTAATGAAGGAAGAGATGATGAGTTGCTAGCCCTGGTTAAACCCATGTATAAACCCCCACTCTATCAGCAAAATGTGGCTTATCCTTCAATACCCATGATAAAAAACCCACCAAAACAGCAACCTTCTGAAAATCGGACAAATCACCTCAACCATTCCAACCTTACCACCCTAACACCCTCGACAATAGCCACAAAATGTATTGAAGACACCATTTGTAAAGATTCTGGGGTGAATGAAGAGATTGAAGGCAAAATCGATTTGAAACTTAAAGAAGATATAAAGGATAATTTGTTCAGGATGAGAATTTGGAATACAAAGAGTACCTCAATGTAGAGGAAAAAGAAGAGAAGGTAGGAAACAAGATGGATTTGGGAAAAAGTAAAATTAAAAAGACGAAGAAAGGTAAAATCAGGCAAGAAAAAGCTAGAAAAAGAAAAGTGAAGAAAAAGAAGGTAGGAAACAGAAAAGGGCAAGGAAGAAAGAGGAAAATCTCGTGGGAAGACGTGAGGCACGCATGGAGAAGGGTGTTGCGGAGGGCGTCGAATGCACGTCTAGGAAAACAAAGAAGAGGAAGGTAAGAAAAAAATTAGGGATTTTGGGGAAAGGAGATTCAATTGAGGAGAAGAAAAATGGGGAATTGTGAAAAGAATTCTACACAGTGGTTAACTCCGCCGGAAAAACCTGGAGGACGGTCGGAGTACGGGACGACCATGGAAAAAATATGGAGAACAATAAAAAAGAATCAGAAAAATAGAGACAAATCTGCTCGGTAGAGAAGAAGACTTGGGGAAGTTTATCGACGTGAGGAAGAAAGACGACGACAGGTGGTTTTTGGCCGACAGGATATGGCCGACAGTTATCGTTATACCCTTGAAAGTAGCGGAGCTTGAAATAGAGGAGAGAAGATGCGAAGGTGGCGGTGATTGGAAGTCTTTTGGACTTACCGGAAAACTGAGGGAGGTGGCCGTCGGCGTTAATACGACAATATTGATCGGAGCCGGCGGCCTGAGAACGAAGTCTGAGATTAATTTTGATTTCTTAAGGGTTTTTGGTTGTGAGGAGAGAGAGAAAACTGAAGGAGAGAAATGGGATTTTCATAAGGCTTTGAAAAATCAGACAAGGAAGATGAAGGGTCAATTAGAGCTTCATGATGACGACGCCATCGCTGACATCATACCACCATCATACTCATTCCAGATCAGAATGTGGGGCTTTTTAAACTCTTAAAATTCATTTTTAAGACTTGTAACCCTTTTAAAAATATATTCAGTACATTTCTTTTTCAATCCACTCAATCTTTTAATTCAGATCTTCAAAACCTTCAATTGTAAATTGGTGAATGGCTCACATTCGAGAATAATCTATTGGACGCACAAGGCTAACAAGGTGGAACTTCAGGCGGTCGGTAATGTAATGACTCGGGTCAAAGGGCATTATCGTCTTTTCATATTAATTAGTCCTTTTGTTTTGTAAATAGATTAGTTGTTATTTTTGGTAGTTGTCTTGTAGGGATTAGGGGGCTATATATAGAGTCATTCCTTGTAATAATAGATTGTCTTGATCAACCTTTAGGAGTTAGAGGGCAGACTCGAATTGTCCTATTGGAGTCATTGGGCAGACTCTAAATGTCCAAACTATCTAGTTTCGGTAACAGATTTGGCGATCGGTTACACACACTCATCATCGAATTCGAACCAAGCTTGTTAAGGAGTGATCTTGAATGACTGGACCATAGAACATGTACGAATCAATAGGACCCTCCTTGAATGACTTGGATATGGACACCACAAGGACTTGGACTAGGAACTTTTTGACTAGCATCTTCACCATCTCAAGCCATTGAACTTGACTTTCTTTGACGATGAGCTTGACTCTTTTTGAACTTTGACTTTGACTTAAAAAAGAGAAATTTGGTCATGATGGATTATACGTATAACCAAGTTACACAAGGTTATAGAAATGGGGCTCCGCTAAATGGATGAGACTTGAAAAGAAGGAAATGTATATGATCTTAGAAGGTCTGGGTATGGAAGGGAACATTGTCATAAGTCCTTTTTTAAATGATATGGTTCGAAAATAAGGAAGAAAGAAAGGAGAAAATTTACTTGTTTTTTAAACAGAAAAAGAAGAGAATAGACTTAAGAGAAGAAATAGAAAAGGGGATAGTTAAGGAATAATCACTTGATTATCAAGGATATGTAAGAGAGGAATACTCACTCTACTTACTAGGTGCAATACTAACTCATGGAACACTCACTTAAAAGTTTGGTATTACTACTTAAAATTTTGGAATACTCACAAACACTGTTATGGACTGGATATGGCATGGAACGTAATTACTAAAAATTAAACAGAAAATGTATTTAAATGTATGGATTTGTATGTAAAATGTAAATGTATATGGAAGATTGAATGTAATAAAAGAACAATTACAAAAGATAGAATTACAAGCTTTCGAGAGGCTTGTTCTCTCCCAATGAGTATAATACTCCTCTTAAAACTATTACTTGAGTGAATGCCTAAATCCCTTCCCTTCCCCTCTATTTATACTAATTATGTCTACATTTAATTCCCCCAACTTAACTAATTGCTAAGATTGAATGTAATAAAAGAACAATTACAAAAGATTCTTACAGCCCTAGAAGCATACTAAAAGACTCCCAAAAATAAGCTAAAAACTCTTCATATTCTAACAAGTACCTAAAAACTGAACTAAAACAAGTAAAATCAACTAATATGTAATAGCACACGTCCTAAATGCTTAGAAACCACCAGCTCAAATCTGCCCTTGATACTTCACTTGCTAGACCTTTGGTGCTCCAATTCCATGACCTTTTTCTGCCCTTAACTCATGCATGAACATGAAAGACCATCAACCAACACTTGGTTTAATATAGCAAGTACAAAAGCCATTACTTCCCCTAATAAAGCCTCTACTAATCAATGCAAAAGTAGCACTTTAAGGTTCTTTGTACCAGCTCCTTTTCACATACCAAAGGATCATCAAAAGGTCTTTAAATTCTTCATTTTAATTTCCCAAATCTGTCCCATAAAGAGTAGTAGATACCAAGCATAAGTGCAGCAAATGAACTAAAAATTAGCTAGTAAATTTGAAATCAAGGCTGAAGTAATGACACCCTTTTTTCAAAACTCTAATGCAACTTAACTTTAAATGTAACCCATCTTAGTAACTCTAAGAACCAGCCCTTATATGATATATCACGTGTGGAATAAGGGCAAACAAGAACATGTTTTTTAAGCATTTAGAAGATAAGTCAAGTGATGATTTGTATTGGCTATATCATGACTTATAACTATCATTAATGGACTCATCTTCTAATACTCTTGCTTGGAGTATCTATGCAATTAGACATGGAGTAGCAATGGACCCTTGGATATGATCATTAGGAACCATAACTCTTCAATTTGAAACCAAAGGACTAGTAGAAATTGTCTTGATTTGATTTTACATCATTCCCTCCTTGCAAAGGAGTTGTCCTCAACTCTAAGTGATCCATGGAAGAAGGAACAGTAGTAAGACAAGAGCCATGATTTTCGAAATCCTTGAGACCCTCTGTAATTATTGGGGTCAAAGGGGTCCAAGGGCATTATCGACATTTCACATTTAATTAGTCTTGATATTTTGTAATTAGATTAGTTGTTATCTTGTATTTGTCTTTTGGGGGCTTAGGCTATATATAGAGACAACCTTGTAATAATTCATTAGCATTTGATTAGTGAATAATAAGAATTGGTTCTTTTGGGAGTTATTGGGCAAACTAGAATTGTCCAAACTATCACTTTTGGTAACGGATCCGGCTGATCTGTTACACCCTCCTTGTTGTAAAGATCCTCACCAACTTTGTAATCACCATCTAGCAAAAGAAAATCTGTTGGACCTTGCACCATCCCAACTTGAGTACCATCACCATGGTCATTTTTATCATTTTTCAAATCAAAGTCATGTGTATGGGATGAAAGGAAAAGACTTTCTTTGGCTTTTTGTGTATGTTTGATTTTTTGTGGGGGTAAAGAATGAAGGATTTTTTGGAGCCATTGTGAGAAATGGTGTATGTATAAGCAAAACCGCTATGAAGGGACTTTTTATCACTTTTCCATGGCCTCCCTAACAACACTTGGCTAGTGTCCATAACTATAACATCACAAAGAACTTCATCATGGTATGAACCAATTTGGAAGCTCAAAAGACTTTGTTTTATAACACCTGTTGGTTGACTTTCATCTAGCCATTTAACTTTATAAAGAGTAAGGTGTTTAGTGGTTTGAAGGTTTAGTTCTTAAACAAATTCTTGTGAAACAACATTGACCTCACTACCACTATTAATAATGAGATCACATACGTTCGCTTGAATTTTGCATTTGGTTAAGAACAATCTTCCCTGTGAGAAAAAGCATTACCTTTCACTAACTTGCTTTGAAAAGCTCTTTCTAATACCAACCCATGCTTGTCAACACCGGGGTAACAATCTTCAACCTTCTCATCTTCCTCTTCACTTTGCTCTTGAGACTCTTTTTCTTCAAAATTTTAGAATGGCATAGGTTTTGATGGCATAATTCTCACTTCATTGCTAGTCAAAGCTCTTTGATTAGGATAATCTTTTTTGTAGTGCCCTTTACCATAGCACTTGTTTTTGGTGTTTTTGTATCGAAAAATGCTCAGAGTTATTTTTGTGTTGTTGTAATAAAGTAAAGCAAGAAAAGATATGTTCAATAATCAACTTAGGAATGACTGAACCAAAGGTTGTTTCGATACAGATACTCATGAAACAAGTCTAAGGGCTCCTAAGAACACATTCAAATTATAGCCAAAAGTATGAAAAGCATAGGAACATTAAATTACTTTCAACTAATCCTAGTTAAAAATAAATTGCAAAGAAAGAACAAACAATTGCTCAAAGGTTGTATATTGATTTCAAAAGTGATGAATTACAAGAAGCAAGCTAAGCCTATTTATACTAAAGAATTCAGCTAACAAATTACAAAATGGCAAACAAAAATTCAGAATCAAAAACCAATTCCACGGCTACAAATCATTATGATTTGGAATTTATTTGCTTCAATCTTCAAGTATAGTTAATTGGGTTGACTTGTAGAGATAATATCCTCTTGGAAATCAGAATTAATCTTCATGAGATAGTGGCTAATTTGGAGAGTCAAGCAGCTATATTTTGCAACATTTTTCTTCAATCTTTCAAATGATTTCTTGGGCTGAATTATAGAAGAGATTTTCATGTAATATTTTTCATAATCTTCTTGATATTATCTTCAAGGAATTCAACTGAAATAGATTGTCTTCAAACGGCCATATTTCTGATTTTTGGAAAGGATTTGGCATGATTTGTGATCTTGCAAATATTCCCAAAATATTATTTATATATGTTTTGGTTTATTTCTTGATTTTTGGCTGAATAATATGAGATTATGGTTGTTTGCTTTGGCTTCGATTCTTGCTTCACAAACTTCGTAATTTTTCGAACCAATTGAGCGATTTTATATTTTTAAAGACTCGACAAACGAAAAATTACAACTCAACTAACTAAACATGAGACATGATTAAGCTTGATCCTAAACCTGGCTTAATCATCTCTAAGTCTTTGTTTTATTGCAATAAACAAAAATATAATAAAGACTCAAATACTCAAACTAAATAAAAGACTCAATTAATAAAAGACTCAAATACTAGAGTTGAAATGCAAAGACTCAATTATACGATATTAAAATAAAAGTAAAGAAAAAACTCAAGGTCTCAACTAATGATCAAATTGATCTTATTAGAAAGGACCTAGTTAATTATATCACTTCCAACTTATCAAGACTAGCTAGGAACCTTCCCAATTTCAATTCCTCACTTTCCACAATCTCACAAACAAGGTATAATCTCTCGCATTCTTTTATGTACTCCTCTACTAACCCTCCATTTTGTTGTAAAGTACTCCACTTTAGATAGAGGTTTTGTTTGTAATTTGTGGGAATGAAATTGGCTCTCAATTTTTCTCTCAATGTGGTCCATGTGGAACTCTCTCTTTGTTATTGCCTTCTCTCTTGGCTTGAACACCCTTAAGCCATATCTCAACAAGCTTATATTTTCTTTCCCCTCCTCTATATCTTTATACACAAAATAGCTCTCTAGTGCTTGTTTCCACTCTTGATGCTTTTCAGGATCAAGTGTACCATCAAATGTATCTACATCCACTTTAAGACTCTTGTCCTCTCTAGCGGGTGGTGGTGTTTGACTTGATTTAAGTTAAATGTTTTCCAAATATTGAGTGTGATCTCATGTTTGATGACCTTAAAATTTTGTGAGTATTCCATATTTTTAAGTAGTAAATTTAACTTTTAAGTTGAGTGTTCCTTGATTTAATTTACACCCTAGTAAGTTGAGTTGAGTATTCCTTACTTATATATCCCGATATTTTAAGTGAGTATTGCTTGATTATCCAAATTATCCGTTTTCTTTTCTATCTCTTTTCTTACAATAGTTCGATAACCTTTGTCCCACTGGTTATACGTCATTTTTTCACCAAGGTCCTCATCATTGCCTTAAGGGACACTAATGAACGTTTCAAGGATGGTTCTCCACTTAAAAAGTGAGCTAAGTTATTGATTACGCACATTCTCGTCATACTATCAGTTCAAATCAATAATTTTTTCACTCCAATATTCCAAATTTTCATAACTCCAAAGATTTTGCTAATTTGGCACTGCAGCTCCTAAGTTCTCCTTTAATTGTTTTCTTCACGCCCTTTTAATATTTACAAGCTTTGCTTATATAGCACTTTAGCCTAACAACTTTATAACATAAATAACAGAAAATAATTATAACCAAATATTTTCTCTCCTGCCCCCACATATTTAGTTTGCTGTTTAGCTTAATTTTTTTATTCAATTGTTAATTAGGTTGTGAAGAAAAGCTCTGTGCAGCCAGATACCAATTCCATGATGATGTGGCCACGTATTACACGGAGTATTCCTTTTGGCGTTCCTAGATTTGTGCAAGCTTCTTTCCCAAGGGTCTTTCCTGGTGCATATAGGGCACGGCCGCCTATTAAACTAGGTGGCAGGAGTATGCAGTGGAAACGGGATGCTCAGCAAACTTCTACAGAGAGTGCAACCTTGATTTCTGGAAATATAACTACTGCAAGTCGTGGCCTCACCTATATCCGTACAGATCCCAAGTCAGACGAGAATCCTAGTGGGGTTTGACTACATTTTATTCTTAATTCTTGATGGAGATTTGTTGAGAAGACTGATTCACATGTTCAACAGATCCAACATGTTAGCTTTGGTGGCATGGCAGCCAACATTGAGGATGATTCTGTAAGTGCATATTTTTAAAGGTTTTTGGTGGGGAGGAAAAAGGAAAAAAGTCGATAAGTTTAATAGTTTTTTTTTCTTTTATTTGTCATTATTAAGTTTAAAGTTAAGCGTAATTTTCTAATATTTTATTTGTCATTGGAAGGGTTCTTGATGTTTGGAGGAGTACTAGATCCATTTGTTGCTCAAGGGACGATTGGTTTATTGTTGGGGTTTACATTCTGGGACAGAGGATGAAATTGGCTCTACTAGCCATTTTATATTTTGGATAATATCTTTTAACAGTGTTCTAGTAACAAGAAAATATCTCGCAATGTATAGTATATCAAGTCGTACTTGATCATCTGCTTAATTTCTGTTAGCATATGAAACAACATTTTAACTAGATTAATAATCTGTCTATCCTATATTCCTAGTCAAATGCTCTCTGCTCATCTTATTTTGATATGTACTTTCATTATGAGTTCTCTTTTTAATGTTGCTATATTTTTATTTTTTCCTAATAATCACATTTTTGTCTGTTATTGGAAACTTATTCTCAAACTTCTTTCATCTTGTCAAGGTAATTTTTTCAATCCACTTAATTTTTGCTTTTTTGTATGAATGTTTTTATGAAAGATCATCCTACTAAAGAAGACCAAGAAGCCGTAGACTCTCCAAGGGATTGTCTTATCTCTACAGGCAAACTTTTCTTCTTTCTAAGCAAGATGAAGAAGCACTAACATTGTGTTTAGTTAAACAGAAATGGAGGGAAAAAAAAGGAAAATATTTGATCGGACAGAGGATTAGTTGTTTGATTAACAATAGTAAGACAAGATCCTCACCAACTTTGTAATCACCATCTAGCAAAAGAAAATTTTTCTATGAATGGAATATACCGAGTAAGATGATGATGATATCTAGCAAAAGAAAGCTTTCTTTTGGACCTTGCACCATCCTAACTTGAGTACCATCACCATAGTCATTTTTATCATTTTTCAAATCAAAGTCGTGTATGAACTTTTTTAAATATTTGGTAGATATAGGTTTGAAAAGCTTATCTCTTATAAATATGGGTATATGGTGAAAGTAAGAGCTTACATATGTTCAATTGCTCGTCCAATTTGCTCACTTCATACCCATTCCTAGACTTACTAATATTATTTTTTTATTACAATGTAGGATGAGGAAAAGAAATAACTAAGTGAAAATCATTCTTAAAACAAAGTAATGTTTGCTCCAAATGAGATAAGATTTGCTTCACTTATACAAAATAAATTAAACAAAAAATCAATAGAAATTGAAAAGCATATAATTGTTTAAGGAAAAATCGCTATTAAAAGGCCAATTTTTAGTTCGTCTGCAGATAAAGGGTTAACATAAAGTTTATTCTATATAGGGCTAACCTTTTGCCTATTTTTGCAAGAAAAGGGTTGCTAGGTCATGAGTACCTGGAGTACCCGATTACTTCATTTTATTTCATTTAAAGGACAAGTGTCATATTCTGATTCGATGATTTAATTTTATTAAAAAATCAGTTGACAAAAACAACAATAAAACACAAAAAGCCAATTTCCTTGGTCTTCTTATTCTCTGACTTTTTCACACCATTATCACCTTCATCTTCATCTCTTTTCTGAGTCATTATAAAGCTTAGCGAGGGTAGCTACAACTAAAAGTTTATCACCTAGGAGGCCAGGAGTAACAACTAATTGTATGAAAACAATATATAGGACGTTAAGTCACTATACCACTTCAGGAACGTAAAACAGTTTACAAGAGCTGGGGTCATAACCAGCAAAATTCAATTACAAAGAAATATTACTGAAACTCACATTACAACATCCTCTCATTTGCATCATCACTGTCAAGATTACTTGAGAAGGGCCAACCACGGTTAAGGAGAAGTATGATCTTTATGCACTTTGTGTCTAGTTTTCAATACAAATGATCATGCCTACAGATTACAGTCAGTCCTGCAATGAATTTAGATCCAACAGCAAATCATATGAACGATCAATACAAGAATTTAGATCCAACAGTAGTACAAGGCAATAAAGCATATTTGAAATGTTTTAGCAGCGTTTTAAAAGTAAAACACCAAATTAATTTTCATGTCATTGCAAGTGGGAATAGAATTGCTTCACGCAAAACTGGGAGAAATGCGTAGAGCTCATGATACCCCATCATAAAAAATATCCCAAAATATTCATCAAAGCAAGCAAGTCACATTTATAAGGACCTTAAGATGGCAAAATCAAATAAAAGCCATGTGAAATAACAAGTGCCCTAGGATCTAAAGACTCAAGCTTTATCCCTAATAATCACCCAAGACCAATGATAAAGGTGTTCAATGCAAGTAAACAAAAGCAATAAGAAAGCAACAAATAAAGACACAAGATTTACGAGGTTCACCCCAATGTGGGCTACGTCCTCGGTGGTGGTTAGCTTGCTTGTATTATATGAAGAAACAATAGAGTTCTCAAGAACTCTTACAATGGAGAATAATACTTGGAAAAGAAGAAAAGAGAGAAAGAAAGGGTTTGTGTTTGACTTAGGGATTTGAATACATAGCTTCTTGAGCACTACATTCACTATATATATATATATATATATATATATATATATATATATAGAAAGAAGTTCCAGTGAGAACCATCCTTATATGAGAACCAATTCATTCACTATAATATATATGAAAAGAGAGAAAGAAAGGGTTTGTGTTACTTACGGCAAAAGGTATTCGATTTTATGATACTATTGGGCAAAAAAGTGTTACTTTAAGAAAAAAATTCTGAAAAAAACTCATAAAAAGATGTTACTTTTTACATAAAAATGTGTTACTTTTCGAAAAAAACGTGTTACTTTTTAATATTTTTATTTTTTTAAAAAAAATATTTTTTTCTGAAAGTAACAACTTTTTTTTAAAACAAAAGTAACATTTTTTTGTTCAAAAGTAACACATTTTATATAAAAAAAGTAACACATTTTTATTAGGGAGTTTGGTTCTCACGGTTCTCATATAAGCTTGGTTCTCACCGAACTGACCTATATAAATATATATATATATATATATATATATATATATATATATATATATATATATATATATATATATATATATATATGGGAGCATGTATGAGTAAATGAGAAAGGGTCCAGCCCTAATTAATGGCCGTAGCAAATTATCGCGAACCAAAACAGTGTCTAGCAGTAGCTCGCTCGACCGGGTCGAGCCAAACAGAGGCTGGTCGAGCGGATGGGGTCGTGGGTCGAGCAAAGTTCCAGAATGTTATTGGAATGGTCGAGCCTCTTCACTCGATCGAGCAGCAGTTTCCTTAGGTCGAGCAACCCATATTGAACCTCTCTAAACACCATACACACATACACATGACCACACCATCAAACATCATCATGCTCATTTGGTGCACTCAAAGTCACACCAAACCTCAACACCATGTATAAAGGAAGCTTTAACTATAAGGATATGACAGCACAGCACAGAACTCTTGCAACTTGAGTTGTATCATTGTGCAAACAAATTTTCATAAAAGTAGGAATGCGTCAATAAGGTCGGTATTGATCGCTCACAAGAGTGAGGAGTATGCTTATGCTCGTGATTAAGTACAAATCGTACCCAAATCAAAACAAGAATCTACCTAAAATTGACAAGAACTTTCACCTCCAGATGCAACTGGGATCGGATATTTTATGTTCAGATAATCCATAAATTATGTGTATAAGATACATGCAAACCTGCAAGAACAAAAGAATTATTAACAAAGCCAAAAGCCTTAAAATCCCAAGAGACGAGGATGAGCCGATGGGGTACTTGCAAAATATTTGGATACTTGTATATTAGAGAAAGTTTGAACTAAATAAGCAAATTTATATAAAAAAATTCTTGAACTAGGCATGGGGAAAACTTAATTCCCAAAATAAGCACGAAATTCCCATAGCCGAGGTTTGGATTTGTTCGATGTTAGTAACAACGAACAAAGCTCTGTGGTTGAAAAAAGTCAAGACTTATGTTCGCTGTTACTAACAGCGAACAAATGAAACCCTGGTCAAACAGGGTCAAAACTTTGTTTGTTGTAAGTAACAGCAAACAAAGGTTGACCTTGGGGGAAATGAATTAAAGTGATTTTAGAACAATTTATAATACGCATCAGATCGCAGTTAGTAATTGCGGACAAAGATGTAGTCAAAAAAGTCAATCTTTGTTTCCACTTACTAAGAGGGAACAAAGATGTTGACTTTTATTGACCAGCATCTTTGTTCGTTGTTAAGCAAACAAAGTCTTTGACTTTTATTTACCCTGTTTTTTGTTCGTTGTTCATAACAACGAACAGAATCAAACCACAGCTTAGGGAATTTCGTGCTTATTTCGGGAGATAAGTTTTACCCATGCCTAGTTTAAGAATTTTTTATATATATTTTGCTTATTTGATTCAAATCTTTCTAAAGATATAATTATACAATCCCAACAAGGGAAAAAACAGAGTCAATCAGATACAGGCAGAACATGAGTATCCCAAAATTTTCATGCAATTATAGCAAATTAAGCAAATGAAATGCTTGGATTCAGATACATCAAGCTGATAAGCCTAGGTTTTTCAACCCACTTAGTTGTCCTAGGCCATGTCGGTATCCTATCAGCATATTAAGTCCTCAAACACATCTTCCTACAGCATCTGCTTAACAATGATAATATCACTCATTAAAATTGTATATACAAATTGAAAGAATTAAAACTTAAAGATTATGTCAGTCATCCATTATGATTATATAAAAAAAGGTAAAAAAAAATGGCTATGATTTTATGAGCAGGGGCAGGAGGGAGGTGGCTAATGACTATGGTAGGACCATACTGCAAAAAATATGATTTCAAATACGGTTGCAGTAAAGGTCGCATAAGAGATTCCACAGCCAATTCAATTGATTTCGCGGTCAATGCATCCTATATTTCAGTCGCGGTAAACTCAAAATCCTTTACAACATAATGATGCAACCTTGTTTTTGCACTATAGATAGGACTTTTGAAATTTTAGTCAAGATAATGAGGGTAGGGTGAAGTGCCTTCGAGACTCGAGGGAGAAATGTTCACTAGGATACTGACTACTGAGTAGTGGATTACCCACATCCCCTCACACCCACACACACATTGTGCAGAGGGAGAAGACCGTAACACCTCTAATTTTTTTTAAAGCTACTAGAGTAATATTGTTAAATTTATTTCTTTTAGTTTAGAGCGGAATAGTACTTGTATTTTATATTGAACTTAATAAAATTCTATTTACATTTATTTGAGACTACCATTATTATTACTATAAGGAAAAAGTAACATTACTAATATCCACATTATGTCCATCCGCTGAAAATAAATTAATCTTTGATTATACTCTAATAAATCCAAGTATGAGGTGTACATGCTCATAATAACTTACTTATTTTATGACCCACTACAATAAATTATATAAAAATACTAGAAGAAAAAGATCAAAAAAAAAAAAAGAAAAACAACATTAAACAAAACTCTCTTCCCAGCTACCTCCCTTGCCTCCACCCCTGCACCCACCCTCATCCCCAACCCCTGCCCATCTCTCCACCCATGTACACCTGCCCTTCCCCACACCAAGACTTATCATTTTCAGCTAGATTCCATTTTTAGCCAGAGGTTCCGTTCTATCATCAAGCTTTTCATTTTGTTTATACTACATACTCCATTGAAAATCTATCATTCACAAGTCAGCATCAGCATTCACATCATCAATTCAAGAACATAATCATCACCAATGAGATGTTTGATTGGCATCCACAATTGTATCCAATGATGCACATGCAAATATGTGATTTAGGTAAAAGAAAACCGCCTGGATAAAGAATCAATGGTCTTGATGTTGTGGAAAGGGTTCAATGATTTGTGCCCTCGTCACTTGGCTCCTCTGTCTTGGATTTACTATGGATGGACATAATAGATATAAGAAGGGGGAGATTAGAATGGAAATGGAATGCTTGTATATTATGGATATAGAAGAGCAGTGTGCTCAGCCCCAACTTTTTATGTGGTTGAGTAACTCCCAATGTGTCAATACACAAGAAAGAATACAAGCATACTGAAATCATTCCCCATTCCTCTACTTATATACAAGAACTATGTGATTTGAATTCAAATTCCTTTCCTAACTTTAGCTATAACAGAACAGCAACAAACTACACCAGCATTATAACAAATGACTCGAGGTCTAACAGAAAGATGCCTTTTCTAGAATTAATTATCAACAAACTGATTCCTTTCTTCTTTCTGCTGTAGGTGAGGACTGGCTACTGTTTGGGCTGGATTTGTATTCACAGCTGAGTCCATTACAAAATATTAACTTATTATTGATCTTGGATTGAGGCTCACAGTTATTTTTATTGACCTGGGTTTATGCTAATGATATAATATGGTTTTCAGAATGGATGATTGGGTTTATGATCATGTTTAAGGTTCTTATAGATGGTTGTGAGAATGCATATTCTAATAAAGTTGATTTATAGAATTGATTTGCTTATGACCAAGGCTTAATGAAAACAATAATGAGCTTAACATCATATTTTGGGTAAATAAGCTTTATAGGGGAAAATGCATTTTAAAATATTTCGAAAATCATTTGAGCTATGTTCAAATGTATCCTTAATTTAGGTATTGGCAACCGCTACTATAATGAAAACTTGTATTTTTCCGGTTTTCTAAATTATTTAGGGGAAATTGTCAATAAAAACCAACTTTGCTTGATCCCCTTAAAATAAACTCGCCTATTATTTATTTTAAATAAACCTACCTACTAGGTATATCTGCTAAAAATAAATCCACCCATTACTTATAACCATCATCGAACCTTCTTTGTAAGTCAAGCAATTAGGAATAAACAATAGTTGGGTTTATTTTCAGCAATTACACCAAATAGGTGGATTTATTTAAGATAAACATAGTTGGAATTATTTTCAGCTGATCGAGCAAATGTTGGCTTATTTTTTACAACCTCCTCTATTATTTATCATTCATATTTAGTTAGTAAATAAGGAACGTTACCATTCCAATGCTCTAGAAATAAAAGGTGACTATCCACCTAAATGTACTCACACCAAGAATCTTACCAATCTAAGTTCAGCTTATATGCAAATTTCTGAGGAAGTCTGCAAGCCTGAAATAATTCAAGTTATAGTTCGTCACAATACTAACAAACATATTATACAACCAGGAGTTGAGGATAACGCTCCTTACCTAATATTTTTTGCTATTACAGTTTCGCCATCGGCAGCCCCAAGATGACGTAGCACGACTTCCTCAACACTGCCATCACGATATGAATGCTGAAGTAAAAGATGAAAAGAAACATCAATTATATAAAATCCAAAACTGCAGCATGTCAACGAAAACTGGATCTTAGCAACTAGCAAGTAAAGAAACAGGATTTTTAAAGTACCAAGAAGCCATACAACACTTTCTATGCTTTTATTAGCATCACATAACAAAGTATAGTAGGTACATAAGAATCAGGCAAGAGTAAATTACAATCGACGCATAATTTCTTTAGACCCTTATTCATCACTCAAATTCCAAAGTCAAGAGTCGTTTTTTTTTAAAGGAATCTAGAGTCTTGTTTAGTTCCTAGTACAACACAAGAAACCATCACAATATAGGGCAGAAACTAGGTTCAAAAGTAGACATCCAAAAAGGAACTCCTTAATACTATGCATACTGATATTAGGCCTTATAACTTATAAACTTATTTACTATAATGAGTTGGAGATTCCCGAATAGATTAAAAGGGTAAATTCTATCGAGTCGAAACAAACTGCGGTCACATATGCCGGATGTGTTTGCGAAAACGGTTGCAGTGTCGTGAAAAGAAACTACAACGGAGTACAACATGAATCGCGCCCGATGTGAGCGTTAGAAAAATCTTACAAAAGGAGAGTTTTAAACTTGTACTTCCATTTTTATTGAACTACTATTATTATGCAATAAAATGTCCATAGCTATTATAATTGTACTATAAGAGGTACTTTTAGCAAATTATTATTTAACTTATTAGTTAATCATTTTTATAATTTAATTGACTTTAATTAGTAAATTTAATGGATATTAAACAAATTTGAATTGAAATAATGTTGTAACAGTGAAACGGGTGCTACACATTACGTATTGGTCATCACATCGTTTTGACAATGAAAATTCATGCACCGATATATAACAGGATTAAATATCACGATAAATCTCAAACATGTTACATAATAAACATTATAAGATGAAAGAAGCAAAGATATGAATGCTAGTATGGATTCGTTGACAAATATAAGATTAGGAAGCATGTTTTCAAAGAAAGCCTATGGATTGCACCCATTTATGCAAAGATGCATTAAAGTAGATTGAGATATAAGAAAAGTCGTGATAGGCCTACGAAAAAGTGGGAGGCGCAAATTAGAAATGACATAAGTGAATTGCACCTCTCTAAGAATTTGACTAGGTATAAACTAGTTGAACATGTCAAATTCGTATCCTAAGCCATTGGTAGCTATCTTTTTCATGATTATTGTTGTGTCTTTATAATTTTTATAGTTGTCTTGCTTGTTTGTCTTTCCTATAGCGTGTTATGTATCATTTTGTATGTCTTTTCACTGGCCGCAACAACCTTATCACCTTTGATAAGGGTATGGTCTGCAGTCCTCCACCCCTCCTAAAACTCTGATCGTAAAAGTTATGAGCGAGATATAGTAAATATGATAATGATGAAGTGTTGATTAATAACAATCATAATCAATTCTAAATGGTAAACCAATTTTAATAAGGGCAATTACTTTTATCAGTAAAATTAGTTATAAACAACACTATGAAGTTTCAACTTAAAACCAATAAAAAAAGTTACTTTTTAAAATTCTAGTAACATTTAACCACCCCAATTGCTACTAAGTGCTCCCCTTTGGAAGGGTTTGTTGGGTTGAATGTATGTAACCTTACCGATTGTAATAATGAGGTTTCCAGTTTACCTCTCGTCGCAAACATTATCCGCAACTTCATATAAAAAAAGAAGGTGCCCGACTTAAGAGACATTTTATCTAATGCCATTGTTCGAAAAGTTTAAAAAGGTGCACAGAAGCTAAGAACACTTTTGAGAAGCCGCTAATCACAATTTTCTAATACCATTATTTCATTAGCTACATACAAGACTCAAAAGATACAACCAGAAGGAAAAGCGCAGAGGAAGCAAACACTTAAAGATTTGAAAATTCAGTTAAATATACCACTGTATGGTTACCTGGCTCTCAACCAAAAACTAGAAAGACCAAAAATGTGGGTACTGAAAAATGTTATTTCAAGAGAGCACAAAAAGAACTAGTTAGCCTGACAACAGAAAATCACAATTCGAGGAGAGCAATAAAAATTAAGAGCTTAAGCACTACAAGATTCCAATGCCTAAAACAAGGGTGGGGAACAACCAATTCATACCTTGTAAAAACAACTAGTTCCGAATGGGCACGATCCATTTCCAAATTCAAAGTACTTGCAATCGATGGACCTGAAGTTATGAAGAGCTCAAACATTTAACTACAATTTAGTTCTCAAAAACAGTAAGTGCACCTCCTATGGGGATGAGGATGCAAGGGAAGAAAAAAACATAATTCCACGGATGTGAAAAAATATATCCAATATACATTATATATATTAACAAGAAAATAAAAAAGGAATGTGTGCTCATACTTGCATATAGCACTAGATATATACTCCCTAAGAACTCGCATATTTGAGTCATAAGATGCAAAGTCAAAGGGACATAGGGAGCATTAGTTATATTCAGACATAGACTAGGCAAAGGCTAGATGTCATGGATATTTGGGTATAATAAATGTGCAAAACTCCATAAGGCATTATTCTTCAATTCACTTTGCTTGTGTTGTTTGCTCCTTACGTCCTTACAAAATTATATCTTTGTTTGTTGCTCTGCTACGTTTTGAGTAAAGAAAGAGCAACAATAGGAATCAAATTGCCAATGAGGTTTAATTGTGCAAAAAAACACACTTATATATGCATGCACATCAAACTGCTTGTTTCATCTTTTATATGCCGGGCAGCTGTTTCAGTTTATGTATCATAGTAGATGTGTCACTAAACTCTAAATTTATATCAATTGTATTTTGTGGATGACTCATGTTCTGTAAGGCTGATTTTTCCTCTTTCTAGTCCTTAAGTGTGCCTTTCAAACTTTGTCTGATCTGAATCTTTTTGATTGTGCATAATTATCACCAAAATCAGGTTCTTAATGTAGCAGTTTTCCACAACAAAATTTTTTTGCATTCAACTTATTTAAGCTTGGCGATTTTTATTTTGGAAACCTCGTGTTACTGTTTTCACTATATAGGCTAGAGATTACTGGTACTTAAAGTAAGGGGAGAAAATTTTATCATATATCGGCATTCTGTGCTTGTGCATATTCATCTTAGTTGGCAACTATCTTTATACTTCCTTAAGTGTATGTGTAGTAATGTCTCTTAACCTATCTATTTAACCCAAACCAAACTCTTCAGTTCTTGCACAAGCAGTCATCAAACTCTTAGTCTCTTACTTTAGAATATTTACCCCGAATCAACCTAAACCGGATTGAAATACCTAATTGAAAAGTCAAGGAATGTCACCGTAAGATATAATAACCAAAGAAATACCAGGAACACTCACAATCTTTGTCTTCAAGGACCTCATATTTGGAATGACTTCAATTAAGGCAAGCAATTAAAAGAAGGAACTTACTTAAGTTTGGCCTTGTAACTCTCAACAATTTCCTCCTTCTCCTCATTAGAAAAGTACCAAATCACACTTGGAATGACAAAGTATGAAAGTTTGCGACATATAGGGCAGGCCCTCAATGTAGAATTAACATCCATTCCAGAGGATGGCGAGCTGTTACGCCAACCCCTGATGCAACTTATACAAAATGGATGGTCACATTCTGACAGTAAACCAAACTTCCGTTCACCAACAGGCTTTGTAAGGACACGTTCTAGACACACACTGCATTCTATCTCTTGACTTTGTTTCAATGCTTCAAGGTGCTTTTGCATTTTCTCACAAGTTTGTGAATGTTCCTCTCTCTCTTTAAGCCTATAAGGGTGTAGGCAGTGTTTCCCACATGTTGGACACAAGTCACCATGAATATGAGGACACTTATCCCCTCTGGGACAGGTTCCAGCAGCAGCAAATGAACATATAATTTGATCAGCCAGTCGATCACTCCTAGGATGGGGAACAAAATCATCTTCGACATAACCAGGATTCCCAGGCTGTTGATTCCAAGCTGCTTTACTGGAAAGAAGGCACTCTCTGCTAACTGGTGACAGTTCTGGCTGAACACTAGAGACTGTAGCTATCCCACTGATAGTTACCCCAGGAGTCTTTGTTTCAGAGAAATTGATGGATGACGAGGAGCCAGAAGATTGGACCTTTGAAATTTTTAAATGGTCGTATCTGCAACGACTTCCGTAAGCACAGGCTCCTCTCTGATAAAAAGTGCATATCTACAAGCCACAGGCCCATAATGGTGTAAAGGAATAAGATGAAACAATAAAATAAAATAAAATATATGGAGCAAGTATTTTGATATATAAACAAAGAATAAGCAGGGCATAACACTTTTAGTACATTATTTGCAGGGGCATTCCAGTCATGTGCGTACTCACAATGCTCCCCTTTTAAACATGCTCCATGCTTGAAAAACTTGCAGAGAACCCTTGAAAAAGTCAAAGATCATCACAAAAATATTCAAAAGTTATCTTCATATAAGTCACAGAACATAAAGTCATCATTCATGAGTATCAACTGGAGAATGTCACAAATAAAAATAAATAAATAATACATAAGAAACAAAGTAATGAAAGAAAGAAAAGTATAATCAAAAGGAAGGTGGGGGGGGGGGAGCATGGAGTTTCACATCAGTTTGCATATGGGGTAACATATGAGTATATGACATTAAGAGGCTGATTAAGGAAAAATACAAGTGATGTCTGTCATTTAAGTGAAAATTTCACATTCAACATTATTTGATTAATGCAGTTGTTCAACGGAGTTTTTATATTTTGAAAATAAAACACATGATGTGACCATTTAATCATATCAACACAATTTTAGTGTCTTTAATACTATTTAATCTATGTGCTATTTTCGATCATAGTAATTTCATGAGGACAAATAATAAAGTTATGAATTTAGCAGTTTCAGCGCAAAAGGATATAATCTTAAAACAAAGAGAGGGAAGAAGTATTTTCTCAATTCACAACAATCTACAGTCTGCTACTGCCCATACTTTAAACATATTATGAGACCCAATTCACCAAATGGAATATACCTAGGGCTGACAAAAACCTATAAAATCACCAAATACATCATCAACCTAATCAAATGACAAACAAATTCACCATTTATTAAGACCCAATTCAAATAAATTCCAACAAATCAATTTTCCTAATTGCTAGATTCATCAAAATTTTAAAACCTAGAAAAATCTATATAACAATAAATTTAACATTCTCCCAATCTTGAAAGTGTATAGCCAAATACCCTAAATCAATTATCTAAACTCTCAAGAAATTCAAAAAAATTACCTAAATCGATTGTAGGATGAAATTACTAATCAATTGAAACTTTAATTAATTCCAACAAATTATATATGAAACCCTAAATTTATAAAGTTACCACCAATTAAGCCAAAAACCAAATTGATTAACATATGTGGTTTGGGGTGTTATATAATCACCAATCATGAATCGACAAGCAATGTTTAACATTTAACATTCAAAGAAATGTAAAATATATAAAAACTGCACAAGTTTTAAACTTTGATGGAAAGAAGAAAATATATATATACATGGTTTTGGTGGCTAGCTGCGGCAGGTTCGGTGGGCCGTTCAGTGACCGCCTGGGTGGAGTCGTCGCCGGACGGTGAAGAATGAAGGTGGCTGGCTGCGTCAGGTTCGGTGGTAAGGGTTTTGAAGGATGATTGGATGAAGGTCAGAAAATGGAGAGGAGAAGCCGAAAAGTGCGAATTGATTTGATAAAAAACAAAAGAAAAAAATCTCGTCAGTTTAGTAAAATGTCTTTGTCTAAATCATGAAGAAGACGAGTAAGTTATTGTAATTTTTATCAAATTAGGAATAAGAAATGGAATATTGTAATTTTATTAAATTAAAAATTATACATAAGGATGTTTAAAAATAATACAATGAAGATTATTGTAAAATTAAATCAAATTGAGAATAAGGGTGTTTAAAAATTATGAAATCAAAAGAAGATTATTGTAAATTTAAATCAATTAGCAATAAGGGTGATAAAAAATTATCAAATAGAAAAAGATGATTGTTAATTTAAATCAATCAAATTGGAAATAAAGGTGTTCACAAATTGGGATTAATTTAAATCAATCAAATTATGAAATAGAAAAAAGGTCATTGTTAATTTAAATCAATCAAATTAGCCATAAGGGAGTATTATTTGTGATTAATTCCAACTATCAATTTTGAATACTAACACCTGATCACAAATAATAGAGAAAAAAGGTAGAGATCCCCAATGTCACGATTTGATCAAAGAGAAAATATTTTACCAACTAAACTTTAACAATAACCTTAGGATGCGTTTGGAAACACACATTTCATTTCAAATTGTGGATTTCAATTATGAAATCATAATGAAGAATTTGAAATGACATGGATTGGGGTGTCATTCTCAAATCCTTATTTTAATTAACTACTTATATAACCTTGGTGGATTTGGCTCAAATCCAAATTTAAATTCTTGTTATTTCCAAACACCAACTTTAAGTCAAATCCATATCTGTAAATGAAATCATCATTCCCAAACATACCATTAAGGAACATTTGCTCAAAATAATCCCAACTATCACCCGTTGATCAAAAATAATCCCAACTATCAATTATTTTTTAATAAATTCCAACTATTCTCATAATTTGTTGAAAACGTACCCACCCTTTTAACCGGTTGCAACAAGTAACTTTTCTACTTTTTTCTTTCTTTTTTGATTAATAGATGAAGGAGAATGGTTAATTTTGAACATTAATTGAAAAAAAAAAGTGGAAAAGTTACCTATTCCAGCCAGTAACAAGGGGTGGGTATGTTTTCAACAAATTATGAGAATAGTTGAGATTATTAAAAAATAATTGATAGTTGAGATTATTAAAAAATAATTGATAGTTGAGATTATTAAAAAATAATTGATAGTTGAGATTATTTTTGGCCAACGGGTGATAGTTGAGATTATTTTGAGCAAATTTTTCTAACCTTAATCCTATCTTGATATACGAGTGGGGCTCAACTTGTTGTTCGACTCTTTACCAATATCTTGTAAAAGCTTCTTTTTATGATATTGAATGTATTTTCATAATAATAATACTCCCTCCTATTCTCTTTAAGTATCTCATTTGACTTTTCACCATTTTTTAGGTAGTCAAATTGGATCATGCGTGTAAGAGAAAAGTGTAGAGTTTTTAAAATTTTATAGGGTAAAGTTAGGTTAGTTAGTGTAAAGGTGTAAAAAAGTTAAGTTTAGTAGGGATAAATTGGTAAAATTATCATACACAAAATAAAAATGAGACATTTAAGTTGACTTGACCCAATAAGAAAATTAGACACTTAAGGTGAATTGGAAATAGTAATAATAATAATAATAATAATAATAATAATAATAATAATAATAATAATAATAATAATGGGGTGATCACGCTGTTCATTGCTCCAGTGAAATTGGCGTGAAGTTCTGTCACAATTTGTTCCGAGATATGCTTGTAGATATTTGTGGCAAAGCTGGAATTTCAGTTCGAAAGGAGGCTCCAGTGGGGTTTTCTTCGGAGGCGAGAAAGGATCTTAATTAGGCCAGCAGACCTTCTTCTGTTTAACTGGGTTCATGGTAAAGATGCTTGCGTGGATGTAACTGTAAGCTCGCCCTTTGCCGGCATAGGAGTCCCCTCATGGGCCCCTGGTGCCTCTTTAGCTAATGCGGCAGAAAGAAATAGAAAGAAATACACTGCTAAGTATAATTATTTTTAAATAATCATAATCGTTACAAACATATTACATAACAGTTAAGAAAGTGAACTATGAATAATAATTTTTAAAAAATCACAACAAAGAAAATTGAATAATAAATAACATTTACACATCATTAGAACATAATTGTTGATTACGGGCGAAGCAAGAATTGTCAAATTCTTTAATGGCCTTGTGCAAATTCATATTTTTCCGACAATTTTATATCTTTAAAATAAATATAATTTTTTACAATTTTTATCTTAAAGCTTAACCAAGTCCAAGCTGGGAATAATGGATAACTGATAGTTTATATGATCATTGCATTTATTTGCAATGCAAGTACAAATTTGGAACCACAACTGATGCAACGACGTACCTAGCTAGCTATACAGAAAATCATGTACTATTAATTAAGATTAAAGAGGATGACAAACAGATCACACGCAAGCACATAACAAATAAAAGAAAAAATAAAGAAAAGAAATTAAAGAAAAGAAAAGAGGTATATACTTAATTATAAATTATATATGATCATAAGTTAGAATCCCCATCCGAAGGTTGAGGTTCGTCTAAGCTGCAATCATCCTGCAAGGCGGCATCGGCATGGGCAGTAAAATGAGCTCCAAAGGCGACATGACCATGACCAAAGGCTTTAATGTGGTCTTTTAAAGACCTCTTATGCTTAAAATCGGAGCCACATACGCAATACCAAACCCTCCCACAATTCTTTTCGTGTGTTCTCCAGTCGCCTTTCACAGCAAAGGCCTTCCCGCATTTTCTGCACATGAAAGGTTTCACGCCATGCTTTCTTTTATAGTGAGTTTGAAGGGTTCTGAAGTCCTTCAGAGGTCTTGCTCTTGGGTGCTCTATGTTGTGCTTGCAATCCGCCGCGCAACAATAGCATGGTAACCTTAGCATTGGTGTTGGTTGGCTGCCCTTCAGTGATTCTGGTCCTCTTCTATATTGTGACCCATGCCCCCACATATGCATCTGTCAATTATTATACTTCATGTAATTACGTACAACTTCAATTTTATTGCTTGTGAAATCAATATATGCTTTCTTTTAATTAATGTAATAAGAATCATACTATTTATTAAAAAGATCGCGGAATACTCCCTTGGGAGTTCTACCTTTTGGATTGTTGAGATTTGGTAAATTTTAATTATTTGACAAGTTATTTTTACTCAATAATGTTAACTTCTATAAATTCGATTAAAAAGAAAAAGAAAATTAAAAATCTAATTAACTATGTCACTACAATAAATTTAACTTTTTGCAATATTGAATTTAGCGGCATTAAAAAAATGCCACTGATTCATATTTTTAATGTAATAATTATTCGTTTTTATTTTAAGTTTCACTTTAAAGTGATTTAGCGACACTTTATTTGGTCTTTAGTGGCATATATAATTGTCAGTATAGTCTATAGTGAAATTGGTGAGAAATGTCATTAGAAATATAGTTATTGTTTACTAACCTTGTGAAAGAAACAAAAAATAATTTAAAAATTTGAGGGAGGGCCACGACGACACACCTTCGTCATACCTCCCTATATGTTGGAATTTAGAAATAGGTATGAGAAACCAGGGGCAAATCCAAGAGATTATTTAATGATCCAAACTAAGCATTCTACTTATGTATAAACTATATACCTAAAAGTACAAACATATGTTGTTAAGTTGGTTAAAGATTTACAATAAGAATGTTGGAATTTAGAGTGTATAATAATGGTTACATTTTCTAACAAAGAATGCATTGACTAGAGTTTAAACCTCTGTAAGCACATTTTATTCAATATTATCGGCATCATTTGATTTTGTTCTAGATTCGCTTCTATGAGCAACTCAAATAAGAAAGAAAAGAATAATTCAATAACAAGTCCAAAGGAGATTCACTATCTAAATTATTTAATAGGATTCCATTCCTAATAACCTTATAAAATAATACTTTGATTTGAGATAACTTATACTTTAATACCCTGCGCCGCCTATGAGTCCAATGCACTATTTGGATAGTAAATCTTTTTAATTTTGTAATTTAAAAATATTAAAAGTTATATTTTAAAAGTATGCATTGAGAAGAATAAGATATTATTTATTTTGATAAGGAAGTTAGGATTTAATTAAATATTATTGTTTACAGTAACAAAAGGGGGATAGGACTAATATGCTACAATTATATGCTATATGGACTTTGATTTTGTACTAATTGATAACCGTTAAAAGGATTTATCAAGCACAGACACACTATAATACTAGATAGTGCCCGTACGATGCACGGATTTATCAAATTTTTTGTCATATTTTTGTATTATATTTGTATTTTATTTTACTATGAATAATTGTATATATTATGTACATTATATTATATTTTGCATTGTACGCAATATAATTATATTTATACTTTTATTTTTTTATTTTGAATAAATGAGCGAATGGTTCTCACCTTAAATACAATACGAAATTATGAATTTTTTAAATAAAAAATACTCCCTCCTATTCAAAATTATTGTCCACTTTCCTTATTTAGTCAAGTCACTCTAATTGTCCACTTTCTATTTTTGGCAAAGATATTTTACCTAAATACCCCCAAGTACCCCAACTTATATTATTTAAAATATACCACCTACCACATTTTCAATTATTATAATCACTTAAATACCCCAACTATCACCTTTACAATTATTATAATCACTTAAAATACCTCAACTAACATTTTCTTAAAATCCGTGTCCAACCTAAAGTGGACAATTATTTTGAATAGGAGGGAGTAACATATTAATTTTTCTAACAAAAATACCTATTACATTAATTTATAAAAGTATTAAATATTATTACTATCAATAATACATTTTAAAATCAAATATAAATACATAGAATTATGTAAAATTATTTTATTAATTTAAACGACAAAGATAGTTTTTTCTCATAAAAAATATAGGTGACTAACATAAAAATAGTCACAACCTAAATTATATTAGAATTAATCATTGTATTTAAGTAACCAAGAGTATAAATAACAAAAACAAATTCTAATAATAGTATATTATGTTTTAACCATTTTAAAATATCCAATATACTAAATAATATTCATTTAATAAATGAAATTGAAAACATTTTATAAATAATTAAAATAAATGAAATAAAAATATATAATTTTCTAATACATTAAATGTGATTTGACCCAAAAAGAAAAAAAAAATAATTAATAAGATAATAATATGCTCAAAATAAGAGATAGAAAGTCAAAGATCATAATAAGGATGACATCATCATTTAAGTTTAGAGGGAAAATTTTTAATAAGGATGTGACATGTAAGCAATTTTGAAAGGTGATAATATAAGCCGTGTTTTGTTTTGGTAATAGTTGTAAATTTATGACTTCTTGTCTGTCCTTTGCACATTTGTGAGTCCATATTATCATCATTAATTATGCCAAAAATAAATGGAAAGAACCTAAAGTAGCTCCTCATTATTTCAATTCAATTAAGATAATGAGAGAACACACACAGCACTGTACTGCTACTGTCTCCGAACAAGGAGAATAAAAGGCAAAACGTACAATGCATCCGAGACCCTTGATAAATGAACACAACTGACATTAACGGGCCGGGCCGGATAATTGAATAACAGTGAAATCTCCTTTAATTTGAAAGGCGTTGTAGGTAAATAATTAGATCATGATTGGATTGGATTGAATTCAATTAAATTGAATGAATGAAAGACAGATTTAAACATTCAATTTTGAGGCGCCAAGTTAAGCTAAGCCAAGCCAAGCCAAGCCGGGGGATCTAAAACCCTAAATAGTACAGTACTCATTTTATTAGTATAAGAAATTATTGTTAATGATAAATATAATTGCTACTTGCTAGGGCTGACAAGCAAAAAAGAAGGAATAAAATTGAAGTTAGTAATAAAATTAAAGGAAGGAGGGAATGGATGAGCGGGACAAAAATCAAATAAATAAGATACCTGAAGATTATTATAGCGGTTGAAGGTCTTGGAACAAAGTGGACAAGAAAACTGGGTTGGACCAATAAGTATTTGAGCAGGAGTAGGAATCCAATATTGCAGGCTGCTGCTGCTGCTGCTGCTGCCTTGGATTGGAATCTCCTGCTCCTGCTGCTGCTGCTGCTGCCGCCGCCGCCTCCTCATCCGATCACCATGGTGTTCTTGCTCCGCGTCTGAATTAGGGTTGACCACTGCATGATTTTGTTTTGGATCTGGATCTGCATCTGCATCAACAGTGTTATAATTAGTAGGAAGCCCTAGCTAATTAAGTGAACGATCATTGTTACTGATACTGGTGATTCACAAATTAAATTAAATTAAATAATTAGGGCTTTCGATTTTCTTACCGCTGGCGATCATCATCATCATTGTTTCATCTTCATCATCTTCATCATCTTCTTCTTCATCTAGGTGATGCTCTTTCCCTTCTCTAATTAGTGTGTTTAGGAGTGGTAGGGCTTCCTTTTCCTTTACTAAAGCTGGAGAATCAGGGAATGAAAATGGATGAAATTTGTCATGGACGTCATTACTAGTACTCCAACACGAATTAATATTCAAGTCAAAGCCGCTGCCGCCATGACTAGTAATATCATTACAAGGCGGAGCAGGAGCAGGATGAGCAGGAGGGGGAGCGGGAGTAGTATTAGTATGAGTGGTTGGATGATGCAGAGGGATGAAGTTGAACCATTTTGTGAAGATATTGGTGTTGCAGTAAGCAGGATCACTCATTTTAGGTGTACTAACAAATAATATAATCCTGAGTAAGAGTATACTATGTAATTTGGTACTTAATTGGTGTGAGTAACGCTAGCTGTGGTAGTGTATGATGATGGCCTGCTCACTCACAGACTCACTACTCACTAGTCCCTCTATTTAATTGCTTTATCTCATGGTTACTTAGCAGTTAACACTATATTTATACCTAATACCTAATACCTTACTGGCTACTGCTTTATTTATATAATATACTCCTACTAGCTAGTTACTACTTCTACTAGATACTAGATCTAGTCCTTATTACAACGACTAAAGTTGTTTCTTTATTTTTTGTTCCAAAAATAATTAAAATAAAAAAAGAAAAAAACAAAGAAAAGAAAAGGGCGGTACATAGTGCGAGAAGCTAAGATAGATAGATAGAGTGAGAGTGAGTGTGTGTGTGAGAAATAGACAGTTTCTGTGCATGAGAGCGACAGAATGAAGGGAAATTAAAAGTGGGAGGGAGTAAAACAGGAATGTAAAAGAAATGCAAAGTTTTACCCTCCTGCCTCTCCTCAGCTCCTGGCTCCTGCAAAAGAGGTGAGGTGCTCATAATAAAAACCAAACAAAAAAAGAAAGCAAAAAACAAACACAGGGTCAGCCTGATGAACAGTACCACTGCCCACTGGAGAGAGCGACAGAGAAAGAGAAACAGATTTTATTTACTTGCTTATTACTGTACCTAGCTTTATTATTATTATAATTATTATTATTATTATTATTGTTATTATTATTATTATTATAGATATATAATATAGAAACGTTATTATTTGTATAGTATGTAGGAGCTAGCTAGTATATATTTTTATAATTAAACCCCCGGGCAGGCCCAGAATCTGCAATAGTGAAATAGTCCATCACTCACAGTTTATTTCATGCTATGCAATTTGCAATGCAGGTTACACTTTGTAAGCATTCAGCAATATAATGCAAAGGGAGGAAACAATTACAGGCTTCCACATACTTCCTCCGTTCCATAATACTTGCTGCTGATTGTGACATTTTTCCACACAACATATCACACTCGGTAGCAAGTATTATGGAACGGATGGCTAAGGAAAAATTAGATAATGTATGCTGAGGAACAATTGTAGCTTCCACATATATGTACTTGATCTATTTGAAGATTCGCAAACGCAAGTTGTTCCATTAATAGTTAAAGAAGATGCAACAAAACCACAAATTCAAAAAGAGGAACTCAATCATAATTGGTTACATTAGGTTAGTTCGGAGACCGATAAAGTAAATACTTTTCTAAACCCTAATCTTAATGCCATATAAATTGACAACGTTAAATGAACTCAAAATTTAAAAGGTAGCAAGATGCTTAGGCTTTTAATATAAAATGTAAAAAGGTTGAAGAAAGGTGCCACATGTAATCTGCACCTTTATTTAAAAATGAATTGATGGTAATACCAAGCATAAACTTGGGGTTATGTCAACTAAGACTTAGCTTGTTGAATCAAAGTTAATACGTTAAAAGATGTAACTAAGCACAACTCTTGGCACTTGGCTTATGTTTGACATGTTATCATTTGGCACAAGGTTAAATTAATGCCAAAGCATTGGGGAAAAGTTTGACTCGGCTAACAAGCGAGGTTTACGAGTGGCGCACATGAGTATCATTCCTTTGTGAAGTGAGCTTTAATATAGTTTTTATTGAAGGGCCAAAGTGTCTACACCAAGTTCAATTTGTCGATGTGGGATAAATCATCCCAACAGTATTGAAGGGCAATTAAACTAGGAATAATGATGAGCTTTAATATAGTTTTATTGTCATGCATTATTATAGAGTTTATTGCTATGTTAAATATAATATTGAGTGTTAATGTGCTATTAATGGTGAGTTAAGTGAGGATTCTAGAGTGATGTTTAAGTCTCTATATAAGGGTACATCATTCTTAGAATCAAATCATCACAAACACACATTTTGTTGAGAGGGCAATTGCATTGTTAATAACTTAAGAGTGTTCTTACTTTGTTTTAGTATTTGTGATCTTAAGAGATTGTTCTCTAGATAAGGAAAGGTTTATTACATTTTAATTGTTGAATTTCAATCTAATAAAACCTACATTTGAGGGGGAGGTATCCAAGATACCTTATAAACACTTGTGTTCAGATCACATTACAAAAAAAATCAATTTTCCAACTACCCAAAACAGTCGGGATTTAGTTGGTATAAAGCTATACCGACTAAATTCCGACTGCATTGGGGTAGTCGGCTCAAAATGGTCGGCAAATCATTTTAGTAGGAAAATAGTCAGAATATTGACTAATCGTTTTAGTCATATTAGTATATTATTAATCGTATTGGTATAGTATATATAACATTTGTCATATATAGTAAATTGGACCAAACGGGTCCTCTTTACGTATTAACATCCTCATCAGTCATCACATATCTAATTCAATGCATTATCACCAGATGAATTTTCTCCTTCCAAACAAATTCAAGTCAAGTTTTTTTTTTAGCAGAAACAAATCCTATTGGTTATAGTACGTAGTTCCACTACTCAAATTCACATATATCCAATTCCTAAATCTTCGGCCCTCTAACTGCAAATAGTCATATTTGTTTGTTTTACATGCATTTTTTGCCACAAGACTCATTCATCTTTACTTTAGAAATATACTAATTAAATTAAACTACCAACGCGATTACTATTTGCCTTATGTTGAACATTGCATTATATTTAGGTCTGGATTTTAAATATAGTTTCTTACATGCAAACTTTTATCAAACAATATGTATGCATTATTTGATGAGTTTAATATTAGATGGACGGACCAATTAATTAATCTTCATCAATTTTATTTTGATATATTTTTTATACTTAATTTTCTTGAATATTTCCCACTAAATTTTAACATTTTAAATTCTTATTTTAATTTCCCTATGTTTCACCCTGAATGAAAAGAGTAATATTTTGACTCAATGTGGTATGTAAATAAATTATCCATAAAAAAATTTGAAGTCTCATCTTATCTATCGGCACAATAAAAAAAATAGATATGTCGCAACCCAAATAAGAATGAGAAAAATTTACTGATTTACTGGTTTAAAAAAGATTCACTATTAAAATAAACCAATGGATAATAGTACTAATTACCTCACATTTCACAAGCTTATCAAGTGTTATATTCTTTTCTCTAATTCCTTCATAAAACAATCGAAATGAAGGTAATAATTCAATATTTATTTGAAAAGAAAAATGTGATTTATTTTTAAATAAAATAGAAACTTGGGAAATGTGTACACTGAAATATTCATCTTCTTTTGTTCCAATAGAATTTATATGTTTTTTTATTTTTTAAATGATTACGATTGAATAATAACCACTATTAATCAATTAATCATATTTTACAATAGCTTTTGAAAGTGTAACGAATAAAATATAGTCATTATATCAATTTTTTTATAATTTTCAATTATGCATATTTGAAGATATTTAATGCTTAAGTAATGCACCGAATACAGTAAAAATTCTAAGTGTAGTGATTAAAAATAAAGGATAAGAATATTTATATGAGTGTGTAAAGAAAAAAAAAATTTATTGAGACAAAGGAAAAATAATCAAAGAAAATGATGGAATTTCCAAGTGTCAAAAAAGTGTTGGTACCGACAAGCACATAACTTTTTTTTTTTAAGATTATGATTTTATAGCATTTTGTTGATTTGTTGATGTAAAAAGGTCCCGGGTTCATATGGATTGTGGAGTGTATCGTGTTGTGTATGTGATGTGCCCTGACCCCTGATCACTCATCAGTGCTCACACACAAGTGAAGTAGAAGTATTTATTTAAATATAAATGAGACTGCTAGAATTTTCTATGTATAAAAGGAGTAGTAGTAATGATAGAAGTACTTTAAAAGAATAAAATACGAACAAAATAAGTTAAATATGATATGAGAATTTTAGAAAGAGTATGGAATATTTGGCAAATTAATTTATTGAGCAATTTTAGTTTATTTTAATATACATAGAGGGTTGGGTAGTCAAACTAGTTGATGCTAGTGTTTGGTTAATTAGCTGGTTGAAAATACGAATAAGTTGTTTTTGAACAAGCAGCTTATAGCAGCAGGTTCAAAATCAGCTGGTCAAACCAGTTAATAAAATCAACAAGTTAAATCACTCACTATAATCAGCTATCAGCTACCAGTTATCAGTAATTTGTCAAACTCCCTTTATATATAGGACATAACAAAAAAATATAGATGTATAGATGTATAGCAAATTTTATAAAATAGACAAAATGAAAAAGTTATTTGATGGAAAGATTAATTAGTTAGATGGTAGTGAGTATTTGTACTAGTAGGAGTGTAGGACTCCTATCCATAATTTTGGGTGGTACACAATGCGAGGCTTTAGTGAAGATGGGCCACGAGACATCTCCCTGAATTTTAGCGTCTCCATTCTGATTATGACTCATGATAAAGCTTGAATTCTTCTAACTTGAGCTACCTTCGTTCTCCGGATAAATGATGTCATTATTACTTCTGCATTGCCCAATAAGGGTAATTCAGTCATCCCATCATCACACTTCAACTTATTCACTTACGCCTTGTAATACTTCACCCTTTTACCACAAAAATTTTTAAAATTAATCCTTACGTGTCATTTAATTTGCATAATTTTTCATTTTAATCCGTTCTACTTAATTTGCATCATTTTTAGTTTTGGGTGAAGGTCCACCATTTTTTTTAATTTCATCCATACATTTTAACTTTCTTTTAATTTCATCCACACAATACATTCTCTCCCTTCATTTATTACCACAATATTAAAAAAAAACTACCCTCTTTCTCTTTGATGCAAATCAAAGAGGACAGAGCGAGTATATTTTATGTTATGAAGACAATTATAAAATTTTCAAAAAGATAGATGAAAAGTTTATGAAGTATGGATAAAGAAAAATGGAGGTAACACAGACATTTACATATTTTTTTATCAAAAATAATAATTCAGCAAGTAATTTTAAAATGTTAAATAAGAAAATGTAGCAAGTATAATGAAATGAAGGAAGTATATGTTGATAAGTCATTTTGAGATGTTTGGGAAAATTAACTTTTTTGGGGTGTTTTGGTTGGATTTTAAGCTAACCGAATAGAGAATTAATTTGGTCTAGTTTCAATTCGACATGTATTACTTTTTTCAATCAAAATTTTAGTTTCGGTTATCACTATCACTTCCCCTGGTCCTCCCATTTGCTAAGCTTATCTTAAAAATAGACAGTATTAATCTCAATTATTATCATTTCGCTCAAAATAATTAAAACTGTTGATTACTAATATTAAACTTGTGCAATGCACCGTGTTTTTTAGTATGAAATTATATTTAAATGTTAATTTAAGAAAAATATGCAATTATATATATTTTCTATCCCTTTTTGCTTTTTAAATTATATTCGTATAGTTTGAGTATTAATTAGTTAAATATATATTAATGTGTACTTTATTAAATGCAGTAAAAACCTTGAATAATAATGTCATTTAGTATATCGATATAACAAAATTTAATATAATTATAAATTAAATTAAACCTAAATAGTTAAATCAAACAACAATAAAAAGTTTTTTCAAATTAAATATCAATTTTTTAATTATTAAAATGCATTTTCAAATTACATTTATGTTTGATAAAAATATTGTCTATCTTAATTTAAGAAATCTTTTCCAAGAAAAAATATAGTTAATTAGGCATATGTTTCAAAATTATTTGAAATAAGAACAAATAGTAGAAGATTATGTTGAAATCAGTATAATAAAACATACTTAATTTAAAAGATCATGTCAATCATTATGCCTAAAATTATATTTTGATATTTATTACAGTAATAAAATTGATTGCAATGAAAGATTTATTGTTCTAACAAATTATTTTTTTTAGATAAAATTAAGCCTTGGATATACAACTGTTATATAAGGAATCTATTTGATAATAGTACAATCTAACATTTTTTCTAAAATATTTTTTTTGCAAATTATATTTTGGAAATATTGATGATATGTCAAATTCATTTAACCAATAAGATTGCTGCATTTAGCAAATGATTGTTAGACTGTCATTTGTCATTTAGCAGCAAAACTATTAAATAGTATGATTCCATAACTCTATTACAAGGTGTACTTTCTCAAAATAATCTTAAGAATTACTTTTCTCTTGTAATGCTCCCAATTGGGATTTTAAAAATAAAACGGAACTCCCAGATCCACATATTCGAATATTTTTTTTTGAGTTTCAGATTTAAATCCGTCAAGTTTAAGGATTCGGATCCGATCCAAAACTGACTAGTCCAATAAAAATAGGACGCAGGTCCGTCAAAACGGATTCGAGTCCAGGATCCGTTGGCATCCTTATACTAATGAATAGAATCTATTTATGATTCATTTGAAACCTATAGGATTTAATTTTCATATTTAACTTATAACGAAATTTGAATCATCATCATAAATATTATGACACATGGCGGCTTTAGAATGAGAGTTGTGAAATTCTTATGACACTACAAAAAAAACTAAGTTAAGCGACAAAAAATAAAGCTGATGCCTCTAAGTTTGGCGACAAAACTAGCGACAAAAGGGCTTTTTTGTCGCCAAAATTGTTATTCAAAATTTTTAAACAGTTCAATTTTTAGTAATTGGGCGGGAAACTTTTATGCGACAAAATAAGCGACAAATGTTTTTGTCGCCAAACTGTTATGTGACAAAACTCTTTGTAGCATATTTTGTAGCCAAACTTTTATGCTACAAAATTGATGACAAAACTTTTTTGTCACATAGAGTTATTCATATTATTTAAACCCTCCATATTCATCACTTGTATACGTCTCCCATTTTATTTCATCTTCTCCCATCTTCCTTCTCTAATACATTTATTCTCCTTCCCTAAACCCCCATAAACATATTTCTACAAGAAGCTTAATCACTTCATTAATGGGAGCTACAACAAGAAGCTTAATTAAACACTTATCTTCTCTCTAATTTCAAACTTTTTAAAAAATCTTCCCAACATTGAGTTTTGATTGCTACGATCTGGGTTATTGTTCTTCGAGTTTGGGTTGTTGTTCTTCGAGTTTGGGTTGTTCTTCGTTTTTTTATCTCCGTTTTTTTCTTCGATTTAGTGTTGTTGTTCTTCGATTTTGTTCTTCATTTTTTCACTTTTGTTCTTCGTTTTTTTTTTCAATTTTTCGCTTTTGTTTGTTTTTGTTGTTTATGTTTTTGTTCTTCAATTTGGTTTTTAGTTCTTCATTTTTTTAAAGTTTTTTGCTTCTCTTTTTTTTCAGTTTTTTTGTGTTAGATTATTGTTTTTTTGTTTATGTTCTTCATTTATTTTTCAATTCTGGGTTTTTCTTTCTTTCATATTATTGGATTATTTATGATTTTTTATAAATTTATCAATTTTTCAGAATTTGGAAAGGATAATTATTTTTTTAGGGAATCATTAATATAATAAAGAACCATTAACAATTTACTAATTATTTTTTAGTTAAGATTTCATTTACTCATTAAATTTCATTTAATTCAGTTTTGTTGTGTAAATATTACTTTAATAATGTATATTTGTTAAAAAAAATTGAATATTTGTTATTATTATTATTTTAATAATAATAGTAATATAATACTATTATTATTAAATAATAATAACAAATATTCATTTTTTTTAATTCGTCTTAAATAATTAGGCGACAAAATAGGCGACGTTCCTATTTTTGTCGCATAGAGTTAGGCGACAGATTAGGCGACAAAAAAAACCAAAGGCGACAAACTTTTAGGCGACAAAGCGTTTTGTCGCCTATTTTGTCGCCAAATGGCTTATGCGACAGATTAGGCGACTAAAATGCTTTGTCGTCTAACCCTTTTATTTTTGCAGTGTGATTCGCCACGTGTCACTTTGCTCAATCATTCCTTAATTAATTAAATACTGCTTCTTTATTTCTTAATTAAATATTCCTTAATTAATTAAGTACTGCTATTTTATTTCTCAATTATTTAATGTTTCCTTATTTGCTCAATTATTCTTTAATTCAATATTAATTTCTATTATCTCAATTATATTATCAATATTTCTAGAGCGTAAATGTTGTTTCTTTTTTACTTTTTTATTTGCGTGTGTACTCCCTTTGTTCTTAACAGATTGTCCATTATGAGTTTTACACACAAATTAAGAAAACTAGAATCTTTGTAGTAGGTGAGTATTATTTTAATTAATTAGTAGTGTAGAGTAATGATTATATTGGTATTATGAAAGAGAAAAGACATTTAAATTAAAGATAAAATAAAGAAAAAAATAAATTAGCATTGTCATTAATATAGGAAGAGTATAGTTGGGGAAAATGGGAGGGATTATGAGGATATATTTGGGAAAAAAGATTTCTAAAAATGGAAAGTATCTAAAGTGGATAACCATTTGAAACTACCATCATAGTAAGGTGATCAGAAATAAAAGGAAGGAGGGTTTAATGTCTTTATATATATAATATCTATTTTGATTGAGTAGGTAAATTTTTTCTATGATTATGAAAAAAAATTTATCTGAATAATTAATAATTATCTTAATAAAAAATATAATTCTATTTTTATTAAAAATATATATATATATATATATATATATATATATATATATATATATATATATATATATATATATATATATATATATATATATATATATATATATATATATAGCAAGGGCATTATACTAGTTAATAATATTATGGTAATCGTAAATGACAAATGACAGTTTTTTTAGAGTTTTACCATCTATCATGATTTTACTACATAAAGTTATCTAGTTGACAAACTCGTTATTAAAAATAATAAAGAGTTATACATAAGATGTAATATTTCATGTCTTATAACTCTAAAAATTAATCTTAATTAATTGAAAATGTAAACTAGTTAATTAATTAATATTATATTTACTTTAAGAATATATTTAAATTTTAGGGCCAAACTTAAATCATGGGCCCTCGCGATATATCTTTTCCATTTTATTTTACTTGTAACTTTATGATAAAAATGTCACAATGAGATTTGGATATCAGCGGGTTGGAGACGAGTCGTGGCTTTTGAAGATTGGACATATAATATACTGTTGAAAAGCTCTTGAAGTCTACTTTACAATGCCACAAACCTTGCATTAATACAATTTTTCTATCAAAACTTATGAACAAAAGAGTTAACATGTATCAAATTCCACCTCAAAACTTTTGTATTTTAAGCACTTTTCTACTCTTTTGCCCATCTTCATTGTAAACACCTTCAAACGAGCAATAATCTCTTTAATAAGCTCCTTCATCATTAAAACAATAACAATTATGCTTAAAAACAATCAAAACCGCTCAAAAATAGCATGAATAAACAAAATGTGTAAAGTAGCATAAATCTCAAAAATAAGCACGGAATTACTAACAATGACCATCACTAAGGAGTATAAAATGATATAAATAAGTGCAAATAATTGTACTTATAACCACCTCTCCCAATGGTAATGCATTGGAATGCATTTTGTAAAGAAAATAAGATGATTGAAGTTGGACAAGTATGACCATCAAGATAGCCAAGAGATTTTTCTACTAAAATTACACTAGTTTTGCATTTCCATTACTACCGTTTATTACTACAAGTCTACCTACCTAATGGGTCGTAGAAGTATTAGGCATCACTACTCTTCATATACTTGTGTTCTTTATAGCGTGATAACAAGAATAAGTAACTCAAACTAAACTAGCTTTGTTTTTCTGAGTTCGACTCGTTGCTTACACATGCATTGTGCGCTTGCGTTTACAAATTTTTTTAAAAATTAATTTAACATCACATATACTTCCTCCGTTCCAATATAGTCGAAATGTTGGAAATACAAGTACTATTCACTTATCTCCCTTAAATTTATAATTTATTTGTAAGTTATAAGTTAAAACATAGTCAAGATGAATCAATTTTTATAATTTTTTATTATACATAGTTATAAAGATTAAAAATTAAATTAGTGTATTAGACCGCGTGAAAAAGCAAACGTTGTAATTTTTTTGGAACGAAGGAAGTATCATTCCTTAGGATAGAACTTTTTCATAACCTGTAAGGTCAATATATTGATATTTACTTTATACAATTAAAATTAAGATTATTTATGACGTATTCTTATAAGAGACCGTCTTTCAAAGAGACGATTTCAAAATAATAAGCCTACATTTTTATTTTCTTTTAAATTTATATCAATTGGGCTATTTAGCTCATAAATATAATGTGTCTATCGACAAAACCGTCCCTCACAACAAATTGTGATTATTTAAAGTTAACTAATTATCCTTCCTTATAAGTTAGTTTGTTTTTGCAATATTGGTGGCGTGTTAACTGTTAAAGATATGGAATTAAAGGGCACAAGAGGCCCAAACAGAAGAGACAGAATGAATTTGGGGTGGAGTAGACCTAGATGTAGTGGACAACAACAGTTAATACTCGATATGGATGGTGTTATACAGCTTGTCATTTCACATGATTGCACTGAAATGACTCAATTGCTTTGCCAGGAATGTCAATTGCAAAATTGGCCGGTCAACCATCGGACATACTCCTACGTCTAATTATCTCAACTGAAATGAGTTGTGGGTTTATCAACATACTCCCTCTGTTCCTTTATGTTCTTCCACCTTACTATAACGGGTAGTTTCAAAAGTTCTTCCACTTTAGAATACTTTCTATTTTTGGAAAGTTTTTATCTCACTTTTACCCCTTAAAACCCCACTTTTCTTACTTCACACTACTATTTAATTATTTTCTCTCTCATACTTCCAATACAATCATTACTTTACACTAATATTTAATTATTTTTTCTCTCATACTTCCAATTCAATCATTACTTCCCACTACTATATAATTAAAATAATACCCACTACCACCAAAGATTCCTTCTTTCTTAATATTTGTGAAAAACCCAAAGTGGAAGATCAAAAAGGAACGGAGGGAGTATAATACAAGTAGATGAGATCATCTTACTTTCCATAATACTTGTTACATTTTATTTTTTTACGCAATCTAATGCATAATTTTAATTATTAATATCTTAAACTACACTTAGTTAAAAATATCGATAAAACATATCCTTTATGCCTAGCTATAGATGCAGCTAATACTGCCTCTTTTTTTTTCCAAATGTGTCATTTATTTTTGGGTATTAATTATTTTATTCTTAATATGTATAGAAAGCTACCTTTACATATCAAATAATATCTCATTTAACTCTGTTTTATAAAAATAATTAAATATTTTTTATTCTTAATATGTATACGGTTTAATCAAACACTAAATGTAGTTTTCTATCAATAAAACTGTAAAGGTAGCTTTCTATTCTTAATATGTATTTTATTCTAATTTATGCCTAAAAACATAGTCAAATGAAATATTATTTGATCTGTCTCAACATAAGATTTATTATATCTAGTTTTATAATATTTAATTATAAACAACTATCGATATTAAGTATTGAATTAGTATATTGACAAACGTGCAAAAGCAAATTACCAGTTATTATTCCAAATACATTATGATTGTTCATTTTTTTATATTTATCATCATCATCGTCGTACCTAATGTATTCCATCCATAGAAAATACACGCACTTAAGTATAGTAGAGCAAGTACTAGGGCAAATTTAGGACTTTCGAGAGAAATTTGATTAAAGTGGTGTGCATGGGCGTATCAAATGTCAAATACTTCAGTTTTCATAACTAAAACCTACTCTTTTTTTTCTTCTAATTTTTTCCAAAAAATAATTTTATATAAAATTAATATCAATAAAATAAAATAATACTTTATAGAAAAATATAAAAATATGGAGTATAAATTAAATGAAAAGTAAATTAAACATTTGATTTTAAAAAAATAGCAAGTCATAAGCAAAACTAAAAAAAAAATTGATAAAAAAAATTAATAAGAGAAAGGTGAAAGAGGGAATAGTATTAGTAATGATTAGAAAAAACTGTTGACATAAACAAGTGACGTCAATCGAAAAGGATGTTTATTGTGGAAAGAGACAGCTTTAGTCTTTACTTGTAATGCCTTACCTTACCCTTGCCCTTACCACTCACCAATTACCCCATTCTTTTTATTTAACACTTATTCTCATTAGAGACAGCCTTAGCTGTGCAACTGGCTCAAATCTAATAACTTTTTAAAAATATTCTAACATAATAGTTTTAAGACTTAAAAGGATAATTTTAAGATTTAAAAATCTAATTTTAAGACTTAAAAGGTCAATTTCAAGGTTTTAAATATCAACTTTAATGTTTGAGAAATCCTATTTTAATGTTGAAATGAGAATTTAATGCTGCAATTGGTTTTTTTAGTCTTAAAATTGGTCTTTTAAATATTAAAATTGGTTTTTTAAGTATTAAAATTGATCTTATAAGTCTTAAAACTATCAAATTACATAACTTAAAAGGTCTTTTAAGTTTTTAAACTGATCTTTTAACTGTTAAAATTAACATTTTAGTTTGTAAAATTGGTAAAAAAAAAATTGTACAATTGGACCTGTCCAATAAGATGCGTCTCACAAGGGAGACGATCTCACCCAAGTTTTTGTGTTTATTTAATATACTCCAACCAATAAGTGTCTTATCTTCGGGCCGGGCCTCGTCCTCAATGAATAGAAAGCTACCTTTTCAGTTTGATTAAACCGATCATATATCTATGTTTAAATTAAATACATTTTTCAATGGTTTGTTTCCCAGTTTTACCAATATCTTCAAACACTTTATCAAACCCTTCTTTCATTTGTTTCCCTTTAATTATATTTTCATTCAACTTTGTTAATTTTCTCTTAAGACACTTACATTAAGATATGAGTCACCACATCCATCACACACAATTTATTCTCTCTTTTCCTATATTTTTAAACTTTAATTTTACCTTAAAATTCACCCCATTTGCAAATGTGACCCTATCAAGTGGATAAAAGAATAGTTAGTAGTTACTCTCTCCGTTCTTTTAAGTTCTTCCACCTTACTATAACGGGTAGTTTTAAAAGTTCTTCCATTTTAGAATACTTTTTATTTTTGGAAAGCTTCCATCACACGTTTACCCCTTAAAATCCCACTTTTCTTACTTCACACTACTATTTAATTATTTTCTCTCTCATACGTCCAATACAATCATTACTTCACACTGATATTTAATTATTTTTCTCTCATAATTCCAACACAATCATTATTTCCCACTACTATATAATTAAAATAATACCCACTACTACCAAAGATTCCCACTTTCTTAATATGTGTGAAATACCCAAAGTGGAAGATCATAAAAGAACGGAGGGAGTAGTAGGCTAAATATTCCAACTAAATTAATTACTCCTAAAACATTTACTTTTATTATAAACTAAATACTAAGTTTTTAAAATTTAAATTCCTTGTATAAATTTATCTCATCAAGAGACAATCTCATACAACAATCGCTCTAACTTAGGCCGCTTAATTTGTTCAACACTTTCTACATCAACGTTATAGCCCATTGTCCAAGGCTTTTACCAGCCCACATTTCCAAACCCATTCACTTGAATGAGAAAAGAAATTGTCAAATGCCCACATCACGCGTTAAAGCCCATGGTCCAAGAGTTGCTCAAGCTATAGTTTTCTTAGAGAAACTGTCTCTCAATAGACCCAACCTAAAAAGTTGATTAATTAAAAAACGCAAATTCTTGTGAGAGAACATCTCTAATTGGGTCGGCATATTAGATATTTATTAAAATATTGTAAGTAGACATTAAGAATGATGTAAGTATATATTTAAGATTTTGAAAGTAGGCATTAAGGATACAAAAAGTAAACATTAAGGATAATGTAAGCAGACATTAATAATACGGTAAGTAAGCATTAATCTTTAATGGGCTGGACTTAAGATACATCTCTCAAAGAGACGGTCTCTCAAGAGACTAGCTGATTAAAAAATGCTTATTTATTATCTTTTAAAACATCACTATGGTGGGATTTAAGGTATATTAAGTAGCAATTTAAGGTATACTAAAGAGGGATTGATATATATGAATTAGGTTTTTAGGGTATATAAAGTATGAGTTTGAGGTATACGTATACATGTAGGTATTTGGGGTTGTCAACTAAGGGTTTGGGGTACATCAAATAGGGATTTAACATATATAAAGCATGTATTTGGGGATATACTAAATAGGTATTTAAGGTTGTCATAAAGGTGTTTGACATATACCAAGTAGGTATTTGAAATATACCAATTAGCTATTCTGGGTATATGCAGTTGGTGTTTGAGATATGTCAGGTAGGGATTTGAGAATACCAAGTAGGTATTCGGGGTATATCAAGCAGGTATTTGAGGTTTTCAAGTAGGTGTTTAAAATGTATATTAAGTACGGGTTTGGGTAAGTTAACGCTACAAAAAAACGCATCAATTTCGACTGAACAGTTCCGACTAGCACATATCAGTCGAAAATTTTCTGACTGAATTTCCGATTGACATGTGTTAGTTAGAATTTCCGAGTAAATTGCTAATCAATTTTTGGACAGAATTTTGAATTGTAAAAAGGGAAATTCACCACTCATTAATTTTCGACTGAATTTTAGTCGAAAAATTATTAACCATTGTGTGACTAAAATTCAGTCAGAATTTTAGTCGGTAAAAAATTAGTGTTTTCCTACTAAAATGAAATACTGACCAATACTATTCCGACTAACAAAATCTTTCGTAATTCAGACTAATTTCTAACTGCTTTGGGTAGTCTGTATTCACGCATTTTCTTTTATAGTGTAAGTAGGTATTTGAGGCATGTCAAGTAGTTGTTTGATGTATGCCAAATATGTGTTTTGAGGCATACCAAATATGTGTTTAAGGTTTACAAGAATTAGGTGATTAACAACACCTACTTGACAATTTCAGCATGCATAAATCACTTATTTGACATACTGTGAACCCTACTTGATTTATCCTAAAACCCTATCAAGCAACTGAGCAAGTATGCAATTACTCTATATTTTTAGTTTCTTTTAAAATACAAGCTGACCCAGTTAAAGACATTCTCTCAAAACAACTAATGACTTTTAAAAATAAGTACTTTTATTTATTTAATATAGGTATAATACTCACACAATGGACGAATTTATTAGTACTAATATATTTTAAATGATAAAGAATTATACAACTATATCTTATTCTTACTCAAAATTAGAATTATACAACTATATCTTATTATTACTCAAAATTAAAATTTTCTCGACCTGCAAGGGAGACTACGACGATGGTGTCATGAGTAGACGGAGGTGGTCGCGGGTCTGGCGGTGAATTGCGATGGAGAGGTAGCGCAACAGAGGTAGCGCAACAGAGGTCAGTGGTGATGCGCAAAGAAAAGAGGTGTCGACTTGAAAAGCTATGAATTTGGGTGAAGAAAGCTTTAAATTATACTCCATCCAAATCAGTTTAGATATCTCATTTGGAATTTCACGGATTTTAAGGGTTGAGTGAGGTCCATTAAAAAGTTGGTAGTTGGGTATTTTAATTGATTAAATTAATTGTAAAGGTGGTAGTTGAATATTGAAAATTAGAAAAGTGGGGTAAAGGTGGTAGTTGGGTATTGGAAGTACTCCGTAAAAGTGTGAGTTTTAGGTAAAAAAAAGGATAGACAAAAAAGAAAATGGGACAATTGGTATGATTTTGCCAAATAAGTAAATGGGACATCTAAACTGATTCGGAGGGAGTATGAGAGAGGAAAAACATCTTTTTAAATTTATACTTAGTCCGTTCCATATTATTTGCTACATTTAACTTTTTTACGCAATCCAATGTACTATTTTGTTCATTTATATGTCGAATTATACCCATTTAAAAATTATAAAAACTTTATATTATGAAAGTATACGATTAAACGATTCAAACAAGATCTCACTTGACTATAATACTCCCTCCAATTCACTTGTGTTGTCCCATTTGGGTTTGGCACAAATATTAAGAGTGGGTGGTATTTGGGTATTTTAATTGATTAAATTAATTGTAAAGGTGGTAGTTGGGTATTAGAAATTGGAAAAGTGGAGTTTTAATTTGATTAAATTAATTGTAAAGGTGATAGTGGGGTATTGGGAATTGGAAAAGTGGGCGTATTTAGGTAAAAAAAGATAGACAAAAATGGAAATGGGACAATTGATGTGAATTGTCCCAATAAGGAAATGGGACAACACAAGTGAATTGGAGGGAGTATTACTTACATATTAGCCGCAATATATAAAATAAGCTTAAATGATGAATTGTATCCAAAAACAAAATGTAGCAAGTATTTTGGAACGGAAGTATTTTGTAAAAATGGACTAGAAAGCTTTAAATTAGGTCATATCAAATATGGTGAATAACTCTCTTAAGTATTATACAAGGTGAACTAAACCAAAATTGATTTGTTTGGTTTTCCATCATTAGTTATATCAAATATATAATTTTTTTGGCTTACACATACCTATATCAATTTTTTAATTTGGTTTGTTGTTTGGCTCTGCCTCTATTTCATTAATTAGAATCTAAAACAATTTAATTGCTCTCTTAAACAAAGATTCTAAAAATTGACATTCTGATTTCTATTATAGGATAGCAACTTTAATCTTACCTCTCAATTTCGTTCCATAAGTCAAATACTTTGAAAAATAAAAAAATACAAACTATATTTGAATACTACTATATAAAAGATGTTTGTTTTTAATCAGAAAAAGGTTTCATTCACTATAAAAATTAGTTTTAACTATATTTCATTTTGAAATACGTAGGCACAACATTTTATTCATTATTATATATTTATGGCTAATCAATAAGAAAATATAAAGTCTGATTTTTTTTTAATAATTTTTGATTATTTGCAATAAAACATAAATAATCACAATTTCATTAGTTTGCGTTTGGAAACATATATTTCATTTCAAATTCTTAATTTCAATTATGGAATCATAAATGGAGAATTTGAGAATGACAAAGTTTGACAAATCATTCTCAAATTCTCCATTTTAACTACTTTGGAAACAAAGGTGAAATTCACTCAAATCCAAATTCGAAGTTTTTTGATTTGCCAAACACTTAATTTGACCTAATGCTAGATTTTCAAATGATATCATCATTCCCAAACATAGCATCATGGAAAAAAAAAAGAAATATAGCGAGTATAATGCAACACCAAGAGTACTTAATAGTTAATACTTCAGTTGTTTTTTTTACTTGCACCTAAGGACATTTTCAAATGCCCCAATGCACTAATTCAATCGTTAATAATTCTAAGGAAAAATTATAAAAAACTACATAATCTATACACCTTTTTTAAAAAAACTACCTTATCAACAAATTTTTGCAAAAAAGTACCTTATATAGTACAATTCTTGGCAAAACACTACATTTTACTGAATTTCGTCAGCTGACAGTTAACATTAACATTGACCTGCACAAAAAACTACCTTATATAATTGTGCAGGTCAACGTTAATGTTTAATCAGTAAAAGGTAGTGTTTTGTAAAGAATTGTATTATACAAGGTAGTTTTTTGCAAATTTTTTTTATCTAAGATATTTTTTTAGAAAAATGTATATAGATTAGGTAGTTTCTTATAATTTTTCCTAATTCTAATTATACACATAGAAAAATTATAAAAACTAAAAATCAATAAAATTTACATTGAGATAATTCTAACAAGATTCCACGTAAAGATATTTTAATCCATACATTAACAACAATATTAAAATTAAATAACCTTATCTTGATAAATAGTGTCAAATTATCTTTAGATGCAAATAAATGAAAAGAAGAGGTAGGAATTAGGAAAGTAGTAACAGTTTGGAAAAGTCAAGAAAGGGCCCAGGTAGAAGCACTGAAGCAGTAATGGAGCACATGGGTTTGTAAGTTGTAACATAGAGATTCGATTTATAAAAAAAAAAAAAGAAAAAAAAGGAGCAAGTCCAAATAAAAGTGATAACGGTCGAAAAGCCGTTAGCAGTAAATGAGAAGAAATCGCAGAGGCTTTGCAGTGGGAGATTAATTTTGGTATACACTATTTCCTTCTTCCGTTCTTTCTTTCTTTCTTTCTTTCTTTCTTCTTAACGTTACAACTATTAACAATTACTCTGTCTTCTTTGCTCTTAATTCTCATCGTCTTCTTCCTCTTATTCTTTAGTTTCTTCTTTATAATTCTATATTCTATCTCTTTATCCCTTAAATCTTAATGGAGGCAGCTAAGATTGACTGGAAAAGCATCGAGTCAGTCTTCGTGTTGGATCAAGTTTACGAAAACATCAATGCTCCTCAATGGGTTGATTTTTTAGCTTCTTCTTCTCCTTCCCTTCTCCCTCCAGAAGATGACGTTGCTTGGTTTTGCCGTTCTGGTATTTTACTTTTTTTTTTAAAAAAAATATTCTATTTCTCACTCTCTACTGTCTACTTTCTTTAATTCCTTTGCGTTTCTGATTTCCAGATTGTAAGCATCCAAGGTGTGCTGAGGACTTCCTCAAATCCAGCCCAACATCCAAGGTTTATTACTCCCCTGCCTTTTCTTGATTTTTTTTCTAGGGTTTTACTTTCATCTAACAATTCACTAATGGGCATGGCTAATGGATTGGATGGTTGCAGCTGTTGAGATCAGTCAGTGTTTCAAAGCTCATCGGCCTCACCGATTGGACTCGCAGGTCCTACTCTTTTCTCTCCTCTTTATTTTTCTTTTTCTGTATTTATTTCTGAAGATGTAAATAAACAGGGAGGCAACCAATTTGAAGAGGCGTGGAACAACCAATCCAAATGAATCGGAATTGGAGGATAGTGAGAATCAAAATCCAAACTTGTCAACTCCTAATCAAAATCAGATTAAGAACAATAAAAACAAGGCTGCAATCAAGTCGAGTGCCCAGAAAGAGGGTGTTGAGTATAGTGACATCATGTTAGAGAGTAGTCTGAAGCCCACTCTTTCCGCCAAAGATTTGTTTGGTGGGACTGGTAAGGACCTTTTCGGTAAAATTACAGACTTGTGTAACGAGTTGAAGAAGATGGCTTCAACCAGCAATAGTAGTAGCACTAGCAGGGCTCCTACAACTCCAACTCCAACTAAGGATCCACATTTCAATAATTCATTTCAAGAGAAGATGACGGAGAAAGACAAGGAAAGGAAACCTTTGCTTGAGGTTAAACCACCTGCATCTGCTGACAAAACCAATGTCAAATCAAAACAGCACAATAAATTGTAAGCCTCTTTTTTAATTTCATCAACTATTCTTACTCATCTGCCAGCTTTACTTTGAATCCTTAAATGCTTACTCTCATCTCCATTACATCTAAACTTTTCGGGTGGACGTCTAACTCATTCAACTAATTCCTTTCTTTGTTGTTGCTCTTGTTTTGAAATTCTTTCTACCATTCCAGAATTCTTACCGTTTTCATGTAGATTAGTACTCCTACTATGGGGTATTACAAGATAATCTCAAAGTCATATCCTGCAGCTGATATTTGTGTTCCTCTACCCACCCAGTACAATTCTAGCATTGTATAATATATATTGGATATTTGTACTATATCAAATGGGGTCTAATTTGTGTTGTTTTCTTAAAAATGTTTGATCAGGAGAGGTGAAGATGGAGAGAATATCCCAAGTTCTCTGAATTTGAGCAATATAAAGCGTAATGATAAGATGTCACCTATGGCTATACGGATGAATCCTCCAACGCCCCAAGGTTTTTCCGCTACACGTGAACCTATCAAGGCCACCCCTTCAAAGGCTCAGGCTCAAAAGTCCAGACTCTTGGTATCAAATCAATCTTCTAACTTGAACTCTGCGTTTATCATGAGTTAGGCCATTTTGTTTGTATCAATATTGTTGTTCTTTTCTATATATTCCTCGTCTATTTATCAATTATTATCATACTAAAAGAATAGAGTACATCAGTAATTATTATTTACTATGACAGTCAAAATGATTCAAGCCTAGCTCTCCCTGTTCTTGTATCTTGAGTTTCCATTTAATGCTTATAATAATGTATTATATTAATTTATAATTATGTATATGATAGGGGAGAGAAGTATTTCAAGAACTGGAGCAGAAGAACAAAACATTGAGGGAAGAGCTAGGCCTGGGAGAGAAGAATGAAAGTGGAAACGCATCAACTCTTGTAGCAGCAGCTAAAGAAGGAAGAGCGTTGGATGTCTTTTGGTTTTTGAAGCCTTGCACACTTTCCAACTAGTCATAAGGAATCCAATTGATTCATTCAATTTGTCAAACAGTAGTAGTCATACATCTTTCTATAGGTTTTGTAGTCATTTCATTTATTTCATTCTTTCATTATTCAATTTGTCAATTATCACATCTAATAATAAGTTATTATTTATCTGTTCTTCATCCATCATCCTTCTTAGAGATTTGAGATCTATCTACTTTATCATCCAGGCTCCAGCAAATAACTTGCCCAGAATTCTAGGAGTAGAATTACTCTACAATGCTACTCCTACTTACCGATTACTAAGTTCTTCATTGTAACAACTCGTAGTAAGTACAAAGTTCTAGCCTCCTCTAAAGCTCTAACCAATCTTATCTAGTATCTATTCATGCCAACATCAAGACTACAATGGAAATTTTGAAACAGAAGTAAATTATATTTATTTTATTGTAAATACTACTATTACAGTTCAATGAGTTCATATTATTGATAATCTTAACAAGTACAAGTATATTCGGCAATCTTCATAATAATTTGCTTGATCAATCAATCCATCATACAGAATAATCACAAGAGTATTCTGCAAATTAATCTTCCAAATAATTTGATTGATCGATCAATAATCACAAGAAGTGTATTCTGCATTAATCTTCAAAATAATTTGTCTCATAATCATAAGCAAATGGGGGTTTATGATTGCAAATTCATCAACGTGGCATTTGATTATTGATCAGTATGCTTTTCAATCGGATACAATCAAGTAAGATTAAAAAGTAGAAGAAAGCAAAAGAAAAAGTCAGCTTTTCACCCCATTTTTGTAATAAACCTAATTATGAGTTATATAGAAGTATATCAACATGAAAGAAGCCAAGCCACTTAAGCTACAATAAATTACGAATGCTCTTGATATTCAAAGTTTGCAACAAACCGGATACATGGAAATTGGAATATGAACAAGATGCAATTCCAATTATATAAGAAAAATTAACATAAAAGTAACACTATATATATATTGTTATTGGAAATACTGACAAAAATTAAAGCGCAAATACTCCTGAAAGAGTTTACAACAAAGCATACCTGAGCAGTGAGTCAAAGAAGGTTCTAGAATTAGTTGGCACTGGCAGGAAACAAATTAACAAAATAATTTCTTAAAAAAACGAGAGAGAGAGAGAGAGAGAGAGAGAATGGGGTATGTACAAGAAATAAAAGAGATTCTGAAAAGAAAGTGGGAGCAGGAAAGGGAAAAAGGGTTATGCAGAGTTTGAGAAGGAACTAGGAATTAGCGGTGCCGGTGAGTAAGAAGCGGAATGCTCGGTGGAAGCGAGGAAAGAATCTGGAACGATAAGCGCTAGTCTCTCTGACAAGGTCTTGAATTGTGGCCACAAACAACGTTAAATGCCTTATAGGAGGTACATACAGCGTCAACGGCACCGCTGAGAACGCCACCGCAAACAAAAACTGGAACATCATTTTTCTTTTCCCTCAATCTTATGCTTGGATGATAACTCCTCTTCAATTTCAGTATGTTTGTGTCATTACTGATTACTATTATGATTAATAATACTCCAGACCAGAGATTCAAGGATCTGTTTTTCCTTTTATTATTATTATTATTATTATTATTATTATTATAGGGGTTGGAGTGTTGGACTTCTTTATTTATTCTAATTTAACCTTAATTCCCTTCTTCTTTTTTTCCTTTTTCTAAAATTTGTAGTAATAATTAGGATTAAGGAGTATGAATTTGTAGTAAAAACAAATTAAGAAGGCACGCGCGGGTTAGGTTAGGGGTTGAATGTTGAAAAAGAGAAGATAAGATCACATGAAACGTCTGAGATATTGAAGCACAATTTGGAATTCTGTAGAATGGACCCCATTTCAAGCCTAACACGGCTACTGCTTTCAGGATGTTTCTCGAATCCTAAGTACGAGAGTCGCCGCTAACTATTTTACATTCATTTTCATAGCCCTAAAAGTATGCCATCATATCAGGCCCAATAATATGCCCATTTAAAATAATACCAACTCCAGCGTTTAACATTGTTTAAAAATTTAAAATAAATAAGACTCTTAATAAAAAAAAATATAAAATAAGATTCAAATTAAACTTATTCTAAATATAAGTGCTTGATACCTCAGGGCACAGGATTCGGTCTGTTCGCACTTAGTAAGTGCAAACAGTAATAAACTAGTCAAAAAAAAACAAGTGCCTGTTCGCACTTACTAACTGCGAACAGGTCAAACATGGTCAACTTGCTGATTTTAAGACAAGAGTTGTTCGCACTTACTAAGTGCGAAACAGCCTGAACCTAAGGTTTGCTGATTACACCCTTAGTTTTGGAATAAGTTTGATTTTGATTTTATTGTATGTTTTTTTTGATAAATAATCTTATTTATTTCAAATTTTCAAATTGTTTCACAAAAAAAAAAAAACTCCAGCGTCAACATAACAAATCAAATGAAATTTAATATTCTATACACAAATTTCTGTTTAAGACGATGTCACAATGAGGCATGAGACGTGTCATATACTTGGATAATTGTGTTGATTGCTATTTCCAAGGTACTACTAGCCACAATAAATTCATATAAATTTTGCGTGGGACATTATTTCACTATAAAATAAACTTTGGTGCCAACCAAACGAGTCTTGATATCCCTTTGAGTTTGTTGTTGAAGGCACTGGCGAAACTTGAACATAATTTTAGAGGCGGCGAAATTTTAAAAAGTTAAATTCTACTAAAATTTAGCTAATTAATACAATTAAAAATCATAACTTAAATTTGAAATCAATGTAAAGCTCGACGCTCTTTTACCACTTTAAAATCGTTTATAATCTCATTGACACTATATTTTGTTGCTATTTGTCTCTCAATGTATATTACAACACTATCAACAAAATAATCGTTGCCTATTTCCTTACGATATTGTCTTCAATATCTACATAATTGATTGTTTTATTGTATAAGTTTTTAACGATTCAAGTATTCACTAATTCAAACTAATTATTAAATAAAGATAAGAAAAATCAATTTAAAATATAAAATAAACCTTTATTCTTCATTTGTGTATGGTAAGTTTATTATTTGATCTTGACAATTTCTTCCAATCATTGTCTTCTTTTTTCGTTTTTCTTCGGTTGTTAAATGATAATTTCATTCCTTTTGATATTCTATTATTAATTATAAGAGTTTTATTTTATTTCAGTTATTGTCTTTGTTTTATTGCGTTACTTTTATTTATTGGGCTGAAATTATAAAAAATTTAAAATGACAATTATATACTAAAAAATATTTGTTGAAAATCTCTACGGGGCAGAGCCCCTACTCGCCCCTAACTAAGTTGCGCCATTGGTTCAAGGGGTATAGGAAAATGGATAAAGTAAATATTTTAATGGGATATGTAGATGGAGTCACATCCTTAATTGAGTAATTATAGATTTTATATCAAAAAGATTTAATGTAGGTTTTAATGGGAAATATAAGTGAAGTCATGTACAAACGCGATAATATAGTAACCCACATAAAACCAACTAAATATTATATGCAGCAAAATAAGAGAGACAATATGGATTTTATTAAATATAAAAAAATGTGTGTGGATATATACTAATCACTTGAGCCAAATTGGGCATATCTACAACCTTTATCTTTGTGTCTAGCTAGACATCCTTTAAGAGTTATTTGGGATCATTTTGTTGTCCTTTTTGGGGCGTTTTATAGTACCATATGACTTGGGCTTATCCAATGGTCTAACCTTTTTATTTACCATATGAAACTAATGGAATACCTTTAAGGATTTATTATTTATATTGAACGTAAATATTTAAGGAGGTAAATAAGAGTAAAAAATCAAAGTTAATTAAATAGAAGATTAAAGGAATTCGATTGTTACAGGGCTGGAAGAATTAGTTAGAAAAAAACGAAAAATAAATAAAATAACAATTAGTTCTCTCATTTTGGGTATAAATTTATCTTAGGGAATGATGGGGAATACTTTCCTCTAAATTGGGAAATCAACCTCCTTCTTATTCATCTTTTTAGTTTACTCTCTTTCTATCTCTTTCACAAGTATGTCAAATTCAATTACTTCATTTGCACCTTTATTTACCTTTATTTCATAAGTTTAACTTATTTTATCCCCTTAAATATTTACACTCAATCCAAGCGAGCCCTAAAAGTATTAATTATAATAAGGTTTTGAAATGAAGCCCATCTTGTATGAAACCATCTCACCATGATACAGGCTCATATAATCAGCCCATTACTTTAATTAATTACTTTAAGATCGTAGGTTATTTTAAAGTTATAAAAGTCACTCTAAAACTATATAAAGTAATTATTTTAAAAATATAAATAATCACTTTAACGTTATAAGTGATCATTTTAAGACAAAAACTATACAGTAAGTCTCATGGGAGACGGTCTATCCCATAGACGGGATCCATAAAGCTCAGCCCAAACAATTTAGCAATTAAAAAAAAAAGAAAAAAAAAATTAAAGTAACTGGCATCTTTATGATGCGTGGGAATTATCATCTTTGGAATTCCAACCACCTACTTCTAATTAACTGACATTGGAACCCATGAAGATTGCCTTGCCATTTCAATTCCACAATGATTCAACCAAAAATTATCATTTCAGAGATTGTCTCTGCCATTAAGCTTCATCCTTTTTTTTGGAACCCATGAAGATTAAGATTGTCTCCATTAAGATTGTCTCCATTAAGCTTTCGAAGTATCCATTAAGCTTATTCCAGGTCCTTTCGAAAAAGTGACAAAAGAATATTGTTTTATCAGGATGTCTCTTTTTTTTTTTTTGTTCACCAAGGTTTATCAATGGCGGTTATTCCCCAAGTTTCATCAATGGCGGCTGAGAATGACCAGAATGAAATCCCAAACACCAAAATTGAATTCGACCATATTGAAATGGACAACCAAGGTAATGAATGCCTGACCGAAGACTCACAGCCCCTTTTTTTTTATAATATATTTCAGATTGATATGGACAATGAAGGTAATGAATGCCTGCAAGCGTGCATTTTAATGTATGTAAAAAAGAAAACCCTTCTTTAAGCTTCGTTAATGGCACACATAACTTTTTTTTTTCTTTATTTTATATTCATCAATGGCGGTTGGAGATGTAGATGCTGCAAAAAATCGAATGAAAATGGAGACAATGAAGATGAAGATCTATATGACCGACAGCTATATTTGGAACTATATATATTTGGAACTATAATGTACTATATTTGAGACTATAATATATTATATTTGGAACTATAATGTACTATATTTGGAATTATAATGTACTATATTTGGAAATATAATGTAATAAATTTGGAACTATAATATATTGAATTTAGAACTATAATCTTTTATATTTGGAGCTATAATATACTATATTTGAAACTATAATGTACTATATTTGAAACTATAAGGACTAAGTTTTGGAGTTATAATGACTTAGTTTCGGAATTATAATGACTGAGTTTTGAATTTATAATGACTAAGTTTTGGAATTATAATGACTAAGTTTTGGAATTATAATGACTGAGTTTTGGATTTATAATCACTAAGTTTTAGAGTTATAATGATTAAGTTTTGGAGTTATAATGACTAAGTTTTGGAATTATAATGACAAAGTTTTGGATTTATAATGACAAAGTTTTGGAGTTATATGACTAAGTTTTGTGGTTATAATGACTATGTTTTAGAGTTATAATAACAATAAACACGTAATTGTCTGAGTCCGGACGTTCAACTTTATGTCAAGTACTCAATTATAATACCAAATGTAATTGTATATAAATCCCAATAAGCAACTATATGTCCCCAAATATATTAAGAAGTGGAGTAAAATCAAAAGTTACTTACACAGTGGGTTGTGCCAAATAAGTAAATATACTTCAACTTCTTCAATAATGAATTTTAGTACATTGCTACGTAAGAAAAAATACAATGACAAAACAGATGAACCAAGAGAACAAAAGCATGATTCCTAAAGCCTTCACTGTGCCATTGAGCTTTGCATTTGCGCCATATGCTTTGACGGTCTTAGTTGTAGATCTTCAAAGTCCCTGTCGAAATTCAAAGACAAAAAATAATACAAATTGAAAATAAAACAAAAAATGGTACAAATTGAGTCTCAAATTGAAAGAAAATAATACCTAGAAATGTAGATCTTGAAGCTTCAAAAAATAAAGGAGAAGAAGGAGATGAACGAGTCTGCCTATTCAAAATGAAAGTAGATCTTGAAAGTAGATCTTGAAATTATAACGAAAATCACAAAAAAAACTCAATTCTATGAAAATCAAATGAACAAAAAAAACCATTTCCACCCATATCACAAAAAAAAGAAAAGAATAGTTGAATATTTGAAACAGCAATAAAAAACGAAAATAAAATAAACTAATTAAAAATAGTGAAGATTTGAAGAATCTTCATATTCCAATGATGAAAGAAATGAGAAATTTTTGAAAAAATAGAAAACCCATTTCTGATTTTTGGTTCCTTCATGCTTAAGAATCAAGTTGAGAATCCCATTCTCTTTCTTCATTATAATACCAGTTAATGATGAAAGAAATTTTTATATTCCAAAGCTCCTGAATTCCCACGTATGGGAAATCTGCACAACAATTATTATTATTTATTTTTTTTTTCTTTCCAATTTTTCAAGGATAAAAACTGATTTGACAAAATGGGCTGGCCCAATTTTGCTGGTCTATGCTATAGACCGTCTTTTGTGAGAATTTGTGAAAACTATATATTGGACAAGTCCAATAGAAATGACTGTCACATTTAAAAATTAGTGGGTCTATGATAAAAAGTTATTAGAATCTATTATCATGTTCCATAAGGATCCCCAGAGCCTAGTTCAACAAGATTCAGGCCCATAATGATCTATCGATGCTTTTCATATTGTTTTATCATTTGCCTCAAAATCTTTCTTAAAACAGTGAATTGTGTTAGTGTCATAGACTCAAAGCTGTACATTTCTTGAAATGTTGTTTTAGAGTACCTTTACAGATTTCTTCTTCTTTTGCAATTTGTTGCATCCTATCCCATAATTCATGGGTTCTTTCCTTTTCGCTTATTGACTAGCTTTTCGACCCAAATTGTACATTTTTATTTTGTACTACTTATTACTATCATTTTGTTATCATGCATTGTCATTTTGTTAGTATGTCATCTTATTGAATTTGCGCTAAATTTTTTTTTTATCATAATACTTTTTTTTAAAAAAAAAATTCTAGTCACATTTAATTTTATTTTTTTCATTTATATATTTTTCCAACTTTTTTATAAATACACATTAGTTTTACTGGCATGAACATTTAATTATATTCAATATGTACAACCAATTTATATACTCCTTTCGTTATTTGTTGTTTGTTCTTTTTAGGAGATAAAAATTTAAATTAGGTTTTTGAAAGATATTATAAGTTAAAATATATTCATTTTGAATATTGTTAGATTTGTCATAATGCATGGTTTTTTTTTTTTATATAATTTTTATAAAAAAAGTTAGGTTCGACATTCGATTTTGACTTGGCCCCATTTCCTCAAATTACCCTATAATTTAAAAAAGAGTAATTGGTAATTTACCAGTCTATCAGGTAAAATTATTGTGAACAAGTACTCAATTAAGTTTATAATGATAATAATCATATGAAAAACAATAAGAGCATGGCTCATGTCGTCCCGCAAGTATATAGGTTTTCTTATACAACACAAATACGCAATGCAAATAAAACATAAAAAATGAAAGTAGGGTAGAACTTTATATATAACAATAAAAATGCATGGCCTGATTATAAGCAAAAAAAACTTAAAAAGATTAAGTATTAAGGATGAAAAGTGTCATTGTATTGACAACTGAATAATACGTTAGTAGATTATCTGCGTACATACTGGGCTAGCTCGCTAACAAAACCAAATTATAGACAACAATTACATGCCGACACGTTCAAAGCTTAGCTTAGCAAAGGGGAAAGTATTTTACAAGCACTACCTACCTTCACTTTCGCTCTCTTTTTCTCTTTCTCCTTCTCCATCCATCGCCTCATTTCCATATTAATTAATTAAGCTACTTAATAATATTAAGTTTACTAATTATAACTTTCAATTCGCTTGTTTTTCACAATGTCAAATTATTCTATGTATGTTCTGTAAACACAAAACAAATCCTTGATTCAAATAAGATGTTTTTAGTAAATATTTAAGAAAAACAAAAGTTAAACTTATTAGGCGCGATAATTCGTCACATAATCTTACTGTAGTCTACTCGTGAGGACAGGGGACATCCATGGGCTTGGGCCCACAAACCCACGGATCAAGAGCGTTGACTTGCACATACACTAGATGAGGTTTAATGTTTTTCAAAACCATATGGTAGTAGGAGGATAAATAATATATATATATATATATATATATATATATATATATATATATATATATATATATATATATATATATATATATATATATATATATATATATATATATATATATATATATATATATATATATATATATATATATTACGCAAGTCAATCTTAATATTTTATCGATGTGAGATTTTGTCTCACATGTGAAGTTTTCCAACAAAATTATATATATGAAGGTAAATAGAGCTTAATATAATAGAAAGAGAATATAATAATATGAGGAATTGAAGATGAAAACAAAGAAAGACAAATAATCTTATTTTGGAGAGGAGAGAAATATTTCCCCTCCATTCCACTAGCTAGGTAAATATTTACCTCAAAAAATAAAGGAATTAATTCTTCTACTCTTTCTACTTTATTACTTTACAATCATTTCTTAATTTTGAAGACAATACCTTCTTGATTTTTATACCAATAACCTTGCATTGTTTTCTTATTTTAAATTTAATTTTTCAACTCTAACAACCCTATCTTATTTAATTTTAATTTTTCTATAGATATTCACACACAATTCATTCTGATTCAGAAATCTAATACTAACCATCTTTTTATAAGTTATACTAGAGGAGATTCGAAGAAACAAAAGTGGGGACGAACCCCACTCCACACTATATGTGAAGTGGAAGCAAAATAAAACTACTTCTACTAGCTTGTACATGAATGGTAAGATGATCATAAAGCCATGATGATTACCTTGTGAGTGAAGTTTAATTTCACCCAACCTCCATGGCCCACCCTCATTGATGGGGACATTATATGGAGTCAAAGACAAGAACACCAACTATCCCCTTCACTTTTTTTTTTTTTTTTTTTTTTTTAAAAAAAATTATTAATGCATTTATTGTACGTTTCTAGTAGAAACTTTTCATTTTTTTTCTCAAGTTTAATTAGAATAACAAATATTATATATATCTTCCCAAATCGGGTGTATATTTCCTTTTTTATAATCAATTTTAAAGGTGTTTTACATGTTTTGAAATAATAAAAATATTCAGTCTTTGCAACACAAATATGTATAGATTATGGCAAAAGGGATACATACATACTATAATATATTATGATATAGTATAGTATATTGGCTTACTAGCTTGTTGTTGTTCTTGTTCTCTGGCTTTTTTTCGTTGCTTGTACTATTATTATGATTGTTTTCTTTTTTTTTAAAAAAAAATTAACATTAATAATCCAACCTTTTGCTCATCCGCTATGAATAATCCAACCTTTATTTTAGTTTGCTAGCTGCATACCCTATTATTACCTATTATTAGTAATAGGGTATGTTGTGGGCAAATTTATTACAAAGGTTGGATTATTAAAAAATAATCCAAAGGTGAGATTATTTATAGCGGATGAGTGAAATGTTGAATTATTAATATCAATTTTTTTTTTCATTACTTAATTGTTTTATTATATTATATTATATCTATATGCATTGTAGTTATATTTATCTTATGTGTAAGGATAACACTTGTGTCTGAGAGGATGCAGACTTGTGGAGCTCGCTGTAGACGCAGTCGGTCCCATCAGTTGCATAATCAACATCTTATCTTATTCTTTCTAGTCGAGCCGGGGGACTCTTTGGCCATGCTCTCCTTCATGGGTATGAGTTGCCGCCGTCCTTCCCTCCCCATACCCTGACGATATTTTATATAGGCGGGATATATTGGGTATGATGATGATGATGACGTACATACATACTATCTTATATATAGGATATACCTATTTTTTAAAGGAAAAAATTCATATTATTTATATAAATGTCATCCGAATATGTACACGTTTTAAGCACATAATTTCACATACACACCTTTTAAAAGATGTCCAATTAATTATAAAATTGCCACCAAAATATATACATTATAAACTTTTTATGTACACCTATTTTTCAGTTTTTATTACTTTAATTGATTTTCTCAGACACACATATATAGGGGTAGGATCAAGTGAAAACACTTAAAGTGGTGAAAACTGAAAACCAGACAAAGGTATACATATTGTACCAAAAGGGGTACCAAAAGTGGTGAAGTAAAAAGTTCATATTATTTACAAAAATGCCATCTGATTATGTACCCCTTTTAAGCGTATATGTACCATTTTTAGCAAATGTCTAATTATTTACGGAATTGCCATCCAAATATGTACCCCTGTTTTCAGTTTTCACCATTTTAATTGGTTTTCACATGATCCAAATCATATATATATATATATATATATGATTGACATGTGTCTATACTATACCATTTAATTATAATTATATAAGTGCTGATTGAAAGATTGTTAAACAATTATAAGGGATCAGTACTGATTTGAAAATATGACTTAATTGTTTTTCCATGAAGAAATTAAAAGAAATTAGGAAAAAAGAAATTAAGGAGAAAAAGGGAACAAAATAATTAGGATAGAAGGGTTCCCCTCCAATCCGTTTTGTAGCTGTCAAGTTAACAAGCCAACTAATTTAATTTATAAATACAAAAAAGTGGGGATGTGTAATTTGACATTCTAAGCAAGCTTAGAAGCATCAAAGTCATGATTATCATTCCCTTCTTATGAAGCCTTGTATGAATTAATTATGATCATAAAAATCTACTCTCACTTAACATCCAATATAAGTATATATAAATATTATGTTGTAGCTAGCTAGGCATAGGCATAGGCATAGGCATAGGCATAGGAGTATATAATAGTAGTATAATTGTAGGCTGGTGGATGATAATCCAAAATCCAAATATAAAGAGATGGGGATTGGGGATTGGGGATTGGGGAAGCTCAAATAATAATTAATAATTGATGAAAAAGAGTAATAGATGAGATAGTCGAAACTAAGCTAAAAGAGAAGAGTAATAGATGACGTAGTACTACTGAATAGAAGTATATAATTAATTAATTAATAATGGGAAATAATGATGATGATGAGAATAAGAAGAATAAGAATAAGAATGTGGGTGCAGAGCCGTCTTGGACAATATTGAGGTCCAGAGCAAAAATTTAGATAGGGGCCCTTGAAAAACCAAGTATGTAACGTTATTTTAACTATAAAAAATATTTTGTTTTTATAATGTTTTTGTAGCACACAATTTGCTCTAAACAAGTACGAAAAACATTTAAAAATGTGTGATATCCTCTAAAGTACACTAAAAAAAAAAAAAACTAAACTCACATTTGTACATGAAACATTTTTTTAAAAAAGTTTGGACCGACCCAATTGAAGTCGTCTCAGAGTGAGGCGTCCTCAATAAAAAAGAATTGGTGAATATAATTAATAAATTACACTCTAATTACATTCTTACCCCAAAATGAGTTAAAATTGTTAAAGCGCCACCCACCATAGCCCATAAAACCAAATGATTATTTTCATTATTTAATTTTTGTTAAAGCTCCACCCACTTGCAATGCTTCAATGGCGTCGGAGTCAGTTCGATAGCATTGGTCTTCTCTTCTTCATCAACTTATTCATCACCCAAATTTAGAACTCCTCTGCGTATCTAGCTCAACTCTCATCTTCTTCACCACTCTTCATCACCCATAACATCCTGTCCAAGCTAAAATTTTCTTTGGGGCCCCCAACAAAGTGAGGCCCTGAGCTGCTGCTCAGGGTGCTCCTGCACATAGGACGGGTCTGTGTGGGTGAAGTGATGATCATGAAAATGAGGAAAGGATTATGGTCGCCAGAAGAAGATGAGAAGCTAATGAAATACATGGTGAGAAATGGAAATGGATGTTGGAGTGAGATAGCAAGAAAAGCAGGGCTTCAAAGGTGTGGTAAAAGCTGCCGTCTAAGGTGGATCAATTATCTCAGACCTGACCTCAAACGAGGTGCTTTCTCTCCCAAAGAGGAACGCCTTATTCTCCACCTTCACTCCATCCTTGGTAACAGGTTCCTTCCTATACCTTTCCTTCTTTTCTTATCCACTTTCCATTCTAGCTTCAACTAAAAGCTGTACTCTAAGCATAGGCCGATCCAGGATTCAAAAGCATGTGTAGCACCATTTATGATTCACCAACGTGTTGAAATAAATTTCGGCCGATATTATTGTTATCAAATGAGCATTCCAAAAATATTTCATTGCTCCAAATTACAACTTACAAATTACAATGAGATTAAAGTCTAACATAGTGAAATACTCCCTCCAATTCAAAACAACTGTCCCATTTGTTTTTGGGCACTATTCACATATCATTTTTAATTTGTATTTTACTCTTAATCTATAAGTTAAAATATAGTCATGTGGGATCTTTTTTTATTCGTCTCGATACAAGGATTATTGATATCAACTTTCTATAATTTTTGATTAAGAATAATTAGAGATATTAAGGGTTAAAATGTTGTCTCGGCAAGTGTGAAAAAGTAAATGGGACAATAGTCGTGAATTAGAGGGAGTACAAGATAACAAAGACAAAACTAATTATGATCAAAATAACCATTAAAAGAACAAGCCTACAAAACAAATCACAGTGTCATAGTGTCCACAAACCCTAAAATAATTGATTGGTTGACAATAATAATCATTCATCAATTCAAAATTTAAACCACAAAACCACAGTGTCCTCAAACCTTAAATGGCTAAACAAAAATACAATAATTAATTAATCTATATTGCTTAACCCTAAAATAACCATTAAATGAACAAGACTACAATACAATTAAAGATTTTAATTTTTAAGTGATGAAATACTTAATTAATTGAATGAGAGATAACCTTTAAAGATAACTTCCAATAAATTATACCTAAGAGGCCAAGAATGGTGGTTCATGACGCAGAGTACGCGACAGTCGGCTGCCGGCAAACAAAAGCTAGGGAGGTGGGCCGGTGGCAGCTGGTGCGGTGGTCGTGGAAGCTGTGGAAGGGATAGGAGAATGAAAATATAGAATACAACAATAGCGGAAGGTATTAGCAGATTCAATTTGAAAATGGGGAAGAAAGGGATTAGGGAAGGAGAGAAAAAGGGGAGGGATGGATTTTCAGTTTTTCACGCCTTCTGCCTTCACGGGTAGGCGGGTAGCTGCCTACACTGCTACACAGTTGTACTGAGTCAGATAAAATTATTTTTTTACAGAATATTAATTATTTTAAATGAATAATAATTTTTTTTTAAAAAAGTATGGATAGCCTAAGCTACCCTTTGTTACCACATAGGTCCGCCTATGACTCTGAGTTAAACAGATTATAACAAAAGGAGCTCATCAAATTTATTCTAATAATTTTCATCGGAGCCTTAATTCTAACACAAATTAGCTTATGCATGCAATTACAATGCATGAACATCATTTCATAAGGATATACTAATTCTTATATCCATCTAGAAATAGCTATATTATACTTTAAAAGAATTCTTGCTTTTATTTGTGCATGTACTATATAGTAAATTTAAATAGACAAAGTTTTTATAAGTCGTTACATTTTTATAGATCCACCCTACAAGAGTATTAGCAGTTAGCACATACAATGTGTGTTAAGTTTGTATTATAAAATCATATAGTTGTAGTAAGTCAACTAAATTACTCGTATTTTGTAAGTCAAACTTTATTAATTTTAACGTTGAAACACAAATTGATGGTTATTTTGACGACACATTTCTCACTATATTATCTCATTGTATGTATGCAAAAAATCTACATGAAGTTGGATCAGTAAAACTTCGCTAGCTAATTAATTTTTTAATACGACTTGTATATATTTAGTCTACCCTAAAATAGTGTAATATTTTCTCATTTTCAATTTAGTTAAATCATGTAATTCTATATATTATTTAAAATAATAAGTGCACAATGTCGTTACTAATGTGAAGAACTTAGGGAGCTTATACGTAAAATTAGAGGTTAATTTATTTTTTAACTGGATATGTTTGTATATATGGGGATGTAGGTGGTCTCAGATAGCAGCACGTCTACCTGGGCGAACAGATAACGAAATAAAGAATTTCTGGAACTCCACCATTAAGAAAAGAATGAAAGAAAACAAGAATAAGAACAAGAGTTCAACAATGGAGGGTGAGGCCCAGGATAATTCAAGTTTGGTGAGCGGTAACGCCGGCTATATAATGAACCAAACTGAAATGCTAACGTTTCCGTCGTCATTATCCTTCTTAAATACTGATCATCAAATTGATGGTCTAGCTAGTTATAACATGATGTGCATGCAGATGCATGATGAGGATCCCTTAATTTCATCATCAACTTCTCTATCCTCAAACTCATCATTTGACAATTCTCTGCCACCCCTTCTTGACAATAATAATTTTTCATGCTTACAACCACAACCACAACCACAAGATGATTCTGTTTACCACCACCTACAACTACTCCATGATCAAATAATCACACCCACAGCCACAGGATCCGGAATAATAATGTGCAATAACCATCCAATTATTAGTAACCAAAATCAGAATAGTTGGGTTGATATGATCAAATCACATCCAAATGGAGACATGCAGGATGATTATTATGGGAATGGGATTCATAGTCAAACTACCGGAAAAGTAGGTAGCTTAAAGATGGGAGAATGGGATAGTTTGGACAGTTTGTTGGGAGATGTCTCCTTTCCTTTCCTTGATTTTCAAGCTTAACATTCTCAGCTCTAGAGCTAGCCTTCATATAAAATATACGATATGATGCCAAAATTTTGCCCATTTTATAGTTTCATACCTACGCCCTGCAGGTTACCACTTACCAGTCTCCATAGTATGAGTATCATATCCAACACAAGTACAGTGTACGTTTTCCTTTTTCTTTAATTTTTTCTCCTTTCTCAGGATTTTGCTTACAGTTACATGAATTGTTTCATATTCATATATAAGGAAAAAAATGCATTTATACATATATGTAAACGTACGTATATAGGCCGCGCAGTGCAATAAAGACTATGAGAAAGAATATAATAGTCAATTGTTGTAATTCATACAAACAGATTATATATACTTATTCTCTTATCATCCTTCAATGTTTATGATAGTATATATATATGTATTTGGCAATTATAAATTGGAAAGGCATGCAATGATGCAGCTTCTTAAATGTTTCCGATATTCATGTCATTCCACAAATGCTATATATATATATATATATGTTCCTTATGAGAGCAATAGCAATTTATTTTTGTTTTGTTGTGTGTTGGACTTGTTTGGAGCCTTAACATATCATTTATACTTTGAGATTTTAGAAAAAATGTGACAATAAAAGCATTCTCAAAAAATAGAGTAGTAACTAGTAATGATCAAGAAAGAAATTACTAGGCAGATCTAAATTTCGTTGAGGATATCGGAGACAGCCGTCAATCATATATAGACCAGTAAAATCAAGCGAATCATGGACCAATAATTAATTAATTAGGTGGATTTCTAGAGTTTGGGCGGCCGGGTTACTAAACCAACTTATAGCCTACAAAGTGAAGATCATGATCAGTAATAAGTAACAAAACAGTTGCTAGAAATCTACCTTATAGAAATTACAATGGTGGTCCACTTGTTCATGGGTATGAGCCATTAGATGCAGAATCTTATCTTACTCTTTCTCAAGTCGGGAGACTCTTTGGCCGCACTCTCCTTTATTTAATATCTAATGTCATTGCATCCGAAGATATTTAATAAATTTTTTCAAAATATAACAAATTAACATGCCACTGAAAATAACAAAGTTGATAAAAGTATTAAAAATTTAAATAGGGGCTAAATTGTACAAAATGTGCGATTGTACCTAGATAGTCACACAATTTGTGCAACTTGACATTTTTATTACTTTATATGAAATATACTAGAGACGTATGTGAGTTTTGATTCTTCAATCTTTATGATGTGTATATTCACATTTTTGATTCTTCAATCTTTGTTGTTTTGGACATGATCCAATCTTTCAATAAATTATGAACTTAAGACTTAAACATCAAAGATGTACATTAGATTTCCCAGTTGGCATTACAATAGCTAGCTGGATCATTAGACTGAACAAGTTAAATTTTGATCAGTAGAATAAACAGACATTAATGAATTAGGATGGTTTATGATGAAGTATACAGTAAATGATATGGTCCCCAAAAGTGAAGAAGATAAGAAAATATTATTATCCAAATGAACAGCGGCAGTCCAAATTCCAAATTCCAAATCGTGTAATTAAAACTGAAGTGTCATTTGTCAACTCTGAGTACTCAACAATCAACATGGCTATGTTTCTCAAATCTCAAACCACAAATGTGACGTCTTACTCTCCTTATACAAGTATTTAAATTGCCTACGGGGCCTCTTTGCTTAATGCTTTAATGCTTAGATCACTTATTTTTTGAAAGACCATCTATTCTATTAGTATAAGAATAATCTCAAAATAATAACTTTATTACTATTAGTTAGACTATATAAATTGCATTAAACCCGTCTCATGTATTTTGTGTAATGTCGTTTGATGGCTGTGGCAGCCATATTGGATTTATTCCATCTCTTTATTACTCTTAATTACATGCACATGCAATTGTCATTCACTTTCTGTGCCAAGTGACAGCAACATCATCAATCATGTAAAATTTTATGTAATGTTCTTTTATTGGGTATTAATATAATATATTAATTAAGTTTTTACTACTTTAACTTTATAATTAAATAATTATTAGCTTTAATTGTTTATTTCTTTATATGCATGAATTATCCACCTTGAGTCATATGCGCATATTCAAAGGGATTATTATAAAAAACACATCAATATCTTCCAGGATTTCTTATCCATCGATTATTGTCAGAAGAGATAGAATCAATGACTTGCTGAATTTTGTTAAAATATCCATTTCTTGATCGAGAAACAGTGATAATATAAGTTATATAACCTTGATTTGGTGCAAACTTTGTGTTCTTATTGCATTGATTAGCATTTGATTTCCATGAAAATAATTGAAATATTATGAACAAATAATAAAGAGTCGAATCAACTTTCATTGTAATTAAATAATAACATATATCACTCATCCGACCAATTTAGCATCTCTAAATTATTAACTTGTTTAAAAACGTGTATATATATATTATATATATATATAACGTACGAAAAAAAAGTGGTGAAAACTGAAAATCAGACTAAGACAAACATATTATGACATAAGGTGTACATACTATCTTAGAGGGTGTAAATATTTTTGTAAAGGAAAAAATTCATATTATTTACAAAAATAACATTTGAATATGTATACATTTTAAGCATGTATGTTAATGTATACCTTTTAGCAAATGTCTAATTATTTACAAAATTGCCACTAGAATATGTATACCATTTAAGCTTTATGTACACTGTTATTGGGTCAATCACCCACTATCTGCTTGGGCCATAATCTAAAGCCCAAAACTACTAATACATACGAAATTACTAAAAAGCCCTTGGGGCTATCTGTTCCACTCGTTTCTCTTTTATAAATACCCCACTATTCACCCTTAAAAAGAAAGGTATGCTTTTTCTCTCCCCTTTGAACTGATTATCTCTAATTACAAATTTCTCGAATATATATTAACTGACTTGAGCGTCGGAGAGGCTTTCCGGGAAACGCCCCCGGACAAGCTAACCCCGTTCGTTTTGCAGATATTCCAACTAAAAGTATTCGGACTACTCAAGATCCAACCTTCCGGTCAGGGAGACGTTGACCCGATTTCTACGCAGAAACATTTGGCGCCGTCTGTGGGGAGGGATAAGCGCCTTCCTTTTCACTCACATTTCCATAATTGAAAACCATGAACTCCAAGAGAAACATGAGAGCTAATACTAGGCAATCCGAACATCACTCTGCCAATTCTGTCCATGATCAAGACCCCGCACCGCGGCCGAACTTTGTCACAAGGCAGGACCTAGATGACTTTGCGGCTACTATAACTTCTCGTTTTCAAGAGTCACTTCAACAAGATGTGAGGACTCTGCCTACTATCCTACAACCACAACAGCAGAACTTGCTTCATTCGGCCCAGAGGCGTGGAGGGCCAAATACCACTTATCAGAGGGATGCCCCTGACTTTTGGGTAGAAGACATCGCTGAGAGTCAAGAATCACCCCTGCCAGGCGATCCCGACCATGTGGGACAGCCCACTTGGGGCATGCCAAACCAAACACAACGAAACAGCCGATTGCCCATCGAAACTACCCGGCCGGCTCCCAGCCGTGTCCAGGATCAGGTCCCTAGCCGGATGCCTGAACAATCAGGAAGCTCAAGGTTCGATGCCCGCCAGATTATCAACAGGAGAAAGAAAGAACAAGATGTTAGAACCCATTTGAATTCCCGAAGGCAGGGGAAGGATCCCACTGAAGAATCCTATCACAGCCCGGTTTATCAAGAACGGTACGACTACGCACAAGAAGGCTACCTCCGAGACGGATCAGATTCGGCCCCTACCATATTCAAAACACCCCTATCCGCGCGGATACTCGCCGTTCCTAACCGGAGTAAGGTGAAAGTACCCGCAATTAAATCGTTTGACGGGTCAGCCGACCCCGGTGAACACGTGGCCTCCTACCGGGCACACATGGCCATGAGCACTACTTGCGAGACCATGCTCTGCAAGTTCTTTCCTACCACCCTATCCGGATTAGCACTAAATTGGTATACTTCCCTACCCCCGGGTAGTGTGGATAGCTTTGCGGCACTAGAAGCCCTTTTCCTAGATCACTTTGTTGCCTCAAAAAGGCAGAGGAAGTCAAACTTACATTTGATGTCGGTCATTCAGAAGGAGGGAGAGACCGTGGCTGAGTACATACAAAGGTTTCATGAAGAAGTATTATCCATACCGGGGGCTAATGATGCTACAACGGTCCCTGCCCTCATTAATGGGATTAGAACACCCAAGTTAAAATGGAAATTGTTGGAGCACGACATCACCACATATACGGAGGCCATGGAAATTGTCCAAAGGTTCATCCGTGCCTCCGACATATGTACGCCCCTAGACTTGAGGAAGAAGAAGGAGAAGGTAGGAAGATCACAAGAAAATGCGCCTAGCCGGCGAAATCAAGACAATTTTGGAAGAGAAAGGTTCAGGTCACCCATGGGGCCCCCGAGGGAAGATACTCGGAGACAAGCTCACGCCTACCCCGCCTTGGAAACGAAGGGAAATATTGAATCTCGCTTTAACCGCAGCCAAAAGGACATTTTTTACTCGGTTAGAGATCAGTTGCCGACCCCGCCGCGGATTTCCACGTCTCAGGGACGAAGAAACATGGATTATTGGTGTGATTACCACAAGGAACACGGACACACTCTGTCACAATGCCGAGAATTGAAGAAGATATTAGACAAAATGGCCGATGAAGGTCAGCTGAATAGATTTCTGAAGCACGACGGGCGGCCGAGGGAAAGAAGAGAAATCCCTCGGCCCCGAAATGAGAGACGCGCTAATGACAACGAGCAGTCCGAGGCCACACAAGGGGTTATTCACATGATATCAGGAGGATATTCAGAGTTTTTCGTTAGTAATCGATCCGTGAAAGACAGCGTTCACACATTGAACATGATGACCGCGGACACGAAGAAGGCGGTCGACGGACCTAAGATGATATTTGGAGAAGGTAGCCAGGCAATACAACATCCGCACTCGGACCCTATAGTCCTCACACTTAAAGTCGGGTTGATGAATGTAAGAAGAGTTTTAGTAGATACAGGTAGCATTGCCGATCTCATAACCATGGACTGCTTGAAGCAGCTGAAATACGGCCCCGAACATCTGGAGAAGCTCGATCGACCTTTGGTCGGTTTCGGGGGAAGTAGAGTCACAAAGTTCGGCCGCGGTGCGGGGTCTTGATCATGGACAGAATTGGCAGAGTGATGTTCGGATTGCCTAGTATTAGCTCTCGTGTTTCTCTTGGAGTTCATGGTTTTCAATTATGGAAATGTGAGTGAAAAGGAAGGCGCTTATCCCTCCCCACAGACGGCGCCAAATGTTTCTGCGTAGAAATCGGGTCAACGTCTCCCTGACCGGAAGGTTGGATCTTGAGTAGTCCGAATACTTTTAGTTGGAATATCTGCAAAACGAACGAGGTTAGCTTCTCCGGGGGCGTTTCCCGGAAAGCCTCTCCGACGCTCAAGTCAGTTAATATATATTCGAGAAATTTGTAATTAGAGATAATCAGTTCAAAGGGGAGAGAAAAAGCATACCTTTCTTTTTAAGGGTGAATAGTGGGGTATTTATAAAAGAGAAACGAGTGGAACAGATAGCCCCAAGGGCTTTTTAGTAATTTCGTATGTATTAGTAGTTTTGGGCTTTAGATTATGGCCCAAGCAGATAGTGGGTGATTGACCCAATAACAGTAGTATTATGTAGTTAATGAGTATTTACTTATTTATTTATGTAACAGTGAAGACGTGAACTCATGAAGTAACTACCTTGACTTTTGTTTTATTGCACAATATATTGATAATAGATAATTTTAAGTGTTTCTTTTACATTTAAAATGTCTTGAAATTAATACAAACTTCAAAAACTACTTAAATTAGCAATATTGATGTTTTATTGCACAATATATTGATAATAGATAATTTTAAGTGTTTCTTTTACATTTAAAATGTCTTGAAATTAATACAATCTTCAAAAACTACTTAAATTAGCAATATTGGTAGAATCGGTCGATTTTACGATTCAATTTTAATTAATATATATATATATATATATATATATATATATATATATATATATATATAACAAAGCTTTTTGGTCTTATATTTGACAGATATATTCATTTCATGTTAGTTGTACCACAAACTAAAATAAGTTTTAATTTAAATAACAAACAACAAAAGGCAATTGTATTTCATGAATTGACTGCAGCCAACAAATACTCATATTATGTATAATATAATTACTCTTAGTATATGACATTATACTCCTTTCATTCAACTTAAAATGTCTCACTTACATTTTAACACTGTTTACTTATTACTTTTAATTTGTATTTTATTAATAATCTATACACACTACAACAAATATTGATTTTTGCGATATTGGATTTAGTGACATACAAAAATGCCACTAATTGATATTTTTAGTGTAATAATTATTAGTTTTTATTTTAAGTTCAACCATAAAGTGATTTAGTGATACTTAATTTGGTCTTTAGTGACATATGTAATTGTCACTATAGTCTATAGTGACATTTGTGAGAAATGTCACTAGATCCTATGTCGCTAAAAGCTTTAGTGTGACTTTTTAATTTTTAATATGCCACTAAAGACTCTAATAAATGTCACTAAATCCTCTATATACACTAAGAAATTTGAAATAGCGACATTTAAATTAAATGTCGCTAAATATATCCCACTAAAAGCAAATTATGTTGTAATGACACTAAAACATAATCAAGTAAGATGTGGTTTGATTTATCTCAATGCAAAGAATTTTTTTTTTCTTTGAAGATATGCAAAGAGTATTAATATCTTATTTTTTATAATATTTCAATATACATAATAAGAAATAATAAATGCGAAATCAGTGCATTGAATAGGATAAAAATGAAATGGAATATTTCATGTCGAATGGATATAGTAATATAGGTATCATGATAAAGGAGGTCCTCCCATTCTCTCTAAACTTAATTGGCCTGGATTAATAATTGGCAAAAATAATGATAAAAGTAATAAAATTTCGTGTATCGCTTAATTATTCAAATCCCCGGGCAATAATTACGGGCATAAGGCACAGACCTTTTACCTTTATCTAGCTTGCACTGCATGCCAATTCACAAATCACAATCATCATTATAACACCAATATCCTATTTACAAGGGAATTTAATAAGCCTACACGCAATAGTTCCCTGTTCCCGAAAATATATACTACCTCCGTTCCATTTTACTTGCAATACTTACTAATTTTGAAAGTTTCATATTACTTGCAACATTATTATTTTTGGCTAAATAATCTAATTATTTTATCCTCACTTTATTCATACCCTATTATCACCATTAATCATACACCATCCCATTAATTATTTAATATACCTACAAGTGACAACCACTATCTACTTATAATAATTATTTTGTATTTCTACCCCACATATCACCATCAATCATATATCATCCCTACTTTTACCATACTGATTTGACGACCCTTAAAAAACGTGCTAAATCCAATGGTGCAACTAAAATGGAACAGAGAAAGTATATAGCTCTGAATGAATATGTATATTCAACCCTTAAATAAATACTAGTATGAAGTATATGAAAATAAATTAGTATTTTTTTTGAGATAGAAGTATATGAAAATAATGGCAAAGGTTTATCTTTTATACAAATAAAATTGTTAATATGTTCACAATATGGTTGAAAATATAAATCTATATAATATTTTCACGCTTTACGCAAGTACTAGGCTACTAGCTTATACTACTAAGTATTACTCCTATAATCCAATCTCTCTATTGACTTTATTGATAAGCATATTATAACCGTTCATTTGGAATCACGCAAAAATAAAAAGCAGATAGTCTTTAAACGAATTAGGAGTATTAAACTGGAAGAAAAATGATTACTACGCTTAATAAGTCGAAATTAAGAGACAAAGTGTGAATTACTTTGCCATCATTCTTTGACACCAAAAAACAAGTCTTCCGAGTAAAGTAGAAGTACTAATTATGAGTAATTAATATTAACTTAGTAGTATAAAGTTCCTTTATTAAATGATTTTCACACCAATGCAAACTTTAAAATCAAATAATTTTAATTTTGAATTTTTGAAAATTCTAAAAAGTTGATACATTTAAATCTATATATTAAGACGTATCTAACAAACTTCCAAATGAATATGTTTTTCTTATAAATCATAGTCAAAGTTTAAAGCTAAAATTCATAAATTCTATTTGAGAAAATAACATATAAAAACAGAGAGTACTTTCATCGTTATAGAGGATTTGCACAAGGATTCAAAAATTATTACTTTTATTTTAAAATGACCATTATAACCTATAAAAAATAGATGTAAAGTTAATAAGATATAAATAATAAAAAAATGAGTAAAATAAACATAATAGTTGTTATTTTTGCCAAAAATAATAAAATACCATTAGTTTAAATTTGTTAAAGACAAACTAGGAATGGGACATTTACTTCAATAGGGCGTTGCTTTAGCTCTATTCATTCATAGACTAGTGACTATTAGGATCTGGAAATTTGCCAACACCAGGGCCTCATAACTCATGAATTGCCGGAATACGAGGCAACTTCACGCATTTTATAGAATTTATACTTCCATAATACTTGCCACTGAATATAATATTTTATGTGGAAAAATATTAGCAAGTATTATGAAACGGAGGAAGTACTTTCTTCGTTCATTATAGGATAAAAATTAGGGAATACTTGCTAACATGAAAAATGTTGTAAAGTTAATAAATATTACCTTCTATTCAGTCTAAATGTCCCATTTAGTTTTTTGGTATTATTCACTTATCATTTTTAATTTGTATTTTACTCTTAATCTATAAGTTAAAATATAGTCATATGAGATCTTATTTGATTCGTCTTAATATAAGGATTATTAATATGAACTTTTTATAATTTTTAATTAAAAATAATTTGAGATATTAAAGATTAAAATATTATCTCGAAAAGTATAAACTAAATGAAACATTTAGACAGAGAACAGGGTGAGAATTTCGTAGGCGAGAGTTGACGCTCCCTGTGAAATGTGGTCAGTGTGGGCTCAATGATTAAAGTTGGCACTGGCAGGGATGAGAGAAGAGGTCTATCCGTCTATGTATGGAGCCCATTAGTATTGTATGATAAGCATTACTACCAATTGCTAATACTATTCCTTTTTAGTAGAAGTACTAGTAATACTCCTACTCGCATTTACATTTTACAATTATAAATATCACGGGATACCACATTTTACTGCACAGCACAGCACATGCTGCTATATAAAATCAGAGTATTTATTGGCAAAAGATAATTAAGTAGGGAGAATCAAAGAAAGAAATGGAAGTACAGATTATGAGAAAGATGGAAGAAGAAGAGGAATATGGGAATAATAATTACAGCAACTATTATGTTCAAAGCCCATCTTCAGTCTCTCATGCTCACACTCGCAGCATTTCTCATTCGGAGTCTGATAATAATAATAATATTAATATAATTCCGCCCACAAAGCCACTCCTCCACAGCCAACACCAACATACCAATCTGTCTCGCTGCTCTTCATCTAGAGCTTCCACTACAACAACTTGTATTCCCATTCCCATTCCCATTCCCAATCACAATCATAAGATCATCCAAGGCGCTCTTATACCTGTTTCTGATGATCTTTCATCTTCCAAAACTAATCTTAAAAATGTAGTAGTGCTTCGTAATAACACTAAGTATAATAATGCTTATGAAGAAGACGAAGATTATGATTATGATTATGATTGTTGGCGATATTTGTCATTCAGCACTTATCCGTCCTCCCTTTGGATTGCTTTACAATTGTTATGGAGGTTTCTACTCAGTCTCATCTTTGCTTTGCTTGTTTTCTATCTTATCACCATGCCGCCTCCTCCCCATCTTTCTCTTAAGGTACTCTTTTTTCTTATTCTTATTCTTCTTCATTTATTAGTCATTACTTCTATACCGCATACTACCACTACTTACTACTTACTACTTACTACTTCATCCATTATTCACTTAATGTGAATGAATAAACGAGATTACATAGTAGATATTAAAATGAAGTATTTAATTCATTTTCCACATTTGGTACTAACAATAATATATATATACAATAATATATATATATATATATATATATAAAGAAGTTCTAATGACAGAAAATCGTGAGAACCAATCTTGCTTACAAAAAAGTGTTATTTTTAGGCAAAAATGTGACACTATTTTTTATGATACTATAAGTCAAAAAAGTGTTACTTTAAGAAAAAAATTTTTTATAAGGGAGATTGGTTCTCACGGTTCTCATATAACCTTGGTTCTCACTGAAACTTGACCTTATATTTATATATATATATTATATATATATATATATATATATATATATATATATATATATATATATAATTTAAAACGCAAATGAAACCACTCGTGTTAGAAGGAAATCAAGGAGTATTATTTTTAGACAACTAGAGCAATAAAGGAGGGGTACACACTTCAGAGTATGTGATATATTCTCCGATTTTTTTTTATTATCTATTTTCTTTTTCATTATTTGGTTAGTTTATTTAAATTATTCACTTTTTATTTTTGGCAAATTTTTTTTTCTTAAATACCCTATGTTCACACAAGTAAAGATCATAATACTTCTATTTATATTATTTAAAATACCCTAATTACCGCCTTTACAATTATTATAATCACTTAAATACCCAACTACCATCTTTACAATTATTATAATCACTTAAATACCCTAACTACCACCTTTACAATTATTATAATCATTTAAAATACCTAACTACCTCTTTCTTAATATGCGTGCCCAACCCAAAGTGGATAATAAAGAAGAATCGGAGGGAGTAATATTTACTTTTACTCTATATTTTAACTTATATATTAAAACTAATCGCAAATTAAAAGTAATGAATGAATAGTGTAAATAGTAATAATCTCATATGTTCCAAGTAAATTGAAAAGAAAAAGTATTACTGCCCAACTGGCAAACAGCCAAAGAGTGAGACGAAGCCCGACCACAGGCCACATGGTTATACCTTACCATTTGGGAACTAGGTGAACCTACAAACGGATAACAGTAGACACTAGTACGCATGTATGATTAATCATTGTTACATTAACTCAGATCACAAACTACTGTGAGACGGTTTTTATGAAAGACTATATCTAGTTGAATTGACCCATAAAAAAAATATAGAGTAAAAATAAATATTAAGTTTTATTGGATTGGGTATGAAAGACGGTCTCTTAAGAGACTAACTATAACTCGATACATAATTTCTTTTCAATAACTGTTATGGCCTGGCCCAACCTACAAAAATTAATTTGATTAATTAAAAAACATTGTAATTTGTAATGGTGAAGATTTAAGGAATATGTTAAGTAAGTATTTAGGGTATACCAAGTAAAAATTTAAGATATACCGGTAAATATTAGAAGTTGTCAAATAAGGGTTTGAGTTATAGCAAATAGGGGTTTGAGATATACCAAGCAGATGTTTAAGGTATACCAAATAAGTGTTTAAATTATACCAAGTATGTATTTGAGGTTGTCAAATAGGTGTTTAAGGTATATCAAATAGTTATTTTGAATATACCAGTTAAGTATTTAAGGTATATCCAGTAGGTTTGAGGTATGTCAATAGAAATTTGAGATATACCAAGTAGGTATTTAGGGTATACCAAGCAGGTATTGAGGTTGTAACTCTGTAAGTAGGTGTTTGAGGTATATTATTATTAAGTACGGGTTTGAATGTGTAAAGCATGTATTTGAGGTGTAACAAGTAGTAGTTTTGAGGTATATCCAGTAGGTGCTTGTGATTTACAAATAATCAGGCAAATAAAAACACCAACTCTACAACTTTAGCATGCTAAAAACACCTATTTGATATGTTGTGAACCCTTACTTGACGTATCTTAAATGCTTAGTTGAGGTATCTTAAAACACTACCGAGTAAGCGTGTAATAATTGTAGCTACACTATATTTTTCATTTTTTTTAAATATAGACCGATCCAATTAAAGACGATCTCTCACTAAGAAAATTTTCTTTTTAGAGAGGACTAAGGGCCTCAATCCCATTTAATGCCATATGATATTTCTTATGGGCCGGCAATCCGTTTAAAACGGACTATCAACTTCAAACTTATAATACATCAAGACTTTTATAATATTTTAATTTTTATGTGTGGGAAAAAGTTTTTTATTTTACTAATTGTGTTTTTAAGCCTAAAGTTATTCTAGTTGGCCTTTTTAACTGGCTTTTAGTTTGTACTAACTTTTTTCTTTAATCATTACCTGTGGGATTCTAGGCCCGAGCCTGCTCAATGGGTGTATTCACATGAGTAGACCCATAAGGTAATCATGTGATGAATTATCACGATCTAACAATTTTTCTTCCCTCCTCTCCCTTTCCTGTCTAACCAAATAAGGGAGACTTCTCGACCATAGTTGTCAATTATCACCCATACTTAAATTCTATAGGATATAAAAGAAATTTGTGTAAAAAAATTGATATAAATTTGAAGTATATTTAGATTTAATATACAGTTTTTTGCAGAGCAATGAGTTGTTTGTATATTTTATAAAGTACTTAAAATATCAAAAAGTAAAAAACTAAATGAGTAATATACTCTATTAGGAGTATTTATTACGTTTTAAGTTTTTAGTATCCTTAATATGATTTGCATTGGGGCCCTAAAACAAACAAGTAATAATACCATATTACCATCAAATCCAATCATTCAAAATCCCTGTCCTCTAAAATTGGTTTTTAAACAAAAGAATGCATCGATATCATTCCAAAATCCCACTTACTCTCTTTCAGTGTGATTCTTTCAATAAAAAAAAAAAAAAAGCACATCATAGTATATATAATGTACATGCAGGTGACAGGGGTGAGGCAATTTGAGGTAGCAGAGGGATTGGATTTAACAGGAGTAGCCACAAACTTGTTAAGTTGCAATGTATCAATGGCGATTATTATTGATAACAAATCAAAAGTGTTTGGGCTCAATGTCCTGTCTCCAGTAGTGGATATCTACTTCGGTCGTGTTTCTTTAGTCCAATCACAAGTAAGTGCATTATTATTTTTAATTAATTGGGTTAAAGTGATGATATTATTATTATTATTATTATTAATGATTAAAGTAATGCAGGGGCCAGAAATAGAAGTGAAGAGTGGAGAATGGAGAGAAATGGAAGTAAATGCAGGAACAAAAAAGAAAGCAATGTACGGAGCAGGAAGAAATATGGAAGAAATGCTGAATTCGGGAAGAGGAGTACCTTTACTTATTACTCTAAGATTGTCTTCATACATACGAGTCATACCAAACCTTATTCAATCCGACTTCCATCAACATGCACACTGCGTGTTGTATGTTCAAAATCTGTATGACAAAAAACATCGAACTCAGGCTTACAATACCACATGCATTCTAAACTAATACTTCTACACTTGTACTCATCATACCCTATTCCTATTCCTATTCCTATTCCTATTCCTAATCACATCATCAACTATTCAAGTCCCTCTTCATTTTATTTTTTTTATTTATCTTTATCAGATTTGTGACTTTATCATATTTAAGTGAATATTCTCAATCATCTCAATGATTATTTGTTTTTTAATTCACTCCCAACTCCGAAGGCAACGCATTTTTAGCTTTTATTAAATCTATTTTTCTTGTTTACTGTAATTTATTATATTTAAATTATCCATATTACTTAATTTTCTAAATTAGTAGAGTCTAGACTAGCTCTTGGTGGGCTTGGCCAAACAATTTAAGTCACTGATAAATGTGAAGCCCAAAACAGAATTAGTCCTATTATTTACTTAAAAGATGAGAGTAATTCAGATATCATTATTGGGATTGTGCATTCACCCAAACTAAAACAAGTAAAAGTACAAGGTAGAGGCTCGAATGAAAAATGACGTTTAGAATTCTCTGTATTTACACATAAAATTACAATTTACAAGCATAAACAACAAAATGAATCTATAACTATTACTAAAACAAAACACTGCTGACATCATCACCTTTTAAAATCGCTTACGTGTCAATCTCTCATTGAAAATTTTCCCTCCAAAATGCATTGATGATGTCATTGCTATTATGATTATCTTTGACTTTGCTATTTTCAAATTTTGAGGATAATAATTTATAGTATTGATTATATTTTTACTTTTTAGGTCTAATCATTTAATGTATTAGAAAAATATATATTATATTCAATTATAAAATCTTTCAATTTTATTATTATAGGAGTATTATTTAGTGTATTGGATATTTTGAGATAATTAAAGCCTAATATACTTTTATTAGAATTTGTTTTTTTATATGTACCCAATTGGTTACATAAATGCGATGCTTAATTCTAATACTCTCTCCGTTTCAGTTTACTTGTCCCATTTACTTTTTTGGCAATTTCATACTACTTGTCCCATTTCCTTTTTTGGCTAACCTTTTCTTACCTAAATACCCCCACTTTTCCAATTCCCAATACTCTACTACCACCTTTACATTTAATTTAATCAATTAAAATACCCAACTACCACCTTTTTAATGGACCCCACTCAACCCTTAAAATCCGTAAAAAGTCAAATGGGACTAGTCAACTGAAATGGAGGGAGTATGATTTATGTTGTGACTATCTTCATATAAGTCACTTATATTTTTATGAAAAAATATCTTTTTCGTTTGAACTATTGTTATAATATTTGATTTTAAAATGTCTTATTAATAGTAGTAATATTTAATATAAATTAATGTACTTATTTTTGTTAGCAAAAATTAGTATGTTATTTTTTATTAAAAAACTTATAATTTCGTATTTTATACTCCATGTACAAACCATTTGCTTTTTAATTCAAAATAAAAATAGAAAAGTATAAATATAATTATATTAAATGTATAATTAATTTTTTTTATCTTTGTTGTGATTTTTTTTGTCGTGAATTATATTTCACAACCACCTGGACGCATTATACAAAATATGATACAGTGTACGTTACGTATATGTTTAGAGTAAAATGAGATATGAGCATAAGTATAATGAAAAATTTATTTCTTAAAATTTTAATTTCTTAATTTATAAATAATATATTAAAAAATTTGATAAATCCGTGCATCGCACGGGGATTATCTAGTTAAGAAACAAAGCTAAATAAAGATCCATAATAGTAGTTTGGTTAGGGCCGGGATGGGAAGGGAACAAGTTATTAATAAATAAATCAACAAGTGTAAAGTTTTATAAAATTAGCAAAAGTAGATAATTGCATCGGTTGGTCCACAAAATGGAAGTCCACGTCAGTGTGGAGTGTGGAGTGTGTGGATGTGTAGGTTAATTTCATGTGGAGGACACACGCCATTACCCTATTTTAAACAATAAGTAGTGACAAGGTGTCAACTGTCAACAACAACCCACTGAATACTCATAACTCATAATCTCTTTTTTTTTTTTAATTGCGAAAGGTGGAAAACAACATCAAAGTTAATTTAATCCCCACGTAAAGAGAGAGTCCAACAATTTTCTTAATTAGTAATCCCACTACAAATACATTTATACATTATTTTTTCACCCTAATTACAATAGAACTTCAACAAATTAATAAGGAAAAAAATATATGATCGTCTACTTAATTAAAAGATATGATATATAACCAAAATTTCCAACGGCTCTCAGTTTCTCTTATGAATTTTTGTTGTTGGGAATTGGGATGGCAAATTAATGATGTAGTTGAGTGTTACAATGTGCGTTTTTGGCAAAATTCCCAGATGAATTTACGTTTGGTTATGTTGGGGACAGAGAGAAATGAATAGAGATATCTAAGCTTCAATCTCCTTGAAGAACATTCAATCAGTTTTCACCTTGAAGATCTATTTTCTTGTACCATCGTGTCATATTATTTTATGTTCGATGGTAGAAACTAATTATAATTTATTATTCAAATTCAGCGGATAACATAAAATGTGACATTTGGTACAGCTGAAAAGTGGAAACCCACCACTTAAAAAAAAGATGTTACTCATCTTTGTTATATACATACTAGTAGTCTAGTACTAGTACTAGTATGAATGAAATACTCCTAGTAACATTTTATATATGAGATGATGATGCTGTGCTGATATCTCCAATCTCCAAAATGCAATGAGGCACTAATCAATATAGTATTAGTACGTTGAGTAGTCTAAAGGACTACGGCTTGTATTATCTATTTATATATAATCTATGTCAAATCACACACTAGCCTAATGCTTATGTTGTTTTGGTCATTTTCCATAATCCAATTCTTTCAACCCAAATGACGCCACTCAGTCATTATCTTTCAGGAGTATTTTGTTTTATATGACCTCTAATCTTCCTTGTGCATGATCAATTAAGGTTGGAAATTGGAATAAATCTTGAAGGAGAGCCTATATATAATATATTATTATAGGAGTTTGAAAAAATTAATTTTTTCTATATAGGATGTCAGGCGGGTAAAATTATAAGAAAATCACATTGTATCTGTCTTTGTCGGATCGGGTATGGATGTGAATTTGGTTCATAGTGAGTGGATATTGTATGAAAAGTCCTATCCGCTATGCAGGGTAGTCAATAGGGGATGAGTATGAGGTTTTATGGGGTATATAACGCAAATTTAAAGTAAATATAAGACGGATAAAAGATGAATATGTACATGATGAGCATGCCCAATTGGCCATAATAGGTGAAAATTACTAAATGCATACCCACGTGGACTATAGCGTGAGTATGAAAATTATACCCATCAAGCGTGATTAATAGGTGGTGGATATAAAAAATTAAAATTGGTATGGATACGGAAAAGGATACTGTGTTCGTCCGCCCTTTTGGCATCTCTAATTGATTCCAATTCTATAGTGGGAATTCTCTAATTGATTCCAATTCTTTAATGGGGAGTGGGAACAGTGGTGCTCATGTATAATACTATAATGTATATATTCACCTAGCTCCAAAGACGTATTGAGAATGAAGTGCACTTATCAAAGGATATTAAGAATAAGTAAACTATATTATTCCCTCGAAGAGGCTAAGTTGGTTACCTCTAAGCTCTAAGCTCTAGGCTCTAATCATAGTTTTAGTTTTTGTTGGTGCTCAGCTCATTACTCGTTACAAAATTAAAGTGGTGAGCACTGAGCACTTATCAACTTTTTCAGTGTGTATTCTCAATTAATTCTTTCCCTTCGCTTCCAAAAGTGTTTTACTGCACTATCACTTAACGTATTCACCTCACCTACTAGAAAAGGCATGAAACACCCATCATCCATTACCCATCACTTCCAACTAATTTAAGTATTATTATAAAACTAATTAATATACTAATGCTAAACGTTTATAATAATAATAATAATGCTCCTAAAACAAGAGCAAACAACGGTCTACAATCACTGATTATGAAAATTCAAAAAGATTTCATTTTTTAATTTTCAAATATGGTATATCACCATCATCATACCCATTGTATAATCACTGATTATGAAAATTCAAAAAGATTTCATTTTTTAATTTTCAAATATGGTATATCACCATCATCATACCAATTGTATACCGCTCATAGACAGATTATGGTTAGGGTCTAGGGAGGAAGGATAGATGGTAACCCATACCCATTAAAAGAGTGCGGTATATGATAATTAATATAGTTAACCTAATTAATATAGTTAAGTAGTTCTTGTTTAAACGAGATTTAAAAAGTTAATATACACAATCATATATATTCTTATAATAACAAAAAATGTTTTGTTATAATGGCAAGAGTATAAGAATTTTTAGGGCTTCAACCAATAATTTCAGTTTTTGGTTGACATGAAAATAATGATGTTAAGAATAAGATGATGTAAAATTGAAAACGGAGGTAAGTATTAAGTACAAAGAAGCAAATAAGTGTCCTAACTCCTAAATTGCATGTAACGTACTTGTTAGCTAGCTCAGTTGTCCTTGACTCCTCCTTGTCCTAAATCCTAATGGCTAATACTAATAATAGTAATATTGGTACATACGGTGTAGCAGTTCCAATCTTTTTTCCAAGTTTCGTTGCATGAATTTCATAACCTAAACCTAATTCTACACACAATGGAGGTGAATCTTCAGACTAGCTATTTAACATATATCTAATTAGATGTTAGGTAACAACAAAATTTGTCTAATACTAAGCCACTCAATAACGATTCAAATTCTTAATGAAAACTTCCCTCAATTACTATTTGGATTTCTAAATAAAAACATCCTCTTATTCTCCAAATTCTTATTTTTCTTTCCTTTCATCTCTTCTTGTTTAATACTTCTCATGTAGTCCTACTATTATAATTGTTGCATATATATATATATATATATATATATATATATATATATATAAACTGGTCACATGAAAAACTCAATAAAATTTAGTAAAACAATCAGGTAAAATTAGGTCATAATGTTGATAGGCCCACCGGAAAATAGAGGAGTATTGGATATCCAACACAGCCCACTTTCATTCTAAAGTTCTAAGCTCACCTCAAACCGCATTTATATATTTAATTTAATTGGACTACAAAACATACATATTCAACTACACACCAAAACAAGTAGACCAATGCCTTTCATCGATGTGATGTCTACTTTCTACTTCATATTTTACTACATTAAATACTTAAATATTTCTAAACAAATTAATTCGTTGTAAACATTTGGCTTAAAGCACTCGAGTTCGAATCAACTTGTTTATGACTTAGAATCAAGGGACTTATTCTAACCTCATACTCTTCTGTTTTATTTACTTTGTAACACTAACCCAAAAATTTTCACATCAAACATCACAAGATTGCAAAATTTAAGAGGACAAAACAAGATTAATCTCTAATTCACACAATTAATATACATCAACATTTTGTTTTAAAAGGTTGTATAATCCACACATAGGATGTTAATTCCTAGAGTGAGGAGATGAACAGGTCCTTATAGGGAGGTTTAACAGTTTTAGTTTATGAATAGTATTAATTAATATTGCTATATTTGACATAAACAGGCACATAAATTACGAAATGTAACAATCCTAATGGGACGGAGAGAGCAGTTAGGTTCCAAATAAGACAAGCATTGTACGAACCATAAGTAGTGCACATAAATAATTTGCATTTTAATTGATAAGAGTTTTGTTATAAAGTGATAGTATTAGTAGTACACTAGTGCGAATTATCGTTTTATATCCCTAAATAAATAAAAGATGTGATGTTTGGGAATGCGTTGTCCACTTATAAAGAGTTTTATAAGTATTTCTTAGTTGCTAGAAAGTGAGGAATTGATTTGCGTTTTATCACAAAGTGACAAAAAAAAAAAAGGAAGAAATGTTGCTATAAAACCCAGCTCGGTATTGCACCAGCTTACTTGTTATGTTAGCACTTGGCAGTTAGCATCTAAGACCAAGACTAAGCCAAGTGTAGTAAGCAATACAAACTTTGGTCTTCAGCCTTCCCTCCTCAATCAGGTACGCTTCACACTTTTATTCAATTCCTTCTTCTCAACTCACAATCACATACGTCCTCCGTAAACTTTTTGAGTCATATGATGTTTTCCCATAAAGACTGAGAATAATTAACAAATGCTTAATTAATTTACTTAACATAGGATAGGAGTATTATTTATTTTTTAAATTTTGGATGGTATAATTGTTTCATGCAACATCCTCCCACCTTCCCCGGGCGTTAGGCGTAGGGCTGGCTAGTTGAGAAAGGAAAAGGGGAGAAGCAATATATATGTAATGAAAAGTACTTCATATTATTATTAAAGTGTGTAAATGTACACATTGATATCCGATCTAACAAGACTACTCCACTAAGTAATAAATTGTGGGGAGGTTTATCTGGGCCAATTAACCGGATTTCCCTAGTACATTCCGATGAAGGTTTATTTGAGGAAGACACATTTCACATCATATTATATACTCCAATAATCAGGTCATCTTGCAACATATATTAGAACATAATTAGAAGCAAACCAAACATTAATAAATTAGAGAGAAAGAAGCTTTGTGAAGTGCACCTTGAGGAGTTACGTTGAAGGCTTGAGCTAGCTAGCTACCTAGGCTGCCCCCCCACAAATAATTGTAACTTTGTAACTACTTTTTATGAAGTTTAGTTCTCAGTTCTCACCCATATTTGGCATTACGCATTTAATCCTTCTTTGCATTTGGCATTACCTACTTAACACAAATGGACTACTACTTCATTGTCATTGCTTGTGTTTCAACAAATGTTATGTTGTTGTCTTGTCTTGTTCAATCACCCTGCTTTTGTCATTCCTTGCTCCGCTCTTTTAATTATTTGTACTCATTTTTACTCTATGCTTCCTACTTTTTTTTCTTGTATTTCTACTTCTTTATATATATATATATATATATATATATATATATATATATATAAACTCACTATATAGAAGCCGTACACTTTTTAGTAAATGTGCATCATAATTGCTTATGCAAATAGACAAGTTTTTGAACTTTATTTGGATTCATCTTGGATGTATTTCTAGTATATTCAAGACGTGCTCAATTGTAAAGAGGGCTTTAAATAAAGGGGCTTCTATCTTTTTCTTGTTATAGCTATAGGTAAAGAATTTTTAGCCTTAAACTCTTGAAAAAAAAGTTAAATTATACGTGGTCTTAAAATTTTTTATGTGTTTTTATTCTGTCCTTGTTCTTGATTACTAAAGTATTAAGCAACTTTTACTCTGTGTAGTGAATACTTTAACATGGCTGAAAATGATGGTGCATTACGTCCCACTGAAAGCAAATGGAAGATACCTGTTTCTATTTTCTTCAAAGATGCAAGGTATCCAACTTTGTATATTTGTATATCGTCTACATTTCTTCAAAAGTGGCCAGATGTATGCTTGGCTGGATTCGAGAAGCGGCGACAGAGTCAGTTGCCTTGACCCATACATAGAAGCCACGAGTCTATTTCATAAACAAAAAAAGAATAAACAAGTTACCACATGCATGTTGACATACGATTCTACATAAAAGTACACATGGCAAAATTATAATTTCATATGAAATTTGATGCATAGCATAAATTAAAGATGATATATTAAACATGATAACAAAACAAATTATAATCATCTTACATAAAAGCAGTGTGGCTTAGGAATTAGGAATTAGGCCTAAACACCAGTAAAATCTCTAAAACTAGCCTGATGTATTGTGCATGCATGCAGGAGCGTGTTTAAGATGGATTCCTTGGGGTTGGAGATATTAAGGATTGCAATCCCAGCGGCTTTGGCTCTTGCTGCTGATCCTGTTGCATCTCTTATTGACACTGTCTTCATTGGCCACATAGGTCTGTTCGTAAACCATTTCATCTCACTGTATAAAATTTATGACCAGCTTCCATTATCAAGTTTTGATGCACTTGTTTGTATATTGGTGTTTTTAATTATGTACAGGGGCAGTAGAACTTGCGGCAGTTGGAGTTTCCATAGCAATCTTCAACCAAGCATCAAAGATTACTATATACCCTCTTGTTAGCATTACCACATCTTTTGTTGCAGAGGAAGAGACTGTTGGGAAAATGGGTGCAACAGGATCCCAAAATGATGTTAATCAACATCAGGAGACATCTAATACTCACGTTGAAGATGATGCATTGGGAAAACTAGAGGAGGGTTCTGCTACAAGGACAATTAACACTGATCACAGTATGTACTCTTCCCAAACAAGGTCTTTCATAAGAATTAATCATCTCATCAGTCTACTCAGTGGGGTTTACAAAAATAATTAATTTTTGATGATTCATTTTTTTTCCAGATAATCTGGTAGTATCCCAGAAAACAAAAATCTTAGAAATGAGCAATCCAGAGAAGGTTAAAGGAGGAGGCCTAGGGGGCAAGCGGCATATTCCATCAGCTTCTACTGCACTTGTTCTGGGATTGTTCCTTGGTCTTTGTCAGACCATATTCCTAGTCTTTGGAGCTAAAATGCTTTTAGAAATCATGGGTGTTAAACATGTAAGTAAGAGTCATAAATCACTTATTTTAAATTGCTTTGAGCTCTTTCTAGATTCTAATGTTGGTTATTAATACTGTTATGTAGGACTCCCCAATGTTAAAACCAGCTCTTAAGTACTTAACTCTAAGGTCCTTTGGTGCTCCTGCGGTGCTTCTTTCGTTAGCAATGCAAGGTGTCTTTCGAGGTTTTAAAGATACTAAGACTCCTCTTTATGCAACTGGTAACAATCTTTTCTTCTCCTTCCTGTCTATCAATTTGAACGACTTTTTTCTGTCATCTTTTACACTTTTAAGATTTGCCTTGCAGTTGCAGCAGATCTTTCAAATATTATCCTAGATGCAGTTCTCATCTTTGCATGTCGTTTGGGTGTCAGTGGTGCTGCCATTGCTCATGTTCTCTCACAGTAAGCTTCCTCTGAACATTAAATCCACCTCATTTTATCCTGCCTATGTCCTTCATATGAGGTTTATAGACAATGTTGCAATGGTTCAGGTACCTGATGTCATTTATACTCCTATGGAGGTTGATGAGGGAAGTTTATCTTTTGCCTCCAAGTCTAAAACAACTTCAATTTGGCCGATTTCTCAAAAATGGTACGTATGTAGTCGATGACTACAACTATTAGTGTCTTGTCTCATATATTACCTAATTGTATAGGTATTTTTCTGACATTTCTAATTTGCAAAACAGGTCTTTATTTGTTCACAAGAGTGATAGCAGTGACATTCTGTGTCACCTTAGCAGCCTCTCTAGCAGCAAGACTAGGTGCGACTCCAATGGCTGCATTCCAAATCTGCTTGCAAGTATGGTTGGCTTCATCTCTTCTTGCAGATGGTTTAGCAGTAGCTGGTCAGGTAAAATCCACCAGAAATAAATATCTTTCGAGTGTCAAGTATGCATTGCTAAGTAGTTATTTTCCTTCTGCTTCTGCTTCATGACTGCTGCTGTTAAAATTAGGCAATATTGGCAAGTTCATTTGCGGAGAACAACTACGTGAAAGCAACTGCTGCTGCAACCAGAGTATTGCAGGTACGACTCTGGAACTTAATTTTCTAAAGATCAGTAAAGGCTTAATGTTTGGAGCTAACATCATGTGATTGCAGATGGGCTTTGTCCTAGGGTTGGGATTAGCAGTTGCAGTTGGACTAGGTTTGCAGTTTGGAGGTGGAATATTTTCTCCCAATCCAGCTGTTCTTCATCTCATTAGCATTGCAGTGCCGGTAATAAATACAATTCCTCCTATCAAACATCCTCGGGCTAATTACTATCTATGTTTGCAACTGACACTATACTTTGTTTGGCGCTTAGTTTGTAGCAGGCACTCAGCCAATAAACTCATTATCATTTGTGTTTGATGGTGTAAACTTTGGAGCATCTGATTTTGCTTATTCTGCATATTCCATGGCAAGTTTCCTGGTTCTCTAATAAATTAATTTACCTTTTTTACACATTACTGCTGATATACAAAGTTTTAGTAACATGAACTAAAACTGTGACCTCACTCCTTGATTAGGTTCTGGTGGCTATCGCGAGTGTAGCATCACTATTTCTTCTGTATAAAAGCTATGGATTTATAGGAATCTGGATTGCCTTGACTATCTACATGGCTCTACGTACATTTGCTGGGATTTGGAGGTAATACTTCACTACTCACTAGAGTGAATCTGCAAGTTAACTAATTGATTGATGAAGCAATATGTAGGATAAAAGTAAAAATTCACTGATCATGTTAAATGTTTGGATGATTGATAATAGGATGGGAACTGGGACTGGACCATGGCGCTTTCTTAGGAGCGGATTTCTTTCTTGATAACTTTCCTATCTTCCCTTCACTTCCGTTCCTACCCTTGGAAAGAGGCAAAGAGCAAAGTGTCTGCCATCGTTTTTAGTTAGGTTGAGACATTCAGAGTTCATGGTACTCACGCACATCATTTATGTCAGTCAAATTTTCTTCCTTTCTGAATAGCTTTTGTATTGGAGATCTCAGCAGCATATAGTCTATTTTAGGAGACGCCAAAGCTCACTAGCTCGGGCACTTCTAAATCCTAACCATGTCCATGATAAAGAGATCCCACTTGTGAAAGTGAGAGTTGTACAATAATACTGGAATATTAGTTAAATTACAACATGTATTGGTTTCTTTGATGGAATGGAATGAAATAAAATGAAGAGCAAAAGGGGTGCAATCTTCTCTTAAAAGCTCATTAAGTACTCTCAATAGTTCAACTTAGTAAATTAGTACTGGGAACACGACAAGGGAAAATTTATAATTAAACCATAACATTACATTCTACCAACACCAAAAGCTTACAAAATCATATAAATTGCAGTTTGGGAACATGAACATCAGTGTGAGTTCAAAATATAAAAGGTAATCACCAATGCTAACATATGCAAAAGGGGTGCTCTGTTTACCAAAAACTTGTTCCTTTTTTTTCCTTTGATCAATCTTTGAAAAATCAACATTAAATGATCAGCTAGTTGAAAGCATAGGCAAGCAAAGTACATTAATTTTCTTGTTTATTTACACACAAATTCTTATTCGGGAGTATGCGACGAAAAAACAAGCAAAACCAACCCAAATTCTAAAACATTCTCTTTTTACCCAGAATAAACACAGCAAATTCAACGACCAGAAAATCCTACTATTAGATGACAGATCGAAAATCAAAATCAACCCAAAAAAATCCAAATAAAAAACGCCCAATTACATAAATTGATAAATAGAAGTAAAATACTACGACCAATCGATTAACTAATTTTAGCAACAGAAGCAATATTAATCAAGTAAAAGACAGAGAGGAAATGATACCTATATAGATCATGAAGTATCTTTCAATTTTGTTCAACAAGAATGCGGTTAAAGAAAGAAGGAATTTTTGAGTCGAGGTGGGAGAGAAATGCAGAATCATACAAGATTCTTCAACATATTACCGATTTTGAAGGAGATATTGTAATTTGCAAGTTTCATTTTAACCCTAAATAAATGTTTTACCTCTTACATTTTAACCCTAGGGTGTGTTTGGTATGTGGGATTGGGAATTTATATCCAAAAAATTTTATATCCCATGTTTGTTTGATGGGATAGGGAATTTAAGAAATGGGAATGGGATTAAACCCCATAATTCCCATGAATCTATTATCATGGGGGTTGGTAATTGGGGTGGGAATTGAAATAAAAGCTAAAAAGACTCATTTACTCATTATTAATAAATAAAATCTACATTTGTTTTTTATTTAAAAAGGACAAAATGGTAAATTTGTAATTTAATCTCATTCCCATTATCACATGTACCAAACAAGAATTTACTTCCCTAAATAAATGTTTAGGTTTAGGCCTTGTTTGATTAACCTAATTTTTACTAATGTAGCTGACTTTTACAAATTACAAATTCTTACTTCACACCGTCTTTTGTAAAGACGACTCTCAAAAAAAATTTAACCCCTTTCTTAAAAGACTGTCTTTACTAGAGACGGTCTTGCCTAATATATATTTATATTGAATTAAAAAATAAAAAAAAATACTGGCAACTTTAAAATATTTACGCGCATGAAAAAAATGTGAAAGGTCTAATTATTAACCACCCATCTTCCTCTTCCCATTTAGATGTTTCAGGTCTACCATTGTAATTTTTCTAAAAACATACTACAAGTGTAAATTAAAGAATTAATGTTTGAATTCGATTGTATATATCTTATATTCAAGACAACATAATGTTTTTGTTTTAAAAGGTACGAAAATTTAAAATTATTTGTGAAAAATTATTGTAATTATAAATGTACAATCTTTTCTTCTAATTTTTGAAAAAAATTTAAATTAAACTTCATCAATGGTGGAAAAAAGTAATCTTGAAAAAAAAAATCTGATTTTTTTTTAAATTAAGCTTTATTAATAGCGAAAAATAATGATATTGAAAAAGACAACAATATCTACTGTTAGAAGAAAGATAACTAAAATAATTGTGGTTATAAATTCATATATTTGAGGAATAAACAAATATAATAAGTATATTATTATAAATGTAAACATCGAACATAAGTCGATGTAGTTAAAAGTATAACCTTATGAATTATATCATTTTAGTTGAGATCATAACACAATGTAGTTAAGTATAATACTCCCTCCTATTTATAGAGAATGGGACATTTTTTTTTTCACACTATTCAATACACTTATTCAATGCTTAATATCTCTTATTATACATAAAGAAATATTATAAAGTGAATATTAATAATCTTTGCATTGAGACGAATCAAACAAAATCTCACTTGACTATATTCTGATCTATAAATTAAAAATAAAAAACAAATTAAGAGTAGTGAGTGAATAGTGTCAAAAAATAAATATCCTAGATAGTACTCCCTCCGTTCCTAAATGATTTTCCTATTTGGGAAAATCACACATATTAAGGAAAAGAGAATCTTGGGGGTGAGTGGGTATTATTTTATATAAAAAGTAGTGGGAAGTAATGATGTTATTGGAATTATGAGAGAGAAAATAATTGAAGATATAATAAAATAATGAAATAAAAAATCTGATTTTATTAAGAGAGAGAAATACATTGGAGGGAAACTTAACAACTTTCCAAATTGGGAAAGTTTCCATTTTTGGTTCTAAAAAAAAGGAGGGAATTTTTACAACTACATTTTCTGATTTCTACCATAACAGCCATCCAAAACCCAAAAAAATGGCTTTGCATTGGCCAATTTAACATTACATGGATCAACTATTTCAATGATTACAAGCTTAATGGACATAATATGACTATACAAATTCCTAATCACCCTATTAAAGGAGGAACAGCAGCAGATCATTTTTCTTCACAGCTCAAACACACGAACAGTAGCAACAGAGGGCCAAAAAAATCAGCAAACATTAACCCCACACAAACGAACAGTAGGAAAAATTTCCACAGTAGCCTCAACTGATCAGAACAGTAGCCCCATATCCAAAAAAATCAGCTTATTTCACAGTCTTACCAGAAACATCAGAACATAAGGCCCATACCCAAAAATTTCAGCAAACAGTAACAGTAACATACATCATCATTAGCCAATGGCTTCAGAAAACGAGGAAGAAATACAGGGGGCTTGGTATTTCGGTTCAAACCAATACGATCCACAGTCCAGCTCAGAGTCGGAGGAGGAACCACAAGAAAACGATCCAGCAGTACAACAGTTGCCTCAACGTAAGCCAAGGCTTACACATGAATTGAGGCATCTCATATTACAAGAAATGTTGTCACTCAAAGTTGAGGGCAACCTTCCTCATGGAACTTTTATGAAAATGGCAAACAAGTACGGATACACTCCAAGAACAATACGCAACTTATGGAAGCGAGCAATCGAAAGTAAAGAAGAAAACAAGCCATATGTTGTCGATGCCAAGTTTAAAAATTGTGGAAGAAAACGAGTAGTAGTTCAACCCAATGTACTTGAATCTAAGCCAATGGGTGAACGTACGTGCATAAGAGACGTTGCAACATGTCTTGATTTGGCACCAACAACGGTTTGGCGACTAATTCAAAGGGGGGAAATAAAGGCACATTCAAATCCACTCCACCCTTCGTTGACCGATGCAAACAAGGCAAGAAGGGTTGAGTGGATTTTAAGTTTAATTCAAGAAGACACCATTAATCATCATCCGATGTATAAAGCCATGTATGACTTTATACATATAGATGAAAAGTGGTTTTACTTAACCAAAAAAACACAAAGAGTTTATTTATCAAACAAGGAGAAAATCCATGGGAAAATTATACATAAATATGGTTTTCAAAAAAAACAAATTCCCTCATCCAAATTCATACCAAAAGCGATGTTTTAGGGCTATGAGGCCAAAATGGAATCAACATGGCCAATGCGTTTTCGATGGGAAAATTGGTATATTCCCTTTCATAAATAGAGTTGCGGCACAAAGAAGCTCAATCAATCATCCAAGGGGGTCTATAGAAATTAAACCAACCGAGTCGGTGAGTCAAGAGGTTTATAGGACCATGTTAATCGAACAACTAATTCCGGCAATACTTAGGAAGTGGCCAAGAGATGGTGCCACAACTATTTTTATTCAACAAGACAATGCAAGGGTACACATCACTAATGATGACCCGATTTGGCAACAAAACAATAGGCGGGGGGGTTTAACTTTCATTTTAACGCAACAACCACCGAATAGTCCCGATTGTAACATTCTAGATTTAGGGTTTTTTAGGAGCATACAATCACTAATGCACAAGAAAATGCCTAAGAACATGGATGAGCTAATTAAGGCCGTGGAAGATGCATTCGATGAGTTACACCCAAAAACATTAACAAACGTTTGGATTTCATTTCAACATCATTTGAATGAAATCCTCAAGGTTAAGGGGTCAAACGATTACATTCAACCTCATTTTGGGAAGAAGGTCCAAGAAGACAGTGGAAGACTACGACTACAAGTGCGAGTACCAAGCCAATTAGTTAGGGAGTGTGTTCGATTTCTAAACCCAAACACAACTCCAATCAATCAACAAACAGAGAATGAAGAGGCTGCTCAAAACAGTCAACAAATATTGGAAGCATATGATGAAGCAATGGAAGAAACACAAACTTAATGTCAAAAACAGCCCCTCAGTTTATGCTTTTTCATCATTAAAAATCATATGTAAGACATTTAGGAGCAACTAATTGTGAAACAAACATCAAAAAACAGTAGCCTAGATCATGTTCATGTAATTACTTCATTATGTAATGAGAAATTCAATTATTTTGCCCCCTGATTCATCATTGAGGTATGAAACCTCTCAGTTTATCAATAATCAACAAGTAATGAAGTAATCACAAAACAATGACTAAACTTCAATTTATTGAGTTCATTAAACACAAATGCTGCTCTACCAAATTGTACATACATTATTTTTCAGAAATATTAAAGCAATTAAACAGTTGCATACATCACAGGGGTTTTACCATCATTTTTAAGAAATTAGGGCAAAAAAAAAATTAGGGTTCATCAAAAAATCAGAACAGTAGTCCCAATACCAGATCAAAATCCAGTAACATCAAAAAATCAGAACAGTAGTCCCAATACCAGATCAGTAGCATCAAATAATTAATTCAAACATCAAAAACCAGCAACCACAGTCCAAACCAGCAAACTCATAATTCAGATCAGTAATTTAAAAAAAAAAAAACGAAATGAGTACAAGTTAAATCTTACAATCATCACTTGCGTTTTTTAGGGTTTTTTACAACCCTTGATGTAATAATTTCCTCAGGAGTATCAGGGACAACCAAATTTTCAATGTGTTCTTCAGATTTAACAGGAGTTTTTGGTTTCTCTTCAGATGTAGAGGGAGAATCTTTAAAATATTCAAGAACAGATGATGGTAGTTCTTCTTCAGGAGAAGGAGAAGGTAAAATATCACGAAATCTTGAAATAGCATCATCCTGAATTGCCTTTTGGTATGAAAGAAGATCTTTTTTGGTCCAAAGCAAGATTTCACCAGAATAAGAATGGGATCTACCATTATACGAACAAGAACAACACTTACCATTGAGACATAAACCTTCATAAAGATACGAAGGTATGGTAGAATAACTGTGTGATTCATCGTCGGCCATTTATCACAAATCAAGGAAGAACACCAACAATGGAGGACGAAGAAACAGAGGACCAATATTTCGAACTCAACCAAATCAAACAAAACGCACCTCAAAATGTTAAGGAGAACCAGATCTACATTTTAATGGAGTTAAAATGGAGAAATAATGGTCAATAAACAGGGGGGAGTCAATTAAAAAACCATGGAAGGGTTTTAAGTTAGAGAGAGAAAGGGGGGGTTAGTTTTCTTGGAGAAGACACATAAATTGCAGGTCATAATGACTAGGGGAGGAAAACGAAGAAAATATACGGAATCCAAAAGAATCCGTTTTTTTTTTAAGTTAAAATGGGGTTTTGGGGGTATAAAGGTTAAAAAAACTTTCCATTTTAGGAAAGTGGAAGAACAAATGGAACTACCCGTTTTAGTAATGTGGAAAAACAAAAAGGAACAGAGGGAGTATTATTTAGTTGGAATTATAACATAATTTAATTAAAGCGAGATTATAACATAATTTAATTATTATTATAAGTTATAATTATAATACTCCCTCCTATTCAAATTTATTGTCCACTTTCCTTATTTAGTCAAGTCACTCTAATTATCCACTATCTATTTTTGGCTAAGATTTTTTACCTAAATATCCCAACTACCCCAACTTATATTATTTAAACTACCCCACGTACCACCTTTTCAATTATTATAATCATTTAAATATCCCAACTACCGCCTTTACAATTATTATAATCACTTAAAATACCCCAACTACTATTTTTTTAAAATCCATGTCCAACTCAAAATGGACAATAATTTTAAGTAGGAGAGAGTATTAGTTAGTTGAAACTATTAACATAAAAATATTTGTAGTCGATTAATGTTGTGTAAGCTCTAGTGCATATGTAGAGGAAGTACTAAAGTGGAAGTTGAAAAAGAGTCGCCTAGTACTTCCATCGTTAATATCAACTTTTTATAATTATTAAATTTATATAATTCAAAATATAAATAAATAAAAAAAAAAATTATCATGAATAATACAACCTTTTGCATATTTTCCTATAATAATAGGGACTTCTGATTAATCATATCAGATATGGGGTATTTTCCTACAATAAAACTAATATGTTAAAAAACAAACTGTAAGTGATTATATGAAAAAAAATTTCGTAAATTAGTTGATAAACTAAAGTTAGTATTAGAAATTTCAATGTGTTAAAAAGTAAAATGTAGCAACGAAGTACCTAGTAGCAGTAGGACTGCAGGAGTTTCGAATCCAATATATCAAATTATAAGCTTTCATTCAAGTTCCAGCAGTAAACACACAAAAAAATCGTAGTAACACAAAGGCTATGATTAAGGGACTCGCTAATTAAATTTCTTTTTTTTTTTTAAAAAAAAAGGATAAGTAGACAAATCCCGGATGATATATACATGGATGTTTCTTTGTTGCACTAAATAAGGACTAATTAAAGATTAAGTAGTAAAAATAGAGAGGCGTCTTGGTGAGGTAGCTTGTGTTCATTTGCCCTTGGTATTATTATTTCCCTTAACACATGATTTGACAAATTGCTTGAATCCCCTACTCTTGTTTTTAGGAGCAGCCTCTGCTTTCTGTGCTTCCAACTCTCCCTCCAGCTGCATACACATCTGACTGCTTAATTAATTATATTGTACTATTGTTGGATGATGAAAATAAAGTATTACCTTGAGAAGACGGTCCTCCATGAGTGCAAGCCTATCAAGGAGGGTTCCTTTATGCTGAGTCTCAACGATGACATCAACAATGGGGCGGCAGGCGCTCCTTGGTGAGAAATCAAAGGAAGAAGCGACGCCACTTACAGTTGAGCTGGGTGTAGATGGTGTTGGCGATGAACTCTTTGTAGATCTTTTGGATCCTCTTACCATCTCCTCCATATGCCTCATCTATACAATTTTAGTTTCGATAATTCTCAATATATCATCCAATAATAGCTACAACAATACAATACAATACAATACAATACAATTATCAATAAATGTAGTATTAGTAGATACCAGATTATCAAGGCGATCGAGCCTAGAAAGAATAGGCTGTTGTGTCAGTGTCACTGCCATATATAGATTAGTACTGATGAGCACCCTAAATATCGACGATCGATTAACAAATAACAATATACTCCTACAAGATGATGATCACCGTTTATTAATTATTTCTTCTGCCTCCAAACTGCAGATCAGATCGATCACAAATTACCGACTAACACAAACACACACAATTTATAGTATATAGCTACTAGCTAGGTACTACAAGCTAAGTCACTCCAGGCTCATAAATAAAAGGAGTTCAATGGACACGTGTCATAAGAACAGCAAACGTACTTCTTATGTGGCCACGTTAGGAGCTGAGTAATCCCATTCTATTCTATCCAAAATAATATATACATGTCAGGATATGTTTGTGTATGGATCGTTTCTTATTGGATTTATTTTCAGTTTCCAATTAATTTAACGCTCCATTTCAATTTCTTCTCGTACCGCTTATTAGGTAATCTCTTCTATTCACTTTAACGGACTCATAATTTGATTTCATAATTTGATTAAATATATTTGTGAATGATACTAGTGATTTTTATATTGAAAGAAATCAAACAAGAATTCAATTGTCTATGTTTTAACTTATAGATTAAGGATAAAATATAACCTGGAGTGACTAATACACTTTGTCAATAATTAAATGAGACTAATAGCTTGAATAGAATGCAATGATAATAACACTACTTTACATAGCATTAATAAGTAATAACTATAATTACGTCTACCTCCATCCCTTCTTTGTGCGCTCTATAAAGATAACACATACAATTTTCTAATCTTTTTAATAAATTGTATGATGACATTATGAATTTTCTAATATTTTTGATAAATTGTATGATGACATTATGAATTGTAGGGGTTTGAAGCAAAAGATTATTTATGGTCCCTAAACCATTGTATATATAGAAAGTTCAAACATTAGCACTAGTTGAAAATTAAAATTTTTTTACGGTCCTAGATGTAGGCACGACTTGTACTTGCTTAGGACCAGTCCTAATCTTCCCTCCCTCCTCATACCCATGACGATGAAAAACCAAAATAAATAAATAGAATTGAATCAAAATAAGTAAAGTAAAATGTCCCTTAATTCAACTTTTTGCTTGATGTTTTATAATAATCTCAATATTTTTTTATTAAACTTGAATTATTAGTCACTTAGATTATTGATTTTCTAATGGTAACCGACTAGTTAACTAAAGTTGTTTCAATTGTTCATATGCATCTTCATATACATCAATAGGTATACCATCTAGCTCTCATCGTCTTTTTAGTTTCATTCTCTTCAAAATCCTATCCACTTCTGATATTTTGTATTTTTTTGCATAAATTCCATCTAAGGGAGTGAATATCATATCCTTTATAAGATAAGATGTTCTTGTTCTTCATTAAATAACTCATCATCAAAATACTCTTTTCTATTAATCTTTGATGTTCTCATCTTAAAGTAGAATTGTACTTATATATCAACAAAACCTATACTAATTTAATGTTGATTTTGCTTAAATGTAAACATTTTAATTACCTCAATGTAAATATTTTAATAACCTCAAAATCATTTATCAAACTTAATTTTTTTACTTTTAGATTAATCAATACAAGCCAATTAAAAAAAAATTCCAAAAAATCTTTTGTAAATAGAGGACAATTATGAAATTTATTTCATATTATTTCCGCAAAAAAATCATTATAACAATTGTTCGATGAAAAATTAATATTGATAAATCTAGCTATTTTCCATCCACTATAAGCACCCAACTATAAATATAAATAAAATAAAAAATGATAGTTGGGTATATTAATTTTGATTAAATCATCTTTAATAACAATAATACAAATTGTGCATTTTAGTAATTGAGAATGGATATATTTTGAATAAAAAACGCTAATATTTTAACTTTATTTTGAGTTAGTTGATAATTCAATGTATATTTTAAGTGGACAACTATTATTGGGATTTATTAGTATGAAATATTCATTATTCAATTTAATTTGCTTTATACTTTCTCATTTCTTTTATATTGCAACAAAAACCTTTGTAATAATGTGAAATAGTGAGATTGTTTAAATTGTGTTGATGATATTGAAAAGGAGTTGAAATATATAGAAAAACATATTTTAATGTATTAATATTAAAATAAAAATAAAAGAGACGTAAAAGAAAAACACAAATTCTAAATATGGGCTAAATAGCCCAATTTACACAAATTTAACAGAAAATAAGAATGTGAACTTTTTGTTTTGAGGTCGTCTTTTTTAGAGACGGTCTCTCATAAGAGTAGCTGAAAGTTAAATTATTATGTAATAAAAAATTACACCAATAACAAATTAAAAATAAGATTAAATTATAAAAAATAATATAAATTATGCAGATAAAATAAGTGAAAATGTCAATATGTTCCACTAGTGCCCAAATGTTTCCATTACATTTCCACCGCCGCTCCGGAAATGTCTTCCTTTAGCTCTTTGAAGTCGGCGATTTTCGATAAAGAAGAAAGGAAACTGTAATCTTCCTTTACCCTTAAATACTTCCATTACTATGTCTTCTATTTCTTCTCTTCTTTTAATCTTTTTGTTTATTCTGCATTTGACGTTAGGCATTATCAAGCTCATATTAGAGGCCTCAATGCATACGATCGACACAAGAAATTCTTGAACGATTATGGTAAATTTTTCCTGTTTCTCTTCGTCTTTCCCTTTTGATTTCTGTGCTTCATTGGGTTTAATCAAATTAGGCGAGATTTTATAAATAATGTTGTTTTTAGGTTTTATTTTCTTTGTCCCTCATTTGGATTAAATTTTGGGATTTTCGATGATTAACTTTGATTGAAACTAGGTTTCAAAAGTTTAATGCTCTATGCAGGAAGGTATTCTCATCTTATAGCTCTTCACAACATGCTCTCTGTCTATGGGTGTTTTCCGTTTTCCAGGCTAGTTCATAATAATTTGGCATAAAATTAAGTGCCCTACTCTTATATATGCTAGGAATAGGGCCCTGTATATTCATTGTTGTTGTATAGGGCTTGGACACCATGATACGTGCTAGTAAGAAGCTTTTTACTTGCATCTCCTGGTGTCCTATAGTAACTGGATGATGAACAGTCCCCTCCACCGAGGAGGATGGGGGCTACAATCATTCATACATTATTGGTTTGATCTAGCTAACCGTATGTGATCCCTGTTCATAATGAGAAGCCTTTTCTTTTATTTAGTCAAGTTTTAGTGGAGGCGATGATGATATCTTTAGTTATACCTCATATGGTTTTCTTGTGTTATAAATTGCATATTTTCTGTCATCAAATACTAGTCCAGTTTAAAGTGTTGCTTGCATTTAGAATGTTCCTTTCCATTTTCAATCGATTCACCTTTACAGCCTATTTGGTTAGGAAATTGAATTTCAAAGATGAAATAAAGGGGCTTAAACTCTGTTTCACGTTGTTAGTGTAAGTTCAAGTAGGAAGTATAGTGCAAAACAAGGCCGCAACGCATTGGCCACATTGTAAAGGTTTAAAAAAAATAAACCGATATAACCCACGTTGTAAAATTGGAAAACACCACATTTTGAGCCAATCAAGGAGTATCTTCTATTTCATATTTTTGACTGATATTTAGGCGTTAAGATAATCGCATCACTCCCATTAGTGCATCATCATTCCGTTGCCACAATCATGACTGTTACTTCATTTTTGAATGACGATATATTACCGTAAAAATATATACACTTCCTTTTGATGATTATGTTTTTGGATTGCCTAAATAATACGAACACATCAAATCTTGTCATTTCGATTCAAACAATGGAAATGCTTGTTATTTTTCTCTTCCCCTCCTTTCATGTTGCCATTGAAAAGCGGATAAGCTGTTGCATTTTTAACATTAGATGGTTATCATGTTTGGCTTGGTTGTGATTGAGTTTTGACTTTGATTGAAGGTAAGTTTATGTCAGTGGTAGACATGCATGACCAGAAAAGTGTATTTGAAGTTTAACAAGCAATTATATTGATTGCATTTTGTCTTGAACTATGAATGTTAAAGTGCCGGCAGCATTTTGATTTTTTCCCCCTTCGTTGTACAATGTTACACTTGTATGCTCTTCTCTGCTGGAACCATCATTTTTAGTCAAATTGTTTTTGTAAGATATAGTTATGTTTTAATTAATATCGGATATTCGAATTAACTTATAATATGTGAATATCCGATGTTTGACTATCAGTGTATTGCGGATATCCGATATCCCTTATTCGACAATTTAAAAATGTCGGATATTCGGATATCCTAATCTCAAAAAATTGATATCCGAATTTATGTCTGAAATTTTAAATTGGATATATGCAATTTGAATCATAATTTCGAATCTTAGGATAAAAATCAGATATGCAATTTGAATCATAATTTCGAATCGAATATTCTAAGATTCGAATCGAATATCGAATCATCAGATAGTAAAGCTTAGCTCTAACGAAGGTGGTCATATCACCAAAACAAAAAGTAGGCAAACTAAATGGAATAATACCATATTTTCATCCCAAAGTCCAAACCTTACCTAACATTTTTCCCAACTTCAACATTAAATGAATATGCCTTGACAATGTCCATGACATAAGGGTAAGGAACAAAACCTTTTATTTTGCTCCATGGAGTACATGCATACATGATTGTCATGTTGTGATTAAGGGTCTACCACGCTACTATTTCAATTGATAGGACACACCAAATCATGTAGATGTAAGTATCATTTTAAAGGGAGGCAATGATTGGTATTCTTTGTTCAATTAACAAAAGTTGAGTGTGTTAATTCCTTACTGGGAAGATAGGTTATTCTAAGTCATATGTTAAAGGGATTAATCAAAGGTTCCTCTATATTAGTCATCCAGCTATATCTCTCCCAACGTGGTCCAATATTTCATAGAATAGGAATGAGCCAATATCTAAAGGACAGCCTAAGTAGTATTTGGGAATTTTCTTAAAGGTAGAGGAATATATATGAATCATCATTGTTCTTTTCCACATTGAAAAGGTGTGGAATTTATTTTCTGAAAATGCATACAGTTAATTTATTTTATGTTTTCATTTTATAGTCAAGTACTATGGGAAAGAAAGGCCCTCCGACACAAAGTTACCAATCAAAACCGACCGAGACACCCTCAAAGAAGGATACCGGTATGTGTCATTTGTTAAATTTGATGTCTTTTTTACACTGCTAATGTAATGATTCATCTTATGCAACTCAATGTGATATGTCATTGAACATTGAGGAAGCTCTTCTAAGTGCAATCATGAAATCTTTGTATTTCAAATCTAAATTTAGTTATAGTGATGTTTTCTACTAAACTAAGTTGGGATAACTTACAATTGTTTTGTAATGTATAGGAGCAACTGTTGTGCTTCCTATCATTATTTTCCCACCTATATTCCTCTGTTAAGAATTTTTCTATCAATATTATTTTCCTTATACATTTAATTAACGCATTATTAACACCTTAAAATAAGGGGGATTTAACTTTTCTCTTCTCTTCGTTTCAATCGTTCCCTAATTAGCACCTAATTTACATTCTTTTTTGTATCTAATAAGATAGTTCAAAAGAAACTTCTTTATACATTTAATTACTGCATTATTAGTGTTCTGAAAAAGAACTGTATGCATCTTCAATTATATCGTATTGTGCAAATATTCTCTATGGATGACCTGTGTTACATTTTGTGCCATAGGTATATAGTTCTAAAACAATGAACACTATTAGCGTGTACTCTTAGCTCTTTATAAATTTCTTATGAATTTATGATGTAATTTTATACTTTTAAGTGGCTATGATGTAATTTTGTATTAAGTGGTTGCCTGTTCCTTAGGCTGTTCAGTTGTTTACTGAGGTTCTCTTTATGACAAATAGCACAATTTCACAAGTCTATAATCAAAACCTGTTCAAAGCTTTGGTTGATTTGTCTTTTGCACAACTCCTATTTCTCTTATTACTGCCCGTGCTTTTTATTTTAAGGTTCATTCGCACTGAAGAAGATGATTTGGACCCATCATGGGAGCAAAGGCTAGTCAAGCGTTATTATGATAAGCTCTTTAAAGAGTATCCTTTGTGGCTTACCAACTGTTTGTTCCATTCAGCTGATCATCAAAACAGGCTTTGAGATTTCTTTGGTTGATTTTTTTTTCACATTTAAGTTCTCTTGTTTCTTTTGCCTCAAGTAGTCTCAAATTTTGTTTGTTTGCATTTAACATGCTGCATTCAATTATGGCTGTTGCTTGTTCGAAGCCTTGACTCAATGCAGATATTGCATAGCTGATATGTCAAAATACAAGAGTGGAAAGGTACTTAAATTAGCTATTTTGGTGTACCTATTTGGCAAGGTTGAGGAGTAATGATTACTATCCTCTTTCACAGATTGGCTTGAGGTGGAGAACAGAAAATGAAGTCATATCTGGTAAAGGTAACTTTACTATGGACATGCTGGTGATTGTTGGACTTTCATTATGTTTTAGCATAAATTTAAATTAGCATGCTAAACATTGTTCTAGCTTAGATTTTTGATATTCTGTTCTAAAGGGGTGAAGTGTGGTCGTCAATTTTCTCTTTCTTTCCTGGGTGACAACTGGCAAGGGCCTAACAAATACCAGGTGCTGAGAAGGTTAAAACATATGGTCCAGAGTATCTTAAGCAATGAAGAAAAACTCTTGTTTTAATCATTGACAGTTTTTCCAAATAATACAGTACAATTTCTTTGAAGCATGATTTAGGCTTTACTATATGGCCAATTTGCACACTTTAGCTATTGCACTGTGGTTGTACAGTCAATGAGCGAGGCACTGCTACAAGAGCTATCCATTTCAAATCAATGGCCACAATGTTTTCTATGAAGATTTTATGCAACATTTGACTTTGTATCTGTGTATACCAAAACAAGGCGTGCTTAGGCCTTGTCATGCTGAGGCCGACTGTGCACCTGCTAAAATGCTTAGAAATGCATAGCATTTGATTTGAAGTGCACTGAAAAACAGTTTTTTATTTTCAAACTTGTTCTGGCTGCATGTACTTTGAAGATCTATGCGATTTATTTATTCAATAGCTTATAGATAGGATGATCTAGATGGAAAAATTTCTGTCTGTTGGTTTTTATCTTTGTTTAGTATCATGTTAGTGGGTGTGCCAAGTTGTTTTTATAATGGCTATAACTATAAGGGAATATTGCGAATAGATTATTTGTAAAAGGCTTCTTTTACCATGTTTTGTGTATAAGAGTGGCTTGACACAAATTAACGTAGTGAACTTTGATGCTTAAGAAAGTGTGTATAAGGAATTAGTCACCTTACTGGTGTTGCTGAAAGTAGTTAGGTTTCTTGTTTGTCAGGGCAGTTCATTTGTGGTAACAAGCATTGTGAAGAAAAAACTGGATTGGCTAGCTTTGAGGTAATTACTTTATTGGTTAGTAGATTATTGGTTCATCATTAACTTATTTTTGTTTGAAGACCCTTTCATAATGTTAGAACCTTTTTTGAAATCATTGTTAGATTTGATGCGCGGGATTTTTAGGCACCCTAAGTTTTCTAAACTCCCTATGATTCAACTATGTGTTATCTTAGCCTTCTAATGTGCATCATGTATGTTAGTGCATTTGGTGGTACTGTGATAGCTTTGACAAAAGGATTATTGATATTAGGAATTTGATAAGCTACTGTCTTTGTCTCATTTTAAGTGCTACATAAAATAAGGCACAGGTTTATAGGAAAGTAAAAGTGTGGAGAGGAAAATAAATTGGGTACTACTGTCCAATATTGGATAATTGGAGTTAAAAAGTAAGCAAACTTGCTAAAATAGGTTTGTTGCGGACAACATAAAAAGAAAAAGTGTGTATTTCAGGTTTGAAGGAAGAGTTTTTTTTGTGTGCTTAGCAATGTGCAGTATGCACTATACATCATTGCAGGTGCACTGTGCATGAACCAGGTGCATGAGACGCATTGGTTAAGGGAAGACTCTCTAGAGAGGGCTGTTTGAGGGCTTATCATATGGTTCATAGGGGCGAGCTAGAGATTGGATACGAGGAGGGGCTGAAACTAGGCGCAGAGAAGTGATTAACTAGTTTGTTGAGGCACATCATGCAATGAGTCGGAGCTGTCCAAGCGACAAGTCTTCCCCAAGCAACAAGCATCACTGCAATTTTTGACAGAATCCACACCGAGTTGGCATTTTTTTCGTCATTTTTGTCGTCATTTTTGTCTGTTATAAGTTTTTGATTAGAATTATAGTTAGACTAGAAGTCTATTATCATGGAGTTGATGAACCACCGTATACTATTGTGATTAGTGATATAGTTTCATATATCTAGAATTATGCTGAAGATAGGGCTGTTACTATTGTCAGAGTTATGTTGTGCTTAGGTTGTTGTGTCTTGTATAAACCCCACACATCTCATGAATAAAAATCAGTCTTAGGAGATAATAAGTATTCAATGATGTTATAAATTGCATCGAAGTGGTGTTCAATTGTGATTTGAGTTTGCTTGTGTGTGACTAAGTGAGCGATTCAAATCCTCTCACCTTTCTACGCGAGAGTGTTATTGTTTGAGCCCTTATCTTTGTTGTTTGGGCCCACTGTTCAACTGCACCACAGACCACACCTTCGCCACCTAGTTTCAGCGTTCTGGTGGATTGTTCCGATGGTGGGCGGCAAAGTCATCCTGTTGGTACTTGGTGGGATGATGAGAGTTAGGCGGTCAATGGTAGTCAAGGTGTGCTGACAATCAAAGGGTGGTCTTTGTGGTGAGAAGAATGAGCCCATGGCAGGTGAGGGGATTCCAGAAGAGAAGTTTGTGGGTAATTCCTTTCAGAAAAATTGGAGAAAGGGACTTGGAACAATATAGAACAGAAACAACAAGAATTTTGTAGAACTGGTCCCTTCCCCATTCCTGATTACCTTCAATCACACATGGCAGTGCACACTCCCTTTTTTTCTATGAAGTGATAAAGTTTGAGCTTTGTTCTCAAGCATGATAGATTCCAATAATAACAAATGTAAGAATTACCTTAGAAATGTATAGAGGAAATATTATGGTTAAATCAAATTGCATAGAGTTTATAATATTAAATATATCATGTGCAACCTATAGGATTATTCAAGGGTTTGAAATTTGAGGAATAACTCTTTTATTTGAATTACGTAGTGTAAATGATCTATAGACTAGCGTCTAGCGCACTCATGGTTGGTTCGCAACTAGCTGACTGTTAATTTTCATCAGTATTTATTTGATTGCTTTGCGGAAGTGTTTTTTCTACACTTAGTTTTATTAGTTGTACTTTTTCATGTGCATAATGGGTGTTTTGGTTTATTGGGCATATCTGGTGTCTTGTTTATCTTTGTTGGTATTTGGAAAGATGAATATAATTTGATACTTTTGTATATTTTGTCAATTTTTTTGAAGGTCAAATGATGTTGATTATGGTATTTGTTGCAACTAAGAGCTTTGTCTCGTATACCTATTTTAGTGTTTATTTTAATCTTAATTACTATAACCTATAATATATCATGTGCTACTGTACAAGTAAAGGGCTGTTCTCCTCAGTCCTCACCATATTTCAATTTAACTAAACCGAACTAAATAAAATTGAACCAAACTGGGCTTTTTAGCTGATCAAATTCAAGCTGAAGTAGATTAAAGGAAAACTTGTGTTGTGAAAATGTGAGTAAAATTTGTGAGCTCTGAATCAATGGGATCTATTAGAACTAGAATTAAGTTTGAAAGAATATGTCCCAAGTCTTGGTTCAGTAAGTGTTTTGCGTCCTCGTGTTCGGCAAGTCTTGTGTTAGTTTGCTTGCCTCGTTTGTAGATCCTTAGTTATTTGTATATCTGGCTTGAGTGATTTGAGTATTTGGGGCAGAATGGTCAGAAGGGGATATGCATGGTAGGTAGAATTAGACTACTAGGACTGATTTATGGTTCATACAGCAGATTCACTATTTTGGGATTAAGACCGACAATGTTCTTGCATCTATTTCATAATCTATTTACTTGTGTTTCAGGTAAACTTTTCTTATTTTGAAGCAGGAGAAAACAAGCAAGCTCTTGTCAAACTGGTGGTTTGTGAGAGGTTAGCGACTTCTCTGGTGGATGCTTTCTACTATTTTCACTGTAGATGTGAGTCATGTGACATAGTACTTGTTTTGCAACTGCTATATTGATGATTCTGTACATAATGAACTGGTTCTCCCTTTTATAGTCTTTTGATTCGGTTCTGCTTATCACTGTACTTCCATGTTATAATGCAAAGGGAGAAATTGGGCTGTGTGGTTGCCTATGGGTGGTTGACGGCTGTACTGGATGTTTATACCAAGCTCGTTTAGTTAAAATTGTTTGTACGGCTGTACCTTGCATTCTACGAACTAAGACAACCTCAGTTATTTATAAGTGACTGCTCCTATATAGGTGTGCAGAAAAACTACACTATAAAAGAAATAGAGAAAGAAAGTTGATGGAAAGCCAACAGAGAGAGGATTCTAAGAAAAACAGGTATTATAGAAAAAACTGCTATTGACTTATTCAGATTTTATCTACTTTTAAAAACTGATTTATGAGATGATATGCACAATTGGATTAACCAATTTGATGATTTATGCCTTGTTCTGTATTAGGGTTACTGATGCAGTCTCTTTGTCTTTTTAGAAAAACACAAAGTGATGAGGAGTTGGATGATGAAGATATCCGCATTGCGAGAAGCAGAACTAAATCGGAACATGGGAATGAGGAAACCTCGAAGAGACGGAGGTAATGATGTTCCTCTATAATTTTTGATTCAAGTAGTATGCTCTCTTCTGAGATCTCACTATTTATGTATATAATTTGATTCCAGGAAAAGATCTAGTGATGGTGATACTACTGACGAAGAGGCTGATGGAAGCAGAGGCGGAAAGAAAAAAGGTTCTAGACCTGTTGTCTTCGTTGAATGTTACCTCATGTTTGTTTGTAGTTTTGTTTGGGTGTTACGATCTCATGGTCACTGATTTTTTCATACCCTACCTTAAATTAAAGCGACTTTTGATGGGTATAAATGTTTTTATGCACCTAAATAGTATTATCTACCTCACCTAAAACACTGAAGCTTCCTATGAGTCTACTCAAAATTGAATACGGATAAAATACAGTGAATAGAACCTTGAGCAACTAGTAAACCAGGAGTTCATATTAGACTACTTTCGGAAGTGTTTTGCAAGTCTTCCGCAGTTCTGCTGCACTGTGCAGGCAGAGGGAGATATTGTAATTTTTTTTAGTCGCTTTGCAGGGATACTAATTTTTTCTATTTATGGTACACCGACAGGGAAAAGGGCCTTAGCTGTAGGAGGTGATCACGATGACAATGAAACTTTTGATGAGTTTTTGGAGGGAATGTTTCCGTGATGTTGTTGCTGCAGCGTTTAATATTCTGTAAGTTTACAACTAGCCCGCACATCTGTGTAGCTGTAAAATGTAAATATTGAACTCTCATCTCTTCTCATGAATATGATTAGTACTCTGTGCTCATGGTAATGCAGAACAAGACACAGAAACCATTTTCTTATTAGTCTCAATTCGATACTTGGAGGGCCTACTAAGTTATTTTATTTATTTTTAATTTTATAGTGGGCTTGGTTAATATAAAAGTAATTGCACAGTTCATTTTTAAACGATGGGTGATGGTTAACATAAAAATAAAATATAGATTAGCGTGGCATTGTGATATGTGATCATGGGACGTCAGTAATGGTCCCAATCCCAATTTATAGTTTTGTCCTTGGGTTAACGTTAAAAGCTGATGTGATCATCGACGACCCCTTGTTCTCCTGGGTGGACGTGGATTTATAGATCCTTGTGGGCCAACTTTGAGATATATATCTTTTCCATAATGCTTAAATATTATTATCAATCAATGATCTTTTTTGATCTCTTTTGAAATTAAGATTTTGACGCTGTTTTTTTGGTGAACAGTTGTTCATGCGAAGCAATTCATGTCATGGCCATGGTTAATCTTCAGATAATGTTTTCTTCATCCCTTTATGTTAATTATAATTAAAATGAGGCTGGACACAATCTATGTTGGACGGACTTTGTATATATTTGCCATTTATAGTGATTGGTATTGGTGTTTGGAGGTTGGAACTAATTTGCATTTTTCATTAAACATTACTCTAGTCTCTACTAAGTAAAAATTGAGGTAGGTAAGTTAAATTTGTATTGTTTTAAATTGCAAATTGGAATAAAGTAAATTTTAAAAAATGTGACACTATTATTGTGGGCGGGGGGTGATGCAGTATGCAGATGCTAGTTTAGAGGCTGGGGGTGGAGGGAGTACGGAGATCTTGTAAAGGTGGCATAAAAGAAAGTACAAGAGACCAGAACAGAAACAGAGGCATAGGCATACTTGCTTTGTTTTCTATCCAAACTTTTTAAAATTGTACCTTTTTTTATTTTAGTTTGTCTTTTATTTTACTTATTTTGTATTCATCCTTTTTTGCTTATTATTTTTTTTCATTTATAAATTTATTATTTTTCTCCATCTTAATCACTTATATCTATCATTTACTTATTTTTTTATTTATTTCCAACTTAATTTTGCTTTCTATTAAATTTCATTCTCATAGCTCTCGTTGTTTGCTTGTTGCTTGCTAACCTCACCTGTGAGGTTTGTGATTTTGTTGATTGTTGTAGCTAAGTGGTGTACCACGTGTCTTCGAATAACACGTGCTGGTAGGCGCGTGGTGCATTACCAACTGGAAATGATATTCTGAACTGAACCTGTAACAGTAAATATCTTCTCTGGATTCTGGAGGCTTCTTGTTTTTGTATTCCTAATTTATTTATTTATTGAAATTGAAATGCTTATTGCTACCTGTAGGCTGTATGAAAGACACTGCGCCGTCCTTGCTATTATTTTTCTCATAAATTATAATACTCTATTCTGGGATATCAACACCTGTCCCGTAAAGATTTTGTACACGTGTCTTGTAGTTACTATGATCCCCACCATATTCGTATATCATGTTTCCCATTACACGTGGTTGCGTGGTAACCAATTTCCACCGCCAGCGTTATCTCCTCTCTCTTTTACAACACTCCACTACTTTTGTACTATTACTAGTACCAGTATGGCTATATCCTATATGCTATATCCATGTGTTTCGAATATTCTCTTAATCACACTATTTTCTTCTAATTATTATCACTATCACTAATTATTCAACTCATATACTATGAGCTTATTGAGGAATTAATACTATGTACATTTCACAACTATAATTAAACACCCAACATTTTAATGTTCACATTTCTACTCTCTTTTTTTTGGATTATATTTATGTCATTGCATGTCCTCTTAATTGAAGTTATTTATTTGTGGTAAAAAAGAAATTGAAAATATAATGAAGTAATCATGTTTTTTTATTCTTTCAAACTGATAGGAGAGTATTTAAAAATTATGGTGTTTTAACCATCTATTAAAGTTTTTGATTGGCATTATATAATATTAAAAGTCAGCATGATAAGAGCGTATTCACCATTATTTATTGTGAAGTTTGAGAAGAGCATGTGTGTATGTACATAGGGATGGCAATTCAGTCCGAATCCGACCCTAGTCCGACTCGATCCGAGGAAAATAATCCGATTCGAGTCCGAGGAAAAAGTCATCCGACTCCGACTCCGACTCCGACCTCGACTTTACAATCCGAGTCCGAGTTAGAGACGGACCGGAGTTGGACCTTATTAAAAATCCGAGACTCCGACCCGACTCCGACCCTGAAGGACATCCGACTTTGAATTTGACTTTTACACTAATATTTTGTTTCCTTTAAAACTCTAGATGTGACTAATTCAAGCTCTCTCTTATACTAATTGTAATTTTCGATTTTGAAAAAGTAATTGGTATTTTTATTTAGATTAAGGAATCAAGCTAAGACAAATGAAATCAAGAGAAATAAAATACGCCAAATCAAAATACGATAAAATTTTGTTAAGTTTTAGTAGTTGGATTATTTCTGTTGTTAAAATTGAATTCAAATTAAAGTACATATTTATTTGTTAAATTGTATATGAAAAATATATTTTGTTGATTTTGTATGCTTTAAAACCATTAGTATAATATCACAACGATACTATTTGATAATAGTCCGACTCTGCATCCGACTCCGTTGGAGATCCGAGAGTCAGAGTCGGGGAAAACTTGGAGTATGCATAATCCGACTCCGAGTGGAGGTGGACTGAAAACAAAATTCCGACAATTATCCGGAGCAAAGTCGGAGTATGTATAATCCGAGCCGAGTCCGACCCATTGCCATCCCTATGTACTACTCCGTCCTCTTTAGATTGCATCAAAGAGAAATTGGTGCATTTTTAAGAAAGTGGTGATAAGTGAGGAGAGAGAATGAATTGTGTAGATGAAATTAAAAAAGAGTTAAAATGAATGGATGAGATTAAAAGAAAAGTGGTGGGCCATTGTTTAAAAATAAAAATGATGCAAATTAAGTGGGACGAACCAAAATAAAAAATAATACAAATTCAATGGGACGGAGGGAGTACATTTTTACTCCTAAAGAGGTGTTGTGTTTTCAACCAATAAATGAAATACGTAGGCGTTTGTTGAGTATGCTTATATGTGAAGATATATTTTGTGGATTCTGTCATGTGCATTGCCTGACCTCAGCAGTCTACATTGATTGGTGGGATTTAGAGATTAATGATGGGTGATGTCCTCTCAGTATTATTTAAGTTATAGACAACTGATATCTCATCGCATAGTATTCAGTGTGGAGTACTCCCGTTCTTTTAAGGTAGTTTTAAAAGTATTTCACGTTTACTCCTTAAAACCCTACTTTTCTTATTTTATATTACTATTTAATTATTTTCTCTCTTATACTTTCGATACAATTATTATTTTATACTTCTATTTAATTATACTTTCGATACAATCATTATTTTATACTTCTATTTAATTATACTTTCGATACAATCATTACTTTATACTTCTATTTAATTAAAATAATACCCATTACAACCCAAAGATTCTATCTACCTTAATATTTGTGAAAAATCCAAAGTGAAAGAACAAATAAGATCGGAGGGAGTACTGTTTAGTATATATAGGATTATTATGCTTTTTAATGGCTTTGTTAATATTGGATTTGGAAGAGGAAAGGGGGTTTGAAAACAACCCTCTCGTATTCTGAACTGTGCTTTCTCTTCTTTTTTTTAAGACCATTTTATTTAAATCAACATTATTAAACTGTTATTTGTTAAAACCTTATTTTGACTGTCAAATGTGAATGCTTTGTAGTAGTTAAATTCTTAAAGTCATTCATCGTGCTATATTTACTAATTACTCCTACTTGCTTGTATGACTAATGTTCAATCAAACCCATGTGTGAGGTTGATTTTCAAAAATAACTATTTTTACTTCTTTATTTATTGATTGACTAGGTAAATATAAATACTCTGATTATCCTAATTCCTATAGAAAGTTTCAAACAAATAACAATTATATGTAAATAACCACAAGAAGACAAATTACGTATTATTAAAATAATTAAAATGAGAAAAAGATAAAATAAATTTTCAAAACCTTTTCTATAAAATTAGAACGCATCATCGTAATTTACTATTTTCTTAAATCATCGTTATTTCCTATGTGTGATTCAGTGGAAGGTTGAGGAAGTCTTATTAAATAATGATGATTTATGAAGTTAACAAATCACTAGGATTTGATAGGGTGAGAGCTTTATGATTTTGATTTATCTTTTTTAATTTTATTTATTTTATTATTATTTTTTTTCTCTTTTTATAGTGATTTATAAATTACGGTTATTGATTAGTTTTTATTGGGAAGGATTTACCAATACAGGACAAGACTATATGGATTAATTGTTGACATCGTCTTGCTTTGTGGTTCTCGAAGTCAAACATCTTTTTACACAGTTGGAATTAGATTGATCTTTTCTTATTAGCCTTTTCCTTCATTATTTGTCTTATCTCAACTATTCTTAATTTCTTATCTAATCCACCATATTTTTTGCGTCATCATCGCTAAAAGACAAATTTATACAATTATAAAATATAATTTCATCAAAATATTTTTAATTATTTTTAATTATTTTCTTTCTATACTTATTAAAATAGGAATATTTTATTTCAAGTTACATAACAATAACCTTTCCTGCGCAATTATAATTATGTATTTAATTCAATCATCCTCAATTTGATGTATGAATATATGTATATTTTCCCTATCCTCCATCTTCTATTATTTTGTACAATTATTCCCTCATCTATTAACACTATTATCATGTACAATTATCATTATGTGTTAATAATAAGAAGTATGAGTTAGTCTGGTGGTTGAAGGTTTCCTATATTCTTGTGATCAGAATTCAATTTTCATCATTTATAAGAAGGAGTAATTATCCTTGCTTAGCAGAAGATTCCGTAGACTCACTCGAATATAAAAAATAAAAGTTGTTACATCACCTATACATCAAAGGGCGGGGCAAATCCAAAAAGAGTGATATTAATAATGTAAATAAAAACATTATAGCAACAACTTTTTACGCCGACTTTACATATTTTAAAAATAGCGCATAGTGCAGTTTGATAAATTTTAAAACAATGACATTTAATCATAGAAAGAACTATTAAACTAATTATGAAGTACTCCCTTCGTTTCCTATTGATGTTTACATAGGGAATATTCACGGGAATTAAGAAAAGTGAAATCTTTTAGATAGTAGAGATATTAGTTTATTGAATAATAAATTTGATGGAGGAAAAGTGAGGACCACAAATATTAAAAAAGTATTTAAAGAAAGTTAGTGGAAAAATATAGAGACCATAACTAATTAAAAAATATTTTTATGAAGTTAGTGGGAAATGTGTGGGGACCATAATTAAGGAATATAAAAATGTTAAAATGGAGTTAGTGGAAAATATGTGGGGATCATAATCTTTATTAAAATATTAAAATGAGGATTGATGCGGTAATTTTTGTCCAAAATTTGTGATATAAATAGAAAGATTCCTTATAAGAACAACAATTGAAACACCCCAAAATGGAATGTGGAAACTTCTTTATGGAATGGAGTGAGTATATACTCAAGGAGCAATGTTTAAAGATTTTATACAAAGAAAACTAAAAAACATCATTGAAATATCGGTAATTTACTATAATCTTATTCGTATGGTAAATTTAAATGAATGAAAATTGAAAAGTGTAGACATTTAAAATATAGCCTAGGTGGTGTTTAGTTGATAGCATTAGAAAAGTAAGTGGATGCATCAAATTTTAAACTAGTAATTAGTGAATTGCATTTAAGTTGAATAAATTAGCAGATTTAAAGCATGATACAAGTTTTATGATAAGATTATTAAAGAGAAAATTGAAAGGGTGAGTTTGTAAAATTGAAAAATGATGGAAATGTTGAGTGAGGTTCCCTCTATTTGATTTGATTTGATTATCTTTAGTAAATTAGGAATTAGGAATTAGGATTTAGGAATGTAAATAACATCTTCTCCCCTTGTTTTCAAGGCTTCTTATTGATTTTGATGCTACACTAATAAATAATGTTTTTATTGGTCTGCTAACTTTTCTCTCATAATATCAATAATGAATATACTCCCTATAAACTAATCAAAACACTGTTGATTGAAAAGTTGGGTTGATTAAAAGTTTAAAATATGAAGAGAGAACAGTAATACAGTAATTTTGTAGTAAGTGACTAATTCAAGCATGGACCATGGACCATGTCCTTGCTGATTGTTCACTAATCTAAAAAATATTAATGCAAGGAGATACAAATTTCCTTAACTCTTGCTTGCACATACTTACTATTTACTAATTTACTAATACTAAATTAAAAACTCCTAATAATTACTCTCTCTTCTACTTGTAGTTATACTTGTCCCTCACCTAGTCACCTTGTTTATTATTATTAATTACTAATTATTAATTATTAATTAATTTAATTAATTAAGTATAAACCTTTCATTAGTGAAGAGTAGTAACTAGTAAGTAATTATTAGTAGTTGTTACTCTGATTTTTAAAAAAATAAATAAATAAAGAAAAGTTGATATCTCTCTTTCTTATTGTGTTGTGTGTGTTTATTCCCCTCTCTTTGTTCTCCAATGTTGGTGGTTCTGTCTCTCTTAAGGATGCAACTCCAGGTATCAACACTCTTCCATTTTTTCTGATTTCCTCTTATCAATTATCCTCTGTTTTTCTGCTCTAACTCCTTCTATAATTTTCTGTAAGCTTTCACTTACTGTGATGCTTTTTTATTATTATACTTACTACTTACTACTTACTACTTACTCCTTTCTGGGTTTTGATCCCGAAACTTCTCTTTCATATTTTCATGAATTTATGTTTTTTTCATGTCTTGATTGTGACAACTTTATAATTCTCTTTGTTGAGTATTTAGATGTTGTCCTGAATTTCAAGGATACCTGGGCCTCCAATTTTAATCAAACATCCAAAGCATATTTTTCCTTTTTATTGTAAGCACCAAGTAATTCAATAGAAGTAGTTCTATTTTTTTTATTTTTTTATTTTTTTTTTACATTTAAAACATATGTCCTCTTCATGGGTAGGTAAGGAACAAGGATTTTTGTTTGCTGGGCTATTGAGATGGATCATCTGGGATAAATTATCAAGGATTTCCATGTGTAGTTTATTTGCTTTATCTTTCTCCAAAACACTTTCTTTTGTTGCATTTTTACTTTTTTCAATCAGTTCTGATCTTTTGTGTTTTAAGACTGGCTTTAGGCTGATTTTTTTTTTTATTTTTTATTTTGTTCTGTGTTGAATTCTATTAGATAAATTCAAGTTGAATAATATTGTGAGTAATAGGTCATCTTATGTTTTAAATCTGTTAATAACTTTGTATATTTGAATTCCCATACATCCAACGTACTTTCTGCTAACCCTTTCTAAAAGCTACCATCTTTGAAATTGATGAAGGAATTTTACCTTGATTTTTGCAGGACACCAATTTATAATTTGCCTTTCCTCTTTCTGAATTGTACGATTTACAGATCTTGAGTTTAGTAGTATAGATAGATTAACTCAGGCTGTGGAGAAATGCCCACAAAAGCTGGAAATGTTGAAGATGGATTCAAATCTGGTGGAGGGTCTAAACCTGTAAATATGCTGTTTGGACAGCCATGGTGGCGTAGTCTGAGTAACAATGGAATTTCTGCAACTTCAACTTCAAATGATTCCACAACTAGAACATCTAGTGGGGAACCAGTGAATGGTTCTGCCTTGGCTGGATGTTTTTCAGTGCATATCCATGGGATGCAGGATACTGGAGCTAGTGCTTGTAGACAGATCCAAACTGCATTGGCCCCTCAATCAGGTATGCATCTCTTTCTATTCATTCTGTGAGGAGAAGTTGTCCATTTAACCTCCATCTTCAGGAATATATTGTAACTGACTTGTAATCTTACGCTGCTCATTCATCTTGTCTTGCCGTTTAACAGTTGGATGAACGTGGATGATACTCTTGCTCATATTTAAGACATGCTTTATTGAATAGCAAGGACTATATTTTGCTGCTGAATATTCTGAGAGACCATTTTAATCTTGAAAAGTAGCCTAAACTTGAGTTTAATATCACTTTTGAATCTGTATCCGAATCAAAATTTCCCTATAATTTCTTCATGAGATTTTGTTTGTCTGTATGTATGTGCCGTACATTTTAAGAGAGGGGGAGCATATTATGGACTCCCGCACCTTCCTGTCAATGAGAGTGGCTATTGTGAATTTTAAAATGAGATGTACTTATCTTGCTGCAAGATTCTGTGAAGTGTCATAATCCTAAGTATGTTCTATCGTTTTGTAGGCAAGTTCGTTGTGGTTTGTATTGACCATATTCTTTAAACCAATATGGTGGACTATGTTCGATGTGTTTTATTAAAGCTAATTGGATAATTGTTCCTCTCATTTTTGTGATTCTAATATTCTTGTTCTATGGCAAGTGTGATGTATATGTACGTACCTTTCAATATGTGTTTTTTTGTACAATCAGATAGGGATAATGCACATGGTCAGCAGCCTAGTAAACAATTGACATCCTCAATGCCTCAAAATATCGCGGACCAGTCAAATTCACAAATGGAACTCGCTGGTCACTCGAATGTAAGAATTTCCTTGTGAATTGTTTAAAATTATTGTTGACCTGTATTAGAGTTTATTATTTTTATGGCTATGTCGTGGTATACTAAATGGTTCTCATTATGATGATTTTGGTTTGTATTGAACTTTTTGATTCTTACTAAGCTCATGTGATAAGTTCAAATCTGTTAATTTTGCAGGTCTTGACATCATATCCATATCAAGATCCAACATATGGAGGAGCAATGGCTTATGCCCAGTTACAACAGGTGTGCTTGAAAGAGTTGATCTTTATTTTCTGCTACTGAAAATTGCCTAGATTGTTCTTGCAGTGATTAGAACTTGAATGTTTTCTTGTGAACTTTTTATGTTTGGTGTTCTGTGGATTTCTTCTCTGATTTATCTTTTTAGGATTTTGGAAACTTTCTTTCCACTTTTTGGGTCAAATTTTAAAAGAATAATGGACTTTTTCTCTGATTTTTTTCATTCTGAACATGGTTGCATGTGTTTTTATGATAGCAAATATTGCATCTCTTCAATGGTATGCAAGCTAGATTATCTCATGTTAGGATGTGTTCTGTTGTTATATGCTGGAAAGTCCCTCACCAAATATTCTTTCTTTTCCCTCTCGTTTTGCCTTTAGGTGAATCCGCAGTTGTATGGATTGCACCAGAGTAGAATGCCTCTTCCCCTTGCGATGGAGGAAGAGCCAGTTTATGTAAACGCCAAGCAGTATCATGGGATTTTAAGGCGCAGGCAAATACGAGCTAAGGCTGAGTTAGAAAAGAAAATTATAAAGTCAAGAAAGGTATATGGTCTTCTAGCAGTTTAGTGTATTAGCTATCGTGTTTGAAGTTCAGAATACATTCCTTGCATACAAATAATGTTTTTTTTTCATTTTTCTTTTTGTTGGAGCGTGGGAAGGCACAGAAGAGGATGTTTATCTGTTGGTCTAGCTAATTTACGAAACTTTTATTTTTTTTCTTCGGGATAGTTTATTTTATTAAAATTTTCCAACTTAACATGGTAGAGCAACTTTCTTCCTACTTGCGGAGCAACGGCTCACATAATTGATATCCGGGATAATGGGATATGTGAGATCCATTGCCATGTTTTTGTTCATTGCCTGGCTCAAGACGCAAGTAGCCATGTATATTCGTGGTGGAAGCTATCAGATAATAGACCTAAGAGAGTTGTGTTTTGGTTATATTTTTCTTCCATCAAGTGAAGCTTGTCGAGTTTTGGAGACCAAAAGAAAGGCTATTCATGTCCCTCCCTTCACTTAATATTTGAGTTGAACATCTGCCTTCTTTCAACTTTAATCTAAGTGTAATAAAGAAATTGCAGCTCTGTCCTGTTGGATCTGGGTTTAAGGATTATTTTAACTAGTGTTTTGGGTGCCTTCTTTCGGCAGCCATATCTTCATGAATCTCGTCACTTGCATGCTTTGCGAAGGGCTAGAGGTGCTGGAGGCCGTTTTCTCAATACAAAGAAGTATAATGACAATACTGCTGATTCATCAAAAACGGATGGAAATTTAGCTACCAAGCTTCAGATATGTTCTGCTAGTTTAGGACATTCTGAACGTAAGTCATCAACCTGCAGTGCAAGTGCAGGTTCTTGGAATCATAAAGAAGCAAGAGGAATGATGATTTCAGACATGCACAAGGCAGAGTCACATTCTAGTAGCAGCACTAATCGTCACGGTCTTTCATCAACATACCGTTCCTTTTCTGGTCCTAATGAAGAAAGAAACAACTATGACCGGGGAGGAATGAAACTGAATGGCGTCGTTTCGGTTAAGTAGCTAGGAATCACTTCATGCTTGAAGAGACGGCTGCCGTCTTACAGTCTGGTAAAAGATCCATGCTTTTCATTTTCCCAACTTTCCTGAATCATATTTCCATTGGACAGACTTTGATGTGCAAACAGTCTCAGCAGATAGCTGGTTTATATTGTTGGGCATTTGAGGTTTTTTCTTGTCTAAATGGAGATGTGTGTGGATGCAGGTTACGTGAGCAGTTATGGGCCCATTCCTAAAAGAAAGTGGAGTCCCAGGCAAATCATTCTTGGCTTTGGTGTGTGGTTTAACGTGGTCCGGGTGTAGGAGAAAAAGATGGAGTATGTTTCATCTAGCTGCTGTTCCTCCTCCTTTCACAACCAAGTTATGTATTGTGTATAATGTAGTCAGCTTATCATGTCAAATAAATAAGAAGGATTACCCTTTCAAACTCTGTGTCAATTTACTTTTTCATTATAAAACAAATGTTAAACGCTGTTTCTCTTGGATTTTGTCATTCATCTTATCTTATAAATTATAAACAGGCCATTCACAACTGACCTTCATTTTATTTTACCCTATGTTATCAACTTTTTTTTACTTGAAAAGCAAATTCTTATTATCCCTAGGCAACCTCTGCTCACTTTTCGTATAAACTTTTAACATTTAAAAATAATTGAAGTAGTATATCGTACTTTTATTGAAGAAAAACAAATGTAATTGTATAAAAATTGAAAACAAAACTGAGCTACCGAAGAATCTAGAGCAGATAATATATTTGAAGATTTGAATGTAGTTTATCAGTTGTGTTATATTGTTAATGTTTTTGTAGCTGTATAAATTATGGGAGTTTTGAGAATTACAGAAGTAAATAATTGTACAACACAACTTGTATTGTCTGCGCAACAGCGACTTCCATTGTTGGAGTTGTATCTCGACTTAAACTCAACTTAAAATGCAATCTGTTGTTTTAGTTGTTCCTGCCGACATAAACACAACCACAAAGTCTCAGATATACTACTACTACTACTACTACTACTACCTTTTTTGTATTCAAAGAATAGCAATAAAGATGATGAACAAAACTAACCTCTGTTACAAAGAAAGCATGAAAGCCGTAGGGAACTCTGTTAGGTAGTTCAACAACTGCAACTGGATCAGCAGACATTGTTTTTGCATCAATTACATTCACGAATGATTTCCTGCAAACACAAATTACATTGTCACACTCAAAACCCAAACCCTCAAAGCTTTTACATCTATAAAAGAAAATTGCAGGCTGTTAGACTTACCCAGTATTTTCATCGTGCACAAAGAAGATCAGATATCCATCATCCTCTTCACTGGTAGTACCTTGTTCACGAGGAACAAAGATAGCCTCTGATCCAAATCTTCCTGGACCAAGCTCAAAGATACCTTGCACTGTTCCTCCTACTTCCAGCTTTGTTTTGCTGGAATCTGGTTCTGCATGCAAGTCAAATTTCACTATTCCTTGTACTTTTGCAATGCTGTCCAAAATTGTGCCATACACATATCTCTGTCTCCTGTTTTAGGTACCCAATCAAACATGAATAAGAGGAGTTTATAAAGCGTGTACATTTACAACTACCGAAACTATGTACCTGCCCGTGTAGTTTTCATTAACTCTAGGGAAATCCACAGCAGGTGCTGATAGTTTTTTTTGAGAAGCAAGACCATTTTTCATGTTGAATCTCATCTCGTACCTATTTTAGAATATGACTATTAAAGAAAAGATTGAAAGATAAATTAGATAATGTCCAAGTATACAAGAGTCTTTACAGTTCATTTGAAAAATTTTCAACTCTATCTTCAGCAGATCCATTGACCATATCCAAATCTGGATTCTCAATGCGACAAGTTATTAAAACAACCTCATCTCCTTCTTCCCATGCATTGGCTGTCAATGTAATCAATACCCAATTAAGAAGTGCATCAAACATATCATAACACTACATAAAGCTTAATCTCTACGAAAGCTAGCTTTCAATGATTTCACTTTATTCAAACCCAAACTGCTAAACTACATGAGCACAAATGTCCTATATAATTGTAAAGCCAAATGCATTAACTCTCAATTATAGGGAAAAGGTGACTAGACGCACCATTATGGAATATGAAACAATTTGGAAGCTCAAACCATTTAATTGTACTCTCATTCTTTGCATATCGTGGTAATACACCAAAGCGACCCTTTTTTGAGGAGTCAAAAGTGAATATCAGTTTCTTTTCCTTCACCATTTCCTGGATAGAGTAAAGCATAAGATCAATTAAAACCAAAAGTACCAGAGTCTCTGTATCAAGAATGTGGGAAACAGAACAGCAACATCAAGCACTAGATTTCAGACACGGTTACATCAAAGTGATCTCAATAGAGAAATGAACATAGATCTTAACAGATTCCAATACCTTAGGTTTAAAATATAAAGGAAGATCCATGATAATAGCATAATTCTCAGTGATGGCAAAATCATGCATCATGATAGGTGCTGGGATTGTAATTGGCACAGGGTCATGCATAAACCCATCCTTTGATATTACTCTGTATGTGATGTATGGTGGGCTGTGAGAATAGCCAAAAGTGAACATCTCCCCTGTACCAAAAGCTTCGTAAGTGAGACTACAAAACGACAAACTTCAGATCAAAGTGGGCATATATGTGAAATATAAGTCTTACCTGTAAAAGGATCAACCTTAGGATGAGCGGTAAAGGAGTGGTTCAATCTTTTATCATAATCAAGCAATCCAAGAGTTTGCAGATCCCCATCTTCCAAAACACGAAGAACATCTGCATTATATAGTAATGTACAACTTATTGTCACATACTAGCATTGGAAAGAAGCTATCACAAGAGCAAGATGGTGTCAGATGGCCATAAGGAACCATCCTGAGCTTTAATGAAAATGTAGCTGGTTTGGGGGGGTCGGATGCGCCAATAAATTGGTACTGAGAATTACTTACATGGTTTATCTGCCTCTGAAAGAGCTAGAAGCTTCCCATGATGATATATAAGAGCAGTGTTAGCTGAAAAAAAAAGAGCCAACATTAAGAAACATTCCCCAAATTCAATTGGAAGCACACACAACCGCTGAACTAGAAAGAAAGGGAAATGTTCCTTTAATAAATGGAATACAATTATGGGTACATGTTGCAAGGTAGCCTACAACAATGCCAAACCCTTAATCCCAATTCCCAACAATATGCGGGTATGAAAGTAGTCAAGCAATATTTATTTTCTACTTTGTAAGTTTCTGTTAAACAATATTAAAGATTTAGATAACACAGATAGGAGAAGAAGACCTGTCCCATTTCCATACGACATATCAACTACTTTCAGTTTAGCCCTGAGCAATTGCAAGTTGACTGTAAGTAATCCAAACAGTCCCTTCAGATCTCCAATCTGCAAAATAAATGAGAAAAGAAAATATAGAATCTCCATCAAAAGTCCACAATATATTCATTATAAATAAGGAACACGAAAAAGAACATCTATACTACATGTCAAGTATTTCAGTAGGTCTTTATTGATGTCCACCTTCATAAACTTTGGGCCTTTAAAGAACTCTTCTTGTTTCAGCCTTGATGTTTTAACATAACGAGAGACGTATGTTGCTTTACCATCTTTAATACGCATTCCATGAATCATGCTGAAAGAAAAAAAAGTCTTTTATCTAGTCAAAAGTAATCTGGATTATCATATATATAACAGAAAACAATAGATCATCGAATCATGCATCTTTCCTGCATCTCTATAAGGCATAAAAAGATAAATTTAGGAACACGTCAATTATAAAAAAAAAAAAAAGATTCTCTTCAGAAATGGCCACATGTCAGAACAGATATTCACATTCCGACTTAAATAGCAATTTATAACCATGCTCGCCTTGACAAATAATGTCTGAACTACCTTCTCCAATATTGTAAATGGTGCGAGGACTTTGATGGCGTATAGCTGAACAGAAAATAATCAAATTTAGAGGTTTGACCTCAGCATTCCTTTCATTCAGGATGGAATTGATTTTTTGTAACATCAATGCCTCAAAGAAATATGGGCTCATCTTAGCTCACAGCCATGCAACTTGCCATCTAGCTGACTTGATTGCACTAAGACCTCCACTGGTCTACTTCAAATAATCAGTCATCTTAGTATGCATCCAACCTGAACCCTGATAGATGACTTCATTCTGTACATATCCAACCTTTATATCTACTATAGTACTATTCAAATCAATCCACAGTCTCCAGCAACAATCGTCAAATTATTTTAGATCGGAGATTGAGAATTTATTTAAATTCAAATCTTGGCTCTCAACTCAGAATTTTTCAAAATGATTTAGATAACAGAATCAAAAGCTAGAAACACAACTCATAGGCTCCTAGTTCAACCCCAAGACGTCACAACCACATGCGGTGTAGTGTATTATGGTTCCCAAACAAAAACAAAATACAGAGCTCAGTTTTGAAGAACCCTAAAGCAGGTACAAAGAAAAAAAAGAACATACCCATCACCATCAAACCTGCAAGAAAAAGTAAGAAATATTAGCATGATCAACAGGAAATCACCCATCTTCTTCTCTGCCTAGTTGAAGCTACATGACAAATAACATTTACCAGTGATAACCAGCCACAGGAGGAAACTTTGGATTGGGTCCAACCCTGACAAACTCTCCATTCAAGCATTCCTGCAATGATTTTAAATTAATCAATCACTACGTACTCCAATTAAATGGTAACGAACTTGAACAAGTCACTTAATGAAATTCAAACAACCAGAGGAAAGCAACAACAGAGAAAATATTGTAGCAAAGTTCCAGAGTATAGCAATGTATATTATTTCTTGAAGAACCAAACCAAATTCTAAGTTAAAAAAATATATAAAATTAAAATCATATGATTAACTGAACACAGTTAGACTTTCAATATACATTCATAAACTCCCTCTATCTCCTTGAGTTTGCACCATATGAGTACAATATGTTTAAGATTTTTGAGTCATATAAGATTTTTGAGTCATATGGTGCAAATCCAAAGTGACGGAGAGAATACTTATTAATAATATACTTTTAATTTTGATCTTAAACATACTATGCATGTTTTAAAGCATATAGGAAGACGCACTACAGGCAGTCCAGAAGCAAACATACTGCTTAGTCCAGTTTCATATACTCAATTATTGGGAGAATCATATTCAGGACTGATAAATTACAAGCAAGAAAAAACATAATAATCTATTTTTTTTCTTTACTAATTAATATTAATGCTACTCCCCTTTAACGGTCACAATAGAAATACGAAAAATCATAATAATCTAACATTTTCTTTATAAATTTAAATAAAATGCTACCTTTAAACAGTCGCAATAGAAATAAGAAAAAACATAATAATCTAACATAAATTTAGTAAGGCTTATCTTTTAATTATAAGGAAAAATTTAAACAATAAAGACATTTAGTCTCTAATAAAGCATCTTCTCATATGTCGATTTACAGCAAAAATATAGCTTGTTGTAATACTTGTTTGTTCACATCTGCCCAAAGGAAGTATCAACCATATGAGGCTTATCTTTTAGGCCATGTTTGGATTGAGAGTAAATATTTAAGGGGAATAAAAGTCAAAGTAGGAAAATAAAGGTAACTAGATATGAAACTAATGGAATTTCATTGTTGGAGAGGTGGAAGAATTAGTTGCAAGGTAATGAGAAAGGAATAAAATAGCAACTAGTTCTCTCGATCATTTTGGAGTAAAAATTTACCCTAAGGGAATGTGGGAGGTTATTCATCTTTTTTTAGTTTACTCTCATTCTACATCTCTCGTAAGTATTTCAATTGCTTTAGTTGCACCTCTACTTACCTTTAATTTATTAGTTTGACTTTTAACACTCAATCCAAGTGAGCCCTTAATGTTTGTTTCTTCCTTTCAATTTCTTAGGTTAAATTATGCCATATAGAGCTTCAGTATTCACAGATCACCACTTAAAATAGATTTAAAAAATCCAAGAGATTACCATTACAAGGGGCAGATAAGGGAACCATTGACTCACCACATGAAACTAATTGATATTACTAATACAGTAATACTACAATATGCATAGTATTAAATACAATTATAGCCATAAAAAGCTTAATAAATAATTAAGGATGTTTCCAGAGCATGATTAGGCTAAAACAATATCCATGCACATTTGGTTAACCCAAAATAAAACTTGGTCATATCACAAACACAATTGAAATCAAGCATCATTTCGTTCATTCCAAACGCCAAAAAATTTAACAAGTCATTTTAGTATAGAGTAGACCTAATTCTACTCAAGATTTTAGTTTTACAATACTAGCAATTAACATAACCGCCACAATTATTGGAAGCCATAATTATTAAATTGACTCCAATTTATAATTCATTGGAAACCAGGAAGTTAGAAATATGATCATCATGATTATGATAAGGCAAACAAACAGTAGAATTGATATAAAACAATGGAAAGGGGTAAAAACAAGAGAGAAAAAAAAAGAAGGATGAAAAGGGTACGAACAGGAAGATGGCCCTGAACAGGTAAGTCCTTGCAAGGAGGAGTTTCATCTTTAACAGGAGCAAAATTCCCAGAAAGATAATGAAGAGGTTGTGAAGAATCATACATCAATTTCACAATCAGTTTTTCCAACAAATCAATTGCTTTAGAAGTGAAACCTTTGCTGGGTTTTGGGTTAACTTCCACAATTCCATTATCGTTAACTTCCATGTCTTCCTTGAGTTTCTTGGCTTCTTCTCCTCCACCCATTTTCAATTACACTCAAATTTTCTTCACTTCCTGTTTAAATGGAGTGGAAGTGTAAGGGTATGTGTACTGATATTTCAGAATTCATGAATGATTGATTGGTAATCGTGAATTCTGGCCAGAGAACTTTCCAAGTTCACAATTTTCTTTGGTTGCTTTCTGTAGAACTAGGCGAACACCATGACACGTGGTCGTTCATATTTCTGACAAATGTTGTAATGATTTTCATGTCATACGAGCATTATTATCCTCATCATATTCAACCTAAATGTCAAATTTAGTTTTTTTAAACTTGTCGAGGCAACATTTTAATTCCATTATATAAGAGGATGATATCATCATCTTATATTGGAGAAAAAACTTTAATCCACAAGATGACACCTCATAAGTTTTGAGGTATGATAAGGTCAGCGTTATTTACTTTAGTTATAGGTATAGAAGATATGAAAACTCATGCAAATATACAAGCATATATTACCGTGATTAAATTTATCGAATACATGACTTTTTTTAATTTAAGGTATTAATGAAACATTAATGTCTTTAAATTATTTATCCAATACATCACTTTTTCATTTAATTAAAATATCATATAAAAGGTTAGGAATATAAAATTGGTATAATAAATTATAAATATTTTACCTAAATTACCTTCAATGTTGAAAAAAAACTCACATCTTTTTTTTTTGAATTAAAAAAATAGTCATGTAATCAAATATCACCCACTTAAAATAATTTTATTTGTCAAGACTATTAAAAGATGACATTGTTATTTATTAACATTTTTATTAGTATTTATGATATGATTATTATCAATAAATAAATAAATTTAATAAAAATTGAGACTTATCTCAATTAGAACAAATATTATTTTTTTCAGACAACATTTTATAATAAAATCTCACTTAACTCTCCTCCCATCAGCTCCCTTGTAATTAAAAAATATAATAAGTAATTTTAATTATGAATTTTTTTTTTTGAAATTCACCTGGATATTATATTAAATCAAGATCCGCCAAAGACTGAATGCTTTGGGGGAGAGGTTGCATACAAATTTTCTCATCATGAGCCCCCATATCAAGTCTAGCAATTAGGCGGGCAACAGTATTTCCACTACGACTAACATGACTACATATAAAACCAGAGAATAAGGAACTTAAAACAGATATATTCTCATAAATGAGATGAATAGGAGATAGACCCTGCTGCTGTTTTGATATGGCATTGATGACTACCATTGCATCCCCTTCTAAGTGTACTCGGTTGTATCCCATGCTGTGTGCAACCTCAAGACCATATAACGCCGCTGCGGCTTCAGTTGATAAAACGTTGGAAACTTGATAATAAATACAATCTATAAATAAATATTATAAATAAATATTTTTATTGATTTAATTTCTAAAAGGGTTAGGTTAAAAAATATGAATAGACTTAAGAGATACAATGTATATTTATATTCAAAAAAAATACAATGTATATTTTATACTTCACTAAATTCCTAATGAAACACGGAACCAATGTACTCCCTCCGTATTGAATTTGTAGCACTTATCGTTTTGATCTGTCCCACTTAATTTACAACATTTCTATTTTTAAATAATGTCCACAACTTTCGTTTAATCTCATCCATATATTTTAACTCTTTTAATTTTATCCACACAATTCATAAGCTTAGGAAATGTACTAAACCACAGGACAAGGTCTTGGAGAGTAAAAGAGGTTGCTCTAGTATTAAACCTTGGGAAATATATTCAAGTATCCAAACAATATTCTTACTGTTGCCTGAGAAAGAGGAAAATATCTAAGGTCATTGCACAAGCACACAATGAAAAACATTGAGGCAAATGAGATGCATGTCAGAGCAGAGGAGGACAATCAATTTAAGTACAGTGTTAAGCAAAAAATCTATGTGCAGCAAATATGTTCTGTGAAACATAGCTATCATATTAGACTTGCACCCATATCTAGTGTGCTACATTTGTTCTGTTCTGCTTCCTCTCTATTTAAAGGCACGAAACCAGCATCATGATAATCTAAACAAAACGGGAAATTAGTGGATGTTTCAGAAGTTGCGGAGTCCACATTGTCGACTATAACTAAATCACATTGCTCATTGTAAGGAGTAGCATTGTCTAAATTGCTTTGCTGATTGAATGAAGTAGCATCATATTCTTCACCACAAGAAACTTCACTGTGCAACTCGGGATCATCCAAAAGAAGGCCATCAAGAGAGTACTTAGAAGAACTCTCTTGAGATAAGAACGTCACATCCAGTATTGGTGTTTCAAAATCTACAACAGAAGGGCTTTGTAACTTGAAAGTGTTTAGTAGTATACCCGCACTTTCACTTGCAGTCTCTTTTCCAGAAGAGGAGTTGATGCAGTCTGCTGGTATTCTTAACGCAGTAACAGCGGTATCATTGGCAGGGGATTCAGAAGAAAACAATTGATTCGAGTCATCCTCAGCTTCTATGGTTCTGACATCTACACTCAAATCACTAATAACTGTTTTAATTTGGTCAACATTAGCTTTACAAATACTAATGTTCGTCTCATTATCCCCTTCATATATAAGGCTGTATTTGTCAACGGACTTTGTTTCTGTAAAATCATTGTCTGCCACAGAAGAATCTTCTTCTATTTCCACATTACACTTCCCAGAAATATCAGGGACATCAAAAAGGACAGCTTGATCATCAGATTTAATAACTTCTGATTGGGAAGTCTTCTCAGTTTCATCTTTGCTAGATGTATCAGCAATTGCTTCATCCATATTAATATCAATAGGTGCTGAAGATAAAAAACCGGCAAGTGCAGAAGCGAGACAATCATCAATTGATAATGGTTTCTTCAAAATGCTTTTTGGGGAGTCTTTTAATGTTTCCAAGGGACCATTATCTCCCTCGTCATCAACAAAAGAAAAGTCTGGTGCAGTGAACACAAGACTAGGATGTAACTGAGAAGCAGTGGTGGATGAAGGCACACCATTGGGTTGATTACAGAGAGATGAATAGGCATCTGAGGGAGTGTTGGACATGTCTTCAAAAGAATCTTGATCTTTTTTTATTGACTTGCATTGTATAGTACTTGGAGAATCATTTCCTTCAGTGAAGATGGAATCGGATTCAGACTCAGAACAAATATATTTAGGGGCAGAAATTCTTGTGCACTCTGTCATGGAAGATTTTGCAGTCTTGAAAAAGGTGTCCAATTGATGCTCTATCCTTTCAAGCCTTGCTTCCATGTTGCTAACTGGCTTTACCAAAGTTTCCTCAAACCTCAAACAGAAGTGTTCAATTTTAGTAACTCGAGAAACGAGTTCATCCAGAGTTCTCTCTATTCGACTGCAAGAAAATTCACTCCTGTCACTTGAAGGAAAAGCCTTGACTTGAGAATCTAGCCTTTTTAATTCTGATTGGGACATGAGTTCAGATCCACTACTAAGCAGGGCTTCCTGGGTACTTTCTGACTGAGCAGTACTAGCTATCATAGGCATGCCGATTGGCTTATCTTCAGGATTATGGCCCTTATTAACTACTGCAGAAGAATCACTTTGCTCTTGCTTTTGGTTCCTCTGATTTTTAGACATCTGCAGAAGTGTTGGAATGAGCAATGACATGGTGGCCATTTCAGATGAGGTCTCTGGTTTATTTGGTAAAGAGTTGGTATCAGATGATACCACAGGATCAGCAAACACATAAATTTCATCAATGTAAATGTACTCTCCACTCTGGATAGATAGCAAACGGAGAGTTACAGACACGACTGGAGCACCATCAGAAATCTCTGCAGTAGCCTCAAAATTGTCCTGAAATTTCATCAATGGGATAAATCAGTTGCTGTAGGTTAGTTAAAAGGAAGAAAAGCCTTGTGGTGGCTGCATCCTTGAAATGGAAGCAAGTAGTCAAAACCGAATGTATGAAATAAACATTTATAGCACCAATGAACACAAGCTTTCATCATAAAATCCCAAATATATTAGGATGTCTATTTAATGTTCAGGGCTGCATACACGAAAACCCTTCATATAACAATCATATATATGATCATTTTTAGAGGATGCATAGGATCGTAAAGGGAATTCATTAATGTTATCAGATTGCAAAGATATTTTAGATGCTTAATTAATGGCTTAAAATGGTAAATGCTGGAGCAAAAGCAAAGTAGAAGTGAGAAGCTTTAACTAAAAAAGAAACGCTATACAAGAGCAGAATGCCTAAAATCAGCTACAAAGGGCACGGTGGAAGCGAGTAACTGGCAGAAACCAACAACCCCTGAAAGTCAATACCAATAGAAACATGTTTTTGCGACCTACAACCTAACTTACCATATCTTAATGACCTGCAAATAGAAAAAGTGTCCAACCTAGTGATCTCTAGGTCAGACCATCGGGTTAAGGTACTTAGATATATAATAAATTAAGTAGTTTTCAGAAGCAAATAGTGTAATTCATACATGCCAAAATAAATGGAAAAATATGGACAAAAAAAAAAACATTTCAAAAAATGTCTAATAAAATTCTAGAGTTACACACATTTAAATAATTATGAGGTAAAGAAGGGAAAGGGAAGAAGGGTAAAAGGGGAAGGAGGAAGGGAAGGGAATAATAAAACCCCATGTGTGTTTAGGAAGGAAGGAAATGAGAGGAAGAGAAAATATCATTTTCATTAGCAAAACTAAGGGCCTCAATCCCTTCAACTCTTTTCTTTCAAATTCGTTACTGAAATATTGGTACTCAAAAACAAGAAAGCACATCCCTCCAAATACATCACCATCCTTTCTCTTTGATTCTCTCAATCCAACTACAACCTAAGAGTTCATTATATAGGCTACAGCTTAAAATAAATATCACTGCTACACCAAAGTCACCAGAGTCAACTTAAGAGAGTCCAAAACTAAGACACTTAATTGCAAACAAGCAATTTCCAAACTCAAAATGAAATGATCCAATATGTAGGGGACTAGACCATATAGTATCGAAATAACCAAACCTGACTTCCTGTTTTGACGGATCTATAGTCAAACGCTCATACCTGATTGACTCGATTCATACAGCTCTTGTCTTTTTTTGTCAGAAAACTATCTCTGGCGTCAAGCATAGAGAAATTTCGCACTTTGACATCCACCCAACCATCTTCATTGGTGCTGCCTCCACTTTCAGATCTGGAATGCCCTTCACAAGAACTTCCATTGGAGTTACTAGTGCTTGTAGGCAAACCAACATCATCAGTTTCGTGTAGTGACTCCTCAGTTCTAGCAGCAACGCCGCAGCGAACTGTACATAAGTACTCATTTCCACCCTTTTCACAGGCCTCATAATATATCTCATAAACCCTAGCTGTACTTCGAACAAAAACCTGCCTAATTTCATGCTGCTGTGTGAAAAAAACTGAAAAAAGAAAACATTAGTTCAATGCAAGAGAAAATACAAAAAATAAAAATGAGAAAAGGACAAGATGAAGAGGGGGGAAAACTCAAAGGTATAAACTCTCCAGAGTAATATGAAAATATTCAAACAAATACAACCATGCAATTTGTCTCTACAATTTTCAAAATAAGCTACACTTTATTGTTGGAGTTTTAAAGAGGGGATGTAGCTGATTCAGTGAAGCAAGAGGCTTGGGACACTTGCAATGGTATGATTATATCATGGATACTAAAATGTGTTTCATACTCTAAGAATATCTATTATGTTTGTTGATACTTGATAGTGCTTATGATATTTGGAAACAACTAGGGTAGAGATTTTCTATTACTAATATGCAAATTGAACAAAGAAGTTTATGACACTAAACATGGAAAAACCATTTCAGAATATGATAGAACTTAGATCAGGCTTCCAACTATCACAAATGTTACCCATGAAGTTGAAAATTTTCTTATGTCTTTACAAACGCATGAAGATGAATTAAAATTGTTCCAGTTCTTGAATGGTGAGGAGTCTTTCGGACCCCATAAGACTCAACCATTAATGATGCAACATCTTCCATCCTTGGATGAGGCTTGTAACATTTTTCAGCACGAAGAGAACTAGAGGGATGTTCCCAAAATACTAAAAGTGATCCTGATTCTTTGGCCATGCTTGGCAAAGGCACTGAGACCGGATGTAGGGGAAGAGGTTCTGATAAAAGAAGATGTAGGTTCAACAGAGGGAATAGAGGAGGGGGAGGTAGTTTCAATAGATGGAATACAGGAAGGAGAGGTGGCAGAACTGCCTTTGCTCAGTGGCGAAACTTGAACAAAATTCTAAGGGGGCGGAGTTAATAAAAAAAATTAAATGCAACTATAGCCAATCAATGCAACCATAAATTATTGCATAAATTTTGAATCAAAGTAAAGGTTGACGCTCTTTTAGCAGTTTAAAATTGTCTATAATATCATTGACACTATATGTCTTTTTTATTTTTCTCTAAATGTATACTACTAAACTATTAGCAAGAAAATCATCGTAGATTGTTTTACTGTATGGAATCTATGGATTGTCACTAATTCAATTATTCACTTATTAAACTAAATTTTTAAATAAAGAAAAGAAAGTTCAATTTAAAATATAAAACAATCCTTTATATCCTTCAATTGTTGACCATAAGCTTAATTTTTTATTTTGTCAACTTTTTACAAATCTCTTTCCTCGTTTTTCATCTTTTTGATAAGTTGTTAATGTTAGAGTATATAACATATCTTGAGGCCTCAACCATCGGCTACTTTTGGTTGAGTTGGTTCCTTGACAGTTAAATGATAATTTCATTATTCTCTTCCTATAAATTGTGTTGCTTTTTAATTTGATACTTCAATATTACTTATAAGATTTTTTTAATTTTTATTTAAGATATTTATTCTCTTCCTATAAATTGTGTTGCTTTTAATTGTCCGCTTGATATTTTTAAAAATACAAAATGATAATTGTATATTAGAAAAAATTTGCCGAAAATCTCGGAGGGGCGGAGCCCCTACACGCCCCAACTAAGTTCCGCTTCTGCCTCTGCTCAATTCAGCTTCTGAAACTATTGCCTAATCATTTACAAGGTCCATCCTATGAAACAAACAAATAACTTGATGTCACCTATACAGGAATGACCACTTGTTACCTTGCTAATACTCAAAAACCTTTATAGATCATAGAATCTGGAGCCTCTGCCGGCACCAAATAACTTCTTCTCAAACCTGAACTATATATCTAATGAGTCAGATCAATCTTTCAAATGGCAGAAGTTCTATTTTTCACAAAAACCAAATTACACATAACATTTAACTCTCATAAAAAAATGTTCTCTATTCCTTATTTTAAACATAAGCTTCTTTGTATGCAGAAACTAAGCAAAGATATTGGATGTAGAGTGATTTTTTATTCTAAATATTGTCTGATTGGGGATAACAAAGAGAAAATTCAAGCACTTGGGAGAGCTATGCATGAACTTTATGTAATATCTGAGATATTTAAAAAAAAAATCTAAATAAAAACAGAAAAATAAATAATTTATAATTTAAAATACAAAAAAAAAAATTTTAATTGTAAAAAAAAAAAAGAAAATAAGTCTCACGGTTTAACAAAAATAAATGAATAAAAATATAATAAGATAAGAAAATGAAAACCCAACAATTTAGGAGAAGTTTTAAAAAAAAAAAATTGAATTTACAATTTATTCTTACACGGTTATAAAAAAAAAATATTAAAAATTAACTTCCTTCCCCATTCTTAAAATAACTCCCCATTTAACTCTATCATCTTTCCCACTTTTTCTCTATTCTTATTAACCTCCATCATTTTATACTTATAAATTAGACCGTTTTTCATATTTGATATTTCACCAAATCAGTTTTCACTCTTCTCCTTCTGATTCTTTGTTCTCATTAACCATTCTTCTTTCTTTACACCTATTATCAATTCCTTTTCTCTTTTATAGTATTTTCAATCTTTAGATATCCTATCTACAAATTACAAACAAAAATTATAATTCAAACGCCAAGTTCGTTAAGGAAGTTTGATAAGAGCATACATTTATATTCTAGGGCTCTTTTCACAAGGTAATTCTCGATGTCCATCTATTTAGGATTATCCCGTTAGTATTATGTGCTAAGTGATATTAACTTGTTTAAATGTGTTGTATGATTTTGTATGATATTATGTTTTATATATTTAATTCTCAAATTATATTGAATATTATTTCTGTCAAACTTTGAATTTATAATTGTTATTTTTTTTGATAAAATTTATATTATCATTTTAATAATAAAATTAGATACGGTTTAAATTTGAAAGAAAAATATTTATGATTTTATTATTTTATGGAAGTTATGTTATTATTTTAATAATGGTTTTAAAACACGATTTTGAGTCGAAAGAGAAATACTCATGATATTAATTGTTCTTGTCACCAATTGATGTTAAAGAGGTGATTTGACAAATGAGATTTCAGATGGATATTCTTGAGATATATTTTCTTGGAAAATTTGTGTTCATAAATAAAATAAATAATGTACGTTTGACTATATGATTTTGTGCTCATGACTAATTATTAAAACATATTAAATCACGTAAAGTGAAACCCGAGGGAATTGAAGTTCTTATATTTGTTGTGATCCAAGTATAAGGGTGCTGAACAGGTTGCCCTGTTTGGTTAGTATAGTTGTTGACAGGTTATTATTATTTCTGATACATAATATGATGTTTGGTCTTCCTTCTATTTGTTGTGATCCAAGTAGAAGGGGTGTGCACACTAGGGTTACCTGAGATTACTCAGCTGGCCTTGATGAATTATTTGGGTGACGACCTCTTGATGAAGTAGGTATAGGGGTAAAGCCTCGGCCTACTGACGTTCTCAATCCCTCAGATTAAAAATTGATTATGTGTTTGTCACTATCAAATATCAATTAGTAAATTGGTTTATGTGATATTATATACATATTGTTTCACAAATTGCTTTTCTTTAACTCAGCTTTCTATTATTTTCAAAAATTATTTTCAACTCAATTATATTTTGTTTTCATAAATTTCTTTTCAAATATAATTTAACTGTTTTACGGGATGGAGTTGGAATTACTCAATTTCCTGACTTTGGGAGTTTTTCCCTTGTTTTCTTGTATTCTTATTTTTGCAGGTTATCAATCGCGTGGGAATCATAGAGTGAGGTTCACCTAGAAATTAGTTTTATTAGTAGTCACGTCTCGGTTAAAATTTCACTTCCAGTTGTAAAAATTGTTTAGTTCTTAAATTGCATAGAATTAGTTTATATAGTTGTTTAGCCTTACATTTATTTCTTATCAGGGATAGATGTGGCGGTAACGCTTCCGTGATTAGGCTTTGGTTTATGTTTTCCTTAAAAATCCTTATTAAAATTTGGCCTAATTATGGGGGTGTTACACTTTACTAGTCTACTTTTCTAATGAAACTCTTCAATTCTTCACACTATTCTTAATAAAACTTTTATCATTACTGCTTCTTTTCTGCAAACTCCTCTAACACATTTAAGACATTACACCTCTCAAAGATTCCATCCTAGACTTGGTCATGTGCCACTACACAGGATTTCTCACATCTATGCTATTCAAGCTTTTAATCGATGCAAAGAATGCATTTTCCTTAGTTGTCCCTTGGCAAAGTTCACTAAACTTGCATATCTTTTAAGTTCCTTAGGGGCATATACTATATTTGAGCTTGTGCTCATTGACATACGGAGCCTATAAAGTTTTTAAAAGAAGAATCACATGTATTTTTTAACTTTAGTTGATGACCATTCTAGGGTCACCTAGGAGCCAAATCTAATTCTTTTGCTGTTATTGAAAATTTGTTCACATGGCCAAACACCAATACAATGCTCAAGTCAAATTATTAGTTTTGACTAGAATTTTTGATGATAACAAATGCATCAACTTTTTTAACAACCAAAGTATTATACATCAAATATCTTGTGTGAATAGACCACAATCCACAACAAAATGTACGGCTGAAAGAAAACATATAAACATACTTGAAATGGCCATATTACCTCTTCATTTTAGGGGAGATTGTGTTCTAGCAGTTGTGTATCTTGTTAATAGACTACCTCCAATTATCCTAAATAATTCTACTCCTTTTAAAATTCTTCATAAGAAATCTCCTTATGCTCACCTAAAAGTTTCTGGTTGCTTAGTTATTTCATCCTCACACAAAGGCTCCAACAGGAAGAGCCATTGCAATTCATCTATTCATTTTTGTGCTATTCCTTCTAAACCCAAAAGATTAGTCCCTTTTACCTTTTCTTCCAACAATATGGTCTTATTTATCAGCTCACCAGCAATATTATGTCTGAGGATCTTAGTTGTCTCATCCTCGTCCATTGAGAAGAGCGATCAATAACTCACCTGACCATACTTCGTGCTTTTCCTCTGAAATCTAGAAGAATAGACGCTCCACTTCTGTCCAAAAAGTTTGTTCCTATTTCATCTCCTCTAGAAAAATTAAATCCAAAGACGCCGTTATTCCATCCTAACTCTAATAAGAAGAGCCAATAATACTTCATCTACTCATATTCTGTGTTTTTCCTCAGCAATCTAGGAACTACATTCCTTTGGCTCCTTTTTTCTAAGATCTGCTCCTACTCATCTACTCGACAGAAAAGTTACTTCTAAACTTGACACAATTGTATTAATTCACATTACCGGAAAACCAAAGGCAATGCCGAAGCTCCTTGAAACTAACCTAACTCAATTGATCAAATTGAGACTAAAGTCATGGATTACATAACAGAATAATTACACACTGCAGATATAAAGAAAACTGCAATTTGATCCTGCATCTCAAAGTAATACTTGAAATTAAAAAAAAAATCTCAAAAATACAACCAATCATAACAAAATAATCAAAACTTCTGACAAAAAAAAGTTAAAGAAACATAATTTATCGACATTTCAGAGTAAAAGAAAGGAAAAACATACTTGTGATCTCGCAGGGGTCCGAATCCAGTGAAGGACGGCGCAGGATAAGAGGATGTTTACGGCTCGAATCATCGGAATCGACGGCAGAAAAGGAGGACTCGCAAGTGACAACATGGTCGAGGGAGCCGGAAACAATCGGCCATGATGAAGATTTCCTTGTCGAAGAAATCAGCGAAAGGTCAAGGTTTTTGATGTCCATTGATTCTGAACTTTACGTCTTCGAAGCCGTGAACAGTTAAGTTGAAGAGGATAAATGAACCTAAACTAAACAGTTAAACCAATATATAATCCCAATTTTAAACATCGTCACCCTTTTTATTTTATCGCCACCTCTTTTTTAATAAAATTACTAAAATGCCGTTAAATTCAATTTTAATTATAAAATCAACCATTATTATTTCTAAACTAAATTTCTTAATAATAATTAAATTAAAATTAAAATATAAATTTTATTAAAGAAAATAATTTTTAAAATCGAAAAATAAACCTGATCACTCGTTTTATATTGAAATTTGATACATAATCACTCCTTTGGCCGAAACTTTTGAAACGAAAATCACATTACTGCAATATTTGTAGCATTTGAACCTAGACTTCAAGATCTTTCCAATGATATATTACATGCCCAATTCCGATAACCGAGCGAGAAATGACGATCGTTTGAAGTTTATTTGTGCTGAAATTTGATACATGTTCATTCTTTTGGTCATAACGTATTATAGAAAAATTGTATTAGTGCAAGGTTTGCGGCATTGGAAACTAGACTTCAAGAGCTTTTCAACGATATATTATATGCCCAATTTTGACAATTGAGCGAGAAATGACGACCGTTTAAAGTTTGCAGTGGAAGTTGCTTTGTTAGTTTCACAAGAAATGGGTACCTCCAAATTCCAATATGTCTCAATTCTCAAACTTGTGCAAAGTAAAATATTGGGGTCAAGGTTATATTATCATATCATTACTTTTTTTTGAATGAAAAATATGTAATACAATTACTTATTCACTAAAACATGTCATTGATCAACTCAGTGGAAGACTAACAACCTAGATTTCATGATTGGAACTGAGAGCAATCAGTTGATTTAAAAGAGACTTTCCCTTGTTCAAGATCATACCCAACTACAAAATCCGTCTGACCCAAATTCCCAAATATAGCCACTTCAGTTGCTGGTACCATTGCTAAGCATACTATATCTTCCTGCACTTTAATGAAGGTATTCCAAGGTTTAAGTTCCAAGTCCGCCCCAGCAAAACGCATCTTAATAATCGGGACATCTAGATCCCCATCACTTTTATAACACAAAGACATCATTCCTTCTGGATCATCGACAGTCTCAGCTTTTATGTTTTTCTTCACTTCTGCTTCTAAATCTTGGTAGAACTTTTGAGGCAGAAGTGTTAATGTTGTTCCCGAATCGATTATAATGTTACCTTCCTCGGCATACTTTATTCTTGATTCTTTGTATCCCAAATTCACATTTCCGATTTCAATGCTTTCTAAAGTTAGATAGTAGAATGTGGATGGGTTTTTCTTTATAAGAGGTGTCGACACTACTTCTGTACCCGAGACTATGGCCTCAGGGCCAAAGTTGATCTTACCGACTAGACTAGTCTTAAAGAAGGGAACTAGGCAATAAGAAAACTTCCCACCAATAGTCGGTTTTAGTTGTGTCACAAGCGAAAGCTCACCTCCACCCAACCCAATAAGGCCCGACCCCTCCTCGTTAAAAGAACCTCCATTGTCATGCCCACACCCTACTATCACTCCAGGAAATGAGTTGGTGTGGGACCCGAAGGTGATTGTTTCGGTTGCAAGAACTCCATTAGTGTAGGACTTATCCCCATAGGAGTAGGAATATGTGCAATCTCCATTCGAGCTACAATCACTAGTAGCCAAGTTTGAGGAACAAATAGGAGACCCACATGGGATGGGTTGAAAGGAGGTGGATTTTCTGGGGTCAAAAATTGGTAAACTTTGGTTGTAACATTGGACACAGGGTTTGCATTGTGTCCAAGTGAGATCACTTCCAGTATCAGCTATTCCAAGGAGGGTAACTGGGGGACTACCTATTGATATGTTCATTATATACTCCCCACCAGCGGGAACCACCAAGGACCCAACCATTTCCCAAGAGCCCAACAACCCAAAGTAGCGGGCTCGGGTGGTAGAGCGTCGGAGGGCATCATTCAACTTCTCCCAATGAGTTTTAGTAGGGTTGTACAGAGGAGATAGAATGGAGTCTCTGTGGATAAGGTCTGTGGTAAAACCTAGTGCTGCTGCTATAATGAAAAAACAGATGAACAAAACCGAGTAATGCAAGTTTACTGTGAATGATGTGTCCATGACTAATGAGGAGAATAAATGGATGAATGAGTAAAAGTTCACAAAAGACAGAGATTTATATGCAAAGATTAAGGTACAAGTGAAAAGGCAAGCATTAATTTTAATAAATAGCAATAAACAAAGAATGCAAAGAGGTGTGGAAGATGAATGAAATAGAACAAAATAAACACAATTTCTCCCCATTTAAATGAACTTTCAATCACAGGAAGATCAAGCAATAAGAGTAATAGTGGCTGAATTACTGCAGCAGTGAATGAAAACATAATAGACAATTAATATTAATTAATATATACTAATAATAAGATAGGACTCCATTGAATAAACAGAGTTCTTAATTAAACATCAAAAAAGTAAATAAATTACATGATAATCATGATCATGATGAAATATAAATGCAGAAGAGTAACATAAAGGCGTGGTTTTTTCAGTTATTACAGATCCTAGCAGTTGGGTTGGCAACACAAACAGGATTGTAAGCTTTCCTAGCTTCTGGAGTCCCGCGTTTTGGCTCAGCCATCGCAACTCCGGCAACAGAAGAAATGGCGGCAGCTGCAGCCGCAAAAATAATGTCTCTCCTTCCATTGCTGCTGCCCTCTTGCTTGGTCTCGCCGCTGACCTTCACAGTGTTGGGTTTAACACTGTTGGTGATGACCAGCCTCCGTGGAGAGGCTGCTGCCGGAGATAGAGTGGCAGCGCCACCGAGGAAAGAAGCTGCCATGCTGACTGAAGCCATGAATGCCCTTTTCTTTTCTTTTCTTTTTCTTCCAAGTATGTAAAGATATGAAACTCTATGTTTTGTGTATGTTGAGCAATGCACAAGAAGAGGATAGCTTAATAAATTTCAACCTGAAACTTTTGGTGACATTTTAGCACCTTATCCATGTATTATATCCACACCAACAATACATTGCCACCTGTCAAAGTTGATCTTGTCCTATCTGGTATTGGTGCTTGGCAAATCAAAAGTTTCATATTGTAGAATTATATGGCAGAGAAACGCCATATAATCTTCACTCGTTCGTTAGACATTATAGAATTTTTGGTCCAAAAATATCAAAGTATACAAACACATGTGTTTTTATTATTATTATACTTTATTAAGCATTGGTTAAAGTAAACTAGAAAGAGACCAAAATGAGTGGGTGAAAGATGTGCGATGAGATTAAAAAAGAGAATGAATTTGTGGATGAAAAGGTGGTTGAGATTATGGTCCCGTCTATCAATTAAAAACATAGTAAATGTATAGCAAAATAGATAGCACAAAGAAAATTAGTCAATTTTTCTAATTATTCACTAAAATTGCACAAATAGTCGGCCAATTATTTTTTTTAGGGTGCAATATTAAGTAAGATAAACCTCAGAAAATAGAAAGAAAGAAAGAAAAAATTCATCACACGCAAAATCTTTGAACTAAAACTAATATTTTACTAAGTTGAGGCGGGTCTTTGTTAAAGGGTGTTCGTCACCCAAAAAAATTATTGGATCATTTTATAAAATCAAAATATTTCCCAATTTTTACAAAAAATATATGTGATATAGTGGTTAAGAATGTGAACAAATGTTAGGAATTTCGAATTCTGATCCCCTAGTTTTGTAGATGATAATAATAATAATATTAACCCCTTCTAACTTACGGTCCAAGTGACAGACGGGAGTGGCTATCCTATGAAAAAAAAAATCTTAAGCTGGTAAGTTATCCAGTAGCTTAGGCACAAGCACAAAACTAAACAATATAATCAACCACAAAGATGCGAGGAGCAATATGTTAGAGATGGTTTCATTATCATTTTCTTAATTTCCAAAAACATGACATGTAGATTTCTTTGTCTTTCGAGTTCCTCAAAGTACATTCTATCACAGGGGAATTAGATCATATCCCAAAGAATGAAGAACAAATTGAGCAAAATCAATAGACTAAGCATATTGCAACTCCAATTCACTGGATTTATATGGGGAAGGCATCATATCATTGACATTTGCAAAAATATCTCCACGACTGGGTGGTACCTTGGCGGCATATGAATCAAGGACGTCATCTGGAATGATCGGCAATGTCTCCTCAAGGACTTGTTTAACAGTCTGTAAGGGTTAAATAATCATTGTCAGATGATGTGAGTACCGTGAGAGACAAGGCAAAGGAGCACAAAACCCCCCCATCTAGCTTGCAATCTCCCAGGCATTACAGGGAGCAATGTCCTCTAAAAAATATCAGTAACAACGAAGAAGCATGTAGTTTGTACCGTGCAATGGAAAAACGCTGCATCTACATTGCGCCTCCAAATGGAATTTCTGGGCTCGGAATGAAAAAGGTTCAACAGAGGCTGTTTCACGCAAATAAAAAGAACATGTCAATATTTCAAGAAACAAGAGTAAAAATATAGTTAGAGACAAAATTTCTCAAAAGGAAATAAAGCAACAAAAATATTCCATTACCCCAATGTCACATTGCTTTGGGGGTTTAGATATATGCAACCTTACCCTTGTAATAACAAAAATGTTTGCCAATAGACTCTTGATATCAAACGAGATAGGCTTTTATATGCATCAAGGGAAATAGCTAAGATAAGAAACTCAAAATTATCTGAGACTTTATGGATCAATCAGAATTCATTTAAATGCACTGTAATTGGTATTCCCTTCAGAGTAAAAAGTATTAGAAACTAATTACTGTTGGATAGCATCAGAAACAAGAAAGTGATAGAACTAACACACTTTCCATAACTGAAAAGTGATTATTCAAAATAACAATAAAGGAAATCATTAGCAACCTACAGATGTTTCATCCTTGGAACTACTTGCAGCAACTCAACAATTATGTGACATAGGATAGAGCCAGAGGCGACATATAAATAATAATTTAGATATATACCTTGACCAAGTCCCGAACATTTGGCCTACTATTGCCATATTTGCCAAGAACCGAATCTGCATACTCTTGGTATTTCTCCAAAACCTATAATATAAGTGGTCAGCAATATGTGTGACACCAAAATATTAAAGATAAATCAATCACAGCAATGCAAAGTCAATCTGCAAGGCTGACCTGACGACGTGTAACATCAGTAGGAGCACCATAAACTTCAGCGTCAACATTCCTCAACAATTGCCAAGTGCTGTACAATGGAGACATAGTTCTCAGTTAAACTTTGCATTAGCAAATGAACCATAATGATTTGAACAATACGACATCAAAGAAAGTTGAAAATAAGTTGAAGCACGGCATCTTTTGGGGGCATACGCTCGAATGGAGATTTACTAAACCTTTTTAGATGATTGAACTAGCCTTCATACTCCTATACAAAGACAAGATGTAGAAAAAAGAAAAAATAGTACTTGTCAAGCCCTCGTTATCAGAAGGGATTCTTTCAATATCAACGCCCAGTACAAGATCTATAAAAACCCCCTATACTAATGGAGAGGAAACTTTGGGTTTGATAATCAAAGAAGAAAAATATGAAGCACAACATTGTATGCAAAAGTTTGCTACAAAATAAGCATGTGCATTCATATAAAATAAGACCACCAACAACAAATCATGAGAGGACAAAAGCATCTAAATGTCAGCTTGTTTACAAAGAATAACATAAATACAGTGCTAAGTGAATTCATCTAAAAATAAACTTGAAAAAAAAATCAAGAAAATAGCATTTGAATGCCTCAACATAGACACAACACAATCAATAAGAACTTCAGAATGAACTCACTTATTGTAAGCAGCGCGTCCAACCATTACCCCATGAGCTCCTTTTTTAAGAGCTGCATTCACCTATAAACCGGAAAAACAGACAGCAAGCGATAAAATGACCAGATCTAGATTTAGGATACTGTCAAAAAAGAAAATCATATTAAGAACAGACAGAAGACTCAGAATGGAAAGCACATCATATGGCCTCAAGGCATCATACAATCATAATTTTTGACTAGGTCAATCTACAAAGCCCCCAACCCATCCCATCACATGCAGAAAGAGAAACAGGTGAACAAGAACAATTATTCAACCACAGAAAAAACTACGAGGAAATTTTACCTCTTCTAATGAATTTATGCCTCCATTTATTGTAAAAGTTAAATCTGGAAAATCACGCAATAATGCATAGTAGTATTCGTATCTGTAAAATAATTGAACAAAACACACCAGATTTCAATATCAACCCATCAGTCTTCAACTCAACTTAAGAACTCTTAGAACACAAATCATAACCAAAGGGATCTCCTCCCCACCACTGACTTCAACTTATTCTAGTTTCTGCTTGAAGCTGGGGATGAAGCACTTAATAACATACATTATTTAGCATACATTAAAATAACATTACATACTTCAGCGGAGGAATTGTTCGATTTGCAGCTGGATTAATGCCATTGAGAAGTGCTTTACGTGAATGTATAATAAAATGTTTGGTTGGAGATGTCGAAGATACTTTATAGATAAAATCACCTGGTAAACAGGAAACATCACATTTTGATATCATTATAAGAGAGCACCTTAGTCAAAGCTTCATGAAACATAAGGATGAGAAATGTCTAGAAGAAAAACACCAAAAGAACACCAATACAGCCATATGGTAAAGGTGCATTAAACTCTTCCACAGAGCAGATACAGCTATTAGTTTATTAAAAGCAAAAACAGTCTCCGGAAAATCTAATGCAATAGCAGAGGAGAACAAGGAGGTCGAAAAAGATGGAGAAAGAATCAAGAAGTAAAAACACAAACCAGAAGTAAAAACTGTATAGGTGCCAAAGAACTATTTCCACTAACCCAGAAATCGATAACTTGAAGAGAAAAATGATGCACAAAGGAAAGCGCTCACATAGTTCATTATATGAATCATGATCATCAACACCAATACGGCACTTGACAGTCACGGGAACATTTGTATTGGCAGCAATAACTGACATGGCCTCGCCGACAAACTTTCTTGCATAAACCAAAGAGCAATAACATACGAGGATCATTGATCATTTTACCAAGTTCAAAAAATAATCTATTTATACAGTTCAACTCATCATTAAATTGAGCTCCTGACCTTTGGATCAAGCATCAAGCGTACACCAAAACAGCCACGTCCAACAACCTTTGGGCTAGGGCATCCACAACTGACAGATAAAGTCCAGAGCAATTTGATGAGAGAAAGATCACAGGGAGCAGCCAAATATAAGAAGATAATGAAACTAAAAGGATTGAAGAGCCATGCATAATCAATAAATATCAAGTACAAACTTTAGGTTAATCTCATCGTAGCCATAAGTATTAGCAAGTTGTGTCGCTTTGGCAATATTCTCCAAGTTATTCCCTCCGATTTGAAGAACAATAGGATGTTGTTCTGGATTAAAAGCCAAAAATCTGTCCTGGACATTTGCAATAAAAAAATTACTGATAAGTGATGACATTCAATATTTCTCTTTTCCAACAAGCTTCACAAACATAATTCTTTACGGTACACACCTCTACCATATCAATGCCTAAGCATTAATCTATTATAATATCAACTTTGTTTCTCTTCTAATCTAGCCCTTTATATTCCAGTTTGAATATCTTTCTCTATCTTATGAATCTCTTAACCTTTCCACTAACTCACCTTATTTCCTTCACGAAAAGAATGATAATCTTAAATTGTTTTCATTAACATCTACGATGTCTAAGTACTTCTATCCTATAGTATAATTCCAACAACCAATCGTACTTTCGATCAATTTTTTTTGATTTGTTATCCATAAAACCTGTTAAAATATTTAGCATGAACGTCATATCCGAGATATGTGGTGCACGGTGCACCACTATCATGCAACGACCAAGCAACTCATACATACTAAACACTACACTCAAGCTTGAGAGGTGAGGCATAAGGTCCTAACTCATTTGAGTACATATTCAGGCAATATGGTGTGCCTCTGAGTAGGAACGCCTTTAATTTAAATCGAATTCAGTTCATATCATAAGATGCAACAATATTTTATGTCGATCGTCACTAACTTACGGCAACCCTCCTCCTAATCTCAAGATTAGGACCAGCAATGAACGTTATAGCGCTGAAGGGCAGAGTTGAAACGTAAAGCATATACCGCCTAAATTTACACCACCACCACCCTCCTTTCACATGTATATCAGCACTAGCCAATACCTGAATAGATATATGAAATCACAATAGCCATTTAATCTAGTAAACCCAAAATTACACCACTTCACTTACTAATTTGCTTGTATGGTTAGCAATTTGCTACAGATTAAAAAATATCAGTACTACCATAGGTAATGTATGAAATCACAAGTTGCCACCTATTTTAGCTAAACTAAACCAAAATTTTACCACTTGCACTTGCGGATTTACTTGTTCACTTTGAAATACAAGGGAATTGGAAATTATATAGTGACAATCTACATAGAGTGCAGAAGAAGTAAGGATACCAGCATACCAGGTCTTTCAATAAAAACCCATTTTGTTCCTAAAGTATAGCATCTAAATTCCAAGTGTTAGGCCTTGATCAAAAGAAGATTATCACTAACCAGATTATCCTTCTGATAAACAATAGTTTCAGCAGCAAGCATCTCTGTGTAAAGCCACATATTTTTTGATATGAGTCGAGCAAGTTGTCTATAGTGATTATTTGTCCACTCCATCATTGGGGCAACACTAGAAAACAGTAAGATGAGACTTCATATGTCAAGATGTAATCATTTTGAAACAAGAACTATTCAAGAGCAAATCATAGCTAAGTTTAAGCCACATTAGGAGAATAAAATACACCTGAATAGTGGAGGTTGGTAGCGAGCGACAACCATGGTTGATCCTTTATCTGATATGTGCCCTGGGCCACAACAATACAATATTTATGTTTTCTCAAGTTCACGTATAAATTTTGATGAAAACCTATGTCGAGGGTGAACAGAAACACAATGTACATGAGCAAACAAAGAAACAAAATTATATTCCTCAGACCCATCATACCCTAATCAGATCTATGAATAAGCTCACTAGCATGACAAATAAGAGTGGCATTACAGTAACACTAACTCTTGCGGTCGGTATTAAATGGAGGAAATAGTAATGAAATGTAAGCGTAATTTTAGTAGGAGAATCTCTTTACAAGTTGCCATACTTGTTGTACTTCAATCGTCTCATTTTCATCAAAAAATATATTCTAATGTATTGATGTGGTATTAGATAGTGATGGAAAATTGTAAACAAAATAATTGTTTGGGACCAAAGTTTCATCACCAAGGAAATAACATTGTACATTTCATGAAATTCAAACCACAGATCAACCCCATTACCAACATAAAATACCAACAACAAAATGGGCCATTGAATTAATATGCCCCCGAAATGATTGAACATGAGCACTTTAGAAGATAAACCACATCAAATTAGCATATACTGATATACTCATACAACAATGAACTCCAAGTAACTAAATGTTTGCATAAACAATACTTCATACCATCAACAATAATAATCTTTTTTAAAAAAATCAAGACTTGAGATCATCAAATACTCATCCACCAAAATTGGCTAGAACACCTAATCACAATAACACCAACTTAATATAACAAAACAATGATAACTCTATCTCTAACAGTTATGATCACAACCCAAAGTTCTATCAAGAATTGAATTTAAAACATTCAAAGAATGAGCAAGTACAATTCATCCATAAAATCCCTATACTTGTATTTAATAGTAAAACAAAAGTAACCAAATGAACGGTACGGAACAACAGAAAATAGGAGCTTGAAAAACAGTAACAAGAAAAAGTGGAGTAGAAATAGATTAGGGTTTTACTTGAAACTGAAAGAAAATTTTCCAATTTGAGAGCAATTGATGTAGCAGCAACAAGGAGCCTGAAGAAGAAGAAGAATAGTGTGCCTCAATTTGAAGAGGGTGTTGTGTTTTCGTATAGTCCTATTGTTGGAGAATTTTGGCTGCGCCAATAAACTCAAAACTCCCAAGTCCCAAATAATGCCACTAAATTTCTACTAATTGTTTAGGTAGTGGTGTATTGTATTGTATTCCACATGACATTTTAAATACGGTGGGGTGTAGCGATTTTCAAAACTTATTTACATATCTCATTCTATATTAAATAAAAATACTTATTTAGTTTAATATTTTTCTAATAAGTTGTTTTTCAAAAGTTACCATACACACTAGTATTTTTGACAATATCAATTAACACTGCTAATCAGAGAGTTAAATACATATGATTACAAGTTCTCACTGATACAATTACTTAAACGGCTAATGACTATTCACATAGCTATCTTACACCACTCGTAGTCTTAGGTATAGATTAGCTTAAAATCATCAACAATAATTTTTCTTGATATCGTCCACATAAACTTGTTCCAAATTTAATCTAGAACTTAACGGTAAATTAATTTGTTATAACTCAAAACTAACCGTCAATTAACACTATCCAAAAAAAATCATCATTTTACCCGTATCCAACCGTTTTAACCCGTGTAAAGTGTTGCTAAGTTGCTATCTATAGGTAATAGGCCAATAGCCTTATGGAAGAGAAGTAAGCTACACCATTTGTTTTCACTTTGATGACACGCCTTATCAATAACAATAAGCACTAAGCTCTAACAAAAATCTTCAATGGCTACTCTGAGCTTCAATCCCACCAACTTCAGAGACCAAAATACTTCAGTTTCTTACAAACCCATCTCCAATTTCACTTCTTTTTCTCAACCCACTAATTTTTCATGTACTTCAAATCATCCTCATATAACAGTTCGTACCCTGAAAACCTCATCAATATGCAAACGACACCGTTTTCATTTGATCCACTCAGTCTCTGAAAGCTCAATTTCATCCCCAGTTGAAGAATTGGATGAACCCATTGAAGATGACCCAACTGCAGAATTGAGCTATCTTGACCCAGAAACTGTACCCGAAAGCTTGACTGAATGGGAACTGGATTTTTGCTCCAGACCTATTCTTGATATCAGGGGTAAAAAGTTATGGGAGCTTGTTGTTTGTGATAGTTCCTTATCTCTTCAATATACAAAGTATTTCCCTAATAATGTTATCAATAGTATCACTTTGAAGGATGCTATTGTTGCTATTTGTGATGAATTGGGTGTGCCTCTTCCTGAGAAAATAAGATTTTTCAGGTGAATTTTTTTGCTTTCTGCAAGTTTTAATTGGTAGTTTTCTGGGTTAGAAGAATATGGAGTAATCTTACTAATTTTTGCTTTTATGTGTTTCGTGAAAATTGGTGCAGGTCTCAATTGCAAACCATTATAACCAAGGCATGCAAGGAGCTTGGTATTAAACCTGTTCCAAGTAAAAGGGTATAAATTGCAGTACTAGTATGGTTATCTATTTTCTATTGCTTTTGTTCATTTTGCATGAATATAGCTTGTCCAACCAAATGCTCAAACACCTCATCATCAATGGATGATTTAATTCTTGACTCAACAAAAGAGAATGTAATTGTAGTTTATTTTCAAGTGAATGAAAGACTTTTAGATGTTTCCTGGATATGAATTAGTGATAAATGTTTGGTGTTTTCTAATATTAAGTTGTTTATCATGATTAATGGCTCATGATGTGAGTTCATGGATCAATCAATCAACAAAGTGTTGTGCTGACAGAGTTAATATATGGCTTTATTGTAGTGCTTATCAATGCTTCTCTGGTTGGAAGAGCGGTATGAAACCATTTATACACGCCATCCAAACTTTCAAAAAGGAGCTAAGCCACTTATGGTGTTAGATAACCCTTTTCCGATGGATCTTCCTGATAATTTGTTTGGGGACCGGTGGGCTTTTGTCCAGTTGCCTTACTCAGGTATATAATCTTAAGTCTGTTTAGTTTGGTTTGATGCCTCAAAGAAACAAGATGTAGAGAATATATGAAAATTAGTAAAGCTTACTTTACTTTTATGTGTTAATGGATGGTCAACTAATTATCCGAGCTTACTACCTCAGCGGTGCGAGAGGAGGTTTCATCGTTGGAGAAGAGATTTGGTGCTAGTCTAGATTTAGATTTGCTTGGAATTGATATTGATGATAAAACACTGATTCCTGGTTTAGCTGTTGCATCTTCGCGTGCCAAACCATTAGCAGGTACAGATCATTAAAAACCTTGTGCTTTAATCTCATTTAAACTACTAGTATTGAATTCGTTATGTGCGATATATTTGTGAGCATAATGATGTGAATTTGTATTCCGTTACATATCTAACGTCTTGGCTTGCGTTAGGCTTTCGAGAGATCATTTCCGTCAATCTTGAACACTTCTAGTTGGAGGTGGAGATTGAAGAAAGGGCTCCGGACCAAGTTTTTACTTGTTAGGAACAAGATCTTGGGCAGAATTTGTTTTTAACCTGTAGTTGTGTTACCTTGTTATAGTTACAAATACTTCTGTGTGATTTGATGGCCTTGAGTTTAATTTTTCTGTCACTTTATTCTTTGTCATTAGCCGACCTTATTCCCCACAGAATACTCCTTTGATATGATCTTATGTTTGTTCTAATTGCAGCGTGGATGAATGGATTGGAAGTCTGTTCTATTGAAGCTGATACTAGTCGGGCTTGCTTGATTTTATCTGTGGGAATTTCAACACGGTATATTTATGCTACATATAAGAAAACACCTGTGACGACTCAAGAAACCGAGGCATGGGAGGCAACGAAGAAATCTTGTGGAGGCTTGCATTTCCTTGCCATACAGGAAAACCTCGACTCAGATGATTGTGTTGGATTTTGGCTCCTTTTAGATTTGCCACCACCACCTGTATAATTATCTCACAACCAATCTATGTAAATGTTTTGGGCAAAGCTTGAGCTAGCGATCCGCAGATACCCTTATTAGTACTCAGCCGATGCCTCGTCTTCTATTTTGTGCCACAGATAGGAGCAACTCTTTGAGATATAAAATGAAGTTTTCACAAATACAAGCTTTATTTCTTGATATTGCATGACCTGGTTTTCTAGTTACCATTGTACGAACAGCACTTCTTGATCCTCAGAAAAGAATGAAATGTTTAAATATTGTGAACTTACCATAATAAAATTGCCAAATTTATTTGTGAACATATAAATGCAACATAGGCTAGAAGCTTGTAATTTCACAAAAAGTAAAACTAGAAATCAAGTTATTGAAAGTTACAAATCACTTGTCAACTTTAGCTATAAGGCAAAGAAGACTGCATATTCCTTATCATTTACAACAAAGGCTAGAAAGGCGACTAAAAACACTGAGAAACAGCAGTCTACACTAGTTTTCTGACTAGATCCGTATCAAGATGCATTCTATAAATGTGAACATACATAAGGAAAGCAGAAAGAACTATATCCTAAGCCTGTCTAAAACACTGCTGCGGCTAAGAAATTTGCGCACAATCAGCCACTGCTTTCAGGTGCAAGAAGTACATGCACCTAAACTTCAACTGAAGAAATGAGGATGGCAATAGATTACATGGGATCTGAAATACCTTGCTACCAAAAAATATAAGAACCTTTTGAATGCTACATAACTAGATTTAATCTATAAGCTCAATCATCAAGATTTCAGTTTCTTTTGTTTCTGTGGAACAAATCTGATTCCTTGCTTTCCAAGTTCCAAAGACTTTGCCCTTCCATCATCAAGATCAATAGACAACATCCCCTCAATAACATCACTGACAACTCCCTTGTGCCTGTAAACAGAATATAAAAACAATTAAGCTCAAGAACTAAGATGAAAGACCAACTATTCATGATCACATATTCATATCAGAACAGTTCAATTGAGCAAAAGACGAGCAATATATCTAGATACCACATTACTAGGCCTCAGTTAGCAGACTAGTGGATGATTTGGATTATAAATCATGATCACACTAAAATAAATAATATTTTCAATCACATTCCTTCCGTAAGTAGACAACATTCCATTACCGCAATGGCATCAAGTGGCTCCCATCAAGGCTTCCACCTAGGTAGGGTTGGGAGGGGTTGGATGTATGCAACCTTATCCTAGTAATAGCAAAGAAGTTGTTTCCTATCCTGCAACCTTATCCTTGTAATAGCAAAGAGGTTGTTTCCTATCCTTCCGTAGTATGTATGAAAGAAAAAACTTACCAGGAATTATCAGACGGCTGATGAACTTCTACTCTCTTTCCAATAGCATCTCTACCCAACTTTTTCAAAATCCAGTTTGCATCCATGATCTCATTCATTAAATTGTTATCTTGTGATTCTGCCACACCTTCTGCTTCATGATGTTTGTGCTTCTCTACTTGGGGTGATGGCCTCTTTCGTTTAGATCTTTGACCTTTCACAGATCCTCTCTCTTCTTCACTATTTGGAATCCAGGATGCCGGATAAGGAGTCTTAAATTTTAATCGAAGTAAAGGCCTGGAGTCCTTGGATGATGCATCTAAAGCAGGTGATGCTGGATGGTTACTTTTATTACTATCACCAAACATTCCATGCCTTTCATCTGGATGTTTTCTCTTGTATAAGTTACTTTGAGACCGTTCAGTGGGTGCTGTACTTGCTTCAACGCTTCTCTTTGATGATATGATATGTGTGCTCTCTAAACCAAACAGTCCATTCCCTCGGTGAGATTGAGGGCCAGAAGCTTCAGATTTCCCTTTGCCAAGCTTTATAATGTTGCGATCCCTTAGTTTCCGTCCTTTAATTTCATGAGTCCCATCAACTAAGTAACCTACAAATTACAATAACGCATATGATTAAAAAAATATAATCATTCCAGAATATATAATCTAGTCAAAGAACGGCCATTACACTGTACATACCTTCATCCGAGTTTGATGTGCCATCTAGTCTTTCTGTCAGTTGATCACCAGTTCTTTGCTGACTCACTGCTTCATTCCCTCCTGAATGCAAAAAACACATAAACGATAACAAAGACTGATTTTCAAATAGAGATAAGCTAAAAATTTAACAAAATACAGTAGTTTTCAACTTGCATCATATCATATGAGTTAAACAAGTAATAGATGGAAATATTCAGGTTCAAAAAGGCTACTCATAAACAACTACAATCCTACCAGAGTAACATGACCCTTCTATAGACTACACGTAATCAATTAGCAAGTGAACAAAAACAACAAAGAGAAACAAAGCACGTTCTTTCTGGGAGAAAGAATACGACTAAGAAAACAAACACCCATGATGATTGACAAGTATCAGCCAATACTATTACATGAAAATGAAATACCACACACCACTTATAGTCGTCAATTCTGGTTCCCTCTGGTAGCTAGAAGAATCAGATCTCGGAGAGTTGGTCATTGCTTTATTTCGCCCTCCCAAATGTATCACTAGCTTAGTTCCTTTAATAGTCTTGGGTTTGCTGGCAACTTGACCTACATCATCATTAATGCCGGAGTCATTAATCTTCTTGCTCTTGATTTGTAAAACTGTTCTTCTGTCCATATTGTTTCCTGCCACCTCATCCACAGATTTATGCTTCAAAACCCCTTTTTCCGTATCGGAGAAATTTCTGTCAGTTGGATTTAATCTTCCAGAAAAAGGAGAAGAAAATAGCTCTGGTCCACGGCGATGTGAAGCCTCTTTCTTGTCCCCCAGCCTACAACCAACCAACTGTGTTTCATTGTGAGCTTCTGTCTTAACCTCCATTTTAGCGTCCAAAGACGTCTGTAATCCCTTCTTCCCATACTTTTTGCTAGATGGTTTTTTGCTGAATTCCTTTATCTTCCTAGGAGAAAAATCGGTCGCACTTCTGACAGAGAATTTTGCCCGTCCATGTTCATCCTTCCTAGCACTTGGACTATCTTCATCATCGGAAAAAGGTGAAATAGAAAAAATTTCTTCCTGAGTAGGCAAACCAGCAGCTGCCCGCAAACTTGCTATTAGATCTCGATCTGCTTCGTCTCTTCTCCTCCACAGCTCTTGCACAGCTTCTTCAAGACTTCTTAACTGCCAATAGAGACGCAAGCAAAAAATTGAATTAAAAAAAAAGGAAAACTTGCACAAACAAAAAACTCTCATCAATTGTATGCAAGAGACTTGGGTTATGGCTGTAGAAAAAGAACAAAAGAATCAAGAAAACAAGAAAACAAAAGAACAATTTAGCAGATTTCGAGCACTGCAATATTTTAGGGTTTACTCCATCCATTCAACAAATACCATTCCTTATTACATAATAGGTATATATAGTCATTAAGCCAAGCAACTTAACAGATCTCTTTCTAGAATGACCTCACAATAGACTAATGACCTCATTACCAACTCTGACACACTGATAACAGTTTTGATTCCTATTACCGTCCAGCTGGCATAACAGAATTGCCACTGTTTGTGACAATATATAACAATAGAAATAATGGTAGATAGGAAACAAGAAAAAGCCCTATCAGGCCTTTGCACACCTGATTGCACTCGCCTCGACATGTTGGGCATGTGTATGGAAGATTTCCATCTATTTGAAATTGCAAATACCTTTCATCACTGCATACAATTGAACGCAAGAATCAGGCATCTCATCAAAGTTGACACAAAAGACACCCTAAAAATTGACATCAAACAAACAACAGAGAACATTTTTTTTTAAATTTCCTTTATAATGAATAAAGCAACAGAGAACATTTTTTTTTAAACTGGAATAAAGCAACAGAGAACATTTTTTTAAATTTCCTTTATAATGAATATGCCTTGGATAAACCTGCATTAGTGCATCTGTGGGAGGAAGACAACATGCAGGTTTTACCCCTACAAAGCACAACGGCCATATCTTCATAAAACCAGTTCTTACGTCTTAATTAGCCCACTAGATTATAAAAGCAACCAAGGAGTCGTCTAAAGAAACACAAAGTAATTTAATACACATTAACAAAAGTTTCAAAACCCATCTAGTTAGACAATTTACAGTTAACTGCAAAACGGAAATACAAGCATGACAAAGTAACAAAAACTTGACCTTATTCCATCACATTGGATATGCACCCAGCGCTGGCAATGATCACAGCAAACCATTGGTGTTGACTCAGAATCTCTATAGACCTACAACATTGTAGAGAAACAGCAAAAAAATGATGCATTCTGACAATAAATAAAAAATGTAAGTCAGAATATAGGAAAACTGATACAATTGACAAAGCTAAGCTTTGCTCAAAGCCTCACACTAAACCGAGCAGCCCCACATGATGGAAGAAGATAGGAAAGAGAAAGGGAAGATCATAGCAAGTCTTGCACAAATCTATTATCTTCAGATCAAGTGATCAAAAGTAGGGGGAAGAGGGAGTGTACTTATAATAAAAAGTCAATCAATATAGCATACTATCATCAAACTAAGACCTAGCGGCTGCAAAATGTATCACAAGTCCATACCTTCAGGCAAGCAGGACAATAATTGCCTTTCGTAAACAATCTCCCACAAGCATCACAGCATGTATACCCTAAAAACCACCTGCAGAATTCATAAAAAAAAAAGGTCAACAAAGAAGAAAATTAACAATTCTAAGATCAACAATAAATTTCTAGATGTATTCAGCATTATTTACCACTGCTAGTTACATATGCATTACACAGCTCTAGAGGTGATTAAAATAGACCAACGACCCGATATTTTACTCGACCTTGTAACCAAACCTGATTTGACTCAACTTAAAAATGGACTAACAATAATGTAAGAGCTAATGTGGACACAAAACCCGATTTTGAACCGACCAAAAACACCTAATCTAAAACGATCCGACGACCCGAATGAACGCCCCTCCACACGGCTTGAAACAGAACAATATTGTCCATAGCACTGAACAGAAAACTTTGGGAGGTCATACATGCACAACAGACTTATTCTAAACGTAAATGCACAAGAGACAAATTGCTCCAAGTCTCTTAATACTTCTTCTGATATTGTTTCAAATGCACCATTTTATTAGGCAACTGTAATAAAATACTCATGTGAGTAGACGAGACAGACCGAGTAACGTGTGGTAAACTTGTCCATTAAACCGCAAACAGTGTAGATAAAGAGAAATGATGCACTTAAAATCAGAAATTAGCCGAAAAGAAAACTGGTGCACTTTAAAAATAAGAAAGTACAACTCAGGAGAAAGCTCTCCAAAAGTTCACCAGCGAGCTTTCATGCAATTCTGCCAAATTACTCTTTAAACAGTGCATTAATGGTAATGGTAATGGTAATAGAAAATTTTGGATTAAGTTTGTATGTTTGATACTTTGAACTTTAACAATGAATTAATGATTAATAAAAATGCAACTTAGACATTTAGCATAATTCAAACATTGTTGCATCTAATTTTACTTTTTATTTTAATTAGTTGTGGACCACACTTGTTTTTTCGCTGGATTTGCCACTGCTTACTCACTAAATGAAAACTTGAATTTATTTCTATATTCTAATTATGTTAAATAATATCCTTAATCTAACAAATTATTTCCATGCATAATTGTTCTAATTGTTTCCTCGACTATTTTTTATTTTTTAATAACACAATCTAATATGATGCAAATGCTAGATAGCATGTAGCTACGAAACCCACATCAATCATATATTGGTTTAAGTACAAAGACATTCATTACACATAGTGTTTGTTTCCACAGGGTGTTTATCAAAAGTTATATAGAACGTACAGCAACTTTAACGCATAATGCAGATAGATATCACCAATCTAATAAGAGAACCAAAATCTTTGACAAATACCTTACACTCAGACCATTTCCTGGAACATTTGACTCACAGCTGTGGCATTTTGTATGCTTGGGGCACAAGTAAGGTCCAGAACTAACATTCTGCAGAACAAACTATAATAAGGAACAACAATTCACATGGTACGATAAACACCAATAAATAAATAAATAAAAAGAAAAAAATATAACCTTGTGTGGAGGCTGCATGCAATAACAATGAAAGGCACCGTCACATCTCTTGCAAAATTTAAACTTATTAGGTTCTCCAGTTCTACGACAAACCTGGACAGAAAGAAAAGAATAAATTAACCTTTATGAAAAAGAAAAACCAAACACCAACGTACCAATTTTCCACCAGTCATTATAAAACTAATTGCACCAACTAATCTATGAACTCTTTAGTGGAAGCATCTTAAATATACCTTTCAGTAGAACAACATACTTCTATGTGTGCGCAAAACGAAAGTCCAAAAGATTAAGAAGCATCGATAGTTGGATATGCCATTATTTACTAGATGGCACATCCTGCATATGCTGGATATGAAACTAACCTTGAACTAATTAATTCGAAAGACCGATAAGCATAACGCACTAATTTATCATTCTAAACATATCTTGAGCCTCCAACTGTATTATTTTGTAGATTACATCATTTTTAAATCTAGATAGAACAATTGGATGAGATGACAGCTACAGGTGATTTGTGAACCAAATACAACATATAAATACAAAGAAAATCAGACAATAAATCCGTGTCAACAAATTTTCACCTTAAAATGTTGGAAGGAAAGTGAAAACAATACAATGAACCAAAGCGGCCAAACAAGTCACTAGTCAGGCAACCTACAAGAAAGATGCTATATATCCAACGGACAAGTCGAGAACTATAACAATGAGATGAAATACAGACATTTTTAACAGAGTAGCAGGCTAATAGCATATAATTACCTCACAAGTACGGCAGGAGGGGCATGACCATGAACTCCAGTGAAATAAATCTGCAGAAAGAAACATAACTTAGAAAGAGAAAACAGTTTAAACCAAACCAAAAGAAGCCAAACACATACCTCTATGTTGAGACCAATTTTTCACACAAAACTTGTGATACTTCTTTCCACAAGTACTGCATGGAACCATTTTCTTTGCAATTTCACTCCCTTCATATTCACCAGAGAAGCATAATCTACACATCACTTTCGCATTAGAAGAGACCAGCTCTTCTGTACCAGAATCATTGGCAGCTTCCTGTTAACGGCAGAAAATGGAGTACACTTAAAACTAATTCCATAACAGCCTAAAAGAAGCATAATTCCTGAAGTCCAAAGAGAGAAAAGGTGGGAAAAAAGAAAATGGAAGTCCAGAAAAATCAAATTTCGAAGGAGCATGCATTATGTTACAATTATTTTTGAATGCATGCAAAAGCAGGGTGAAGCAAAAACATATAAGTTAAGGGGATCGGGAATATAATTAGTAAAATTACTAAGGAATAAATAAGCCATCATCTCTTAATAAATACCAAACCGGTCCAAACGTATTTGAATTTTGGTTGAATGACATTGTCAGCTATAGGAAATCAAAATACTAATATGAGAAAATTGCTGCTAAATAAAATTGAATCTCTAATCCCATGTAATATCAAAGGCTTCCTTTACCATTAAATCAACAGCTCTTTACTACACTTGTAACAATACTAGTAGTATAGAGTAAAATAAATCTGGAAGGGGCAAACTAAAAAACAATAGGCCACAAGACGAGTGGACCGCAAAAGTGGGTCATCGGGACCTGTGAGCCCCCATGTGGCTTTGACTCTGTAAAAGATGATTAGCAATGCCAGAATAGAGAAAAGCTTCAAGGTAATATGCTACTTACATTCCACATATTTTTGGATTCTTACTTTTTATATTTATTAAATCACATTTTTCTTTATGATATTTAGCCATCATTTATCATAACCTTGAGGGCTGAGGCATTACATCATAGAACTTTGCTACAATTCATTTTGTAGCTTCAGAGAACATCCCATCTACCTCGCCATCCATCTCTCCCAAGTTCACCGTCCATAAGACAGAACCTACAACATGGTCCCTCAAAAACATGCCACATAAAAATACTATGTAACACCCGAATTTCAAATTCGGGTGTTACATACTAGCTCTTCTATACTCACTAGTTCACCCTTTATCTTCTGTGACTAAATTCATAGACATTCTCCAGGAAGAGGTTAAAAGCAACAAAAAATTACTCGCTATATCACAAAAACTACATTTTAACAGTCTACAAGTGCTCAAACATAAGCCCGAGTAAAAGAAGAGGCTTGTGGTAGATTAGTGACATTTCACAATAACAACACCATATCAAAGCCGAGTATGCCGATAAGTATGCAAGTGTTTCTAGGCCGTCCCCCAAAAGCGGAGTGCGACATTGGCCAAATGTGAAGTCAAATGATCAAGGATAGTACTAGTACCCATCATCTCTTAGATAATGAAGAATAACTATGTATGCAAGGGTTGTTAGGTTGCCCCCAAAACTCTTATATATCAACAAATTTGGGATGTAAGGGTAACCTTTTTCATTCCAAGAATCCAAGTATAACACACTAATTATATCCATGCAATGTCAGTTGTCAATAAAAATTCGCAATTGAATACAATTAATACATTTGAGTAGAAATGCAATCACTCCATATGACGCAAGGAGTAAAAATTAGCAGAACACCAAAATCCTCAAGCAGGTAAACACAAGAAACAGAAATCAGGTGCAAACATAAGTACAAAACATAAAATCAATCAACTAACCACCAAAACACCAGACTCAAACTTGCGAGCGAAATCCTCCGCGGCCAAAGAAGCAACAGCGGCTTTCTTTTGCAAAGCAACCCGTTTAGTCTGAGCGGACAACAATTCCTCAGCAGAGGGCGCAACATCATCACCGTGAACAATTGCAGAAACAGGCGGCGGAGGCGGTGGAGGAACAACTTTAGGAACAGGAATTTGAACCGTCGCACCTTCCTTAACCCTAATTATCCATGGATCCTTGAAAAAGTGTTCCAGTTGAGAAATTTCAGCCAAGAAATCAAATCTACCAGCATTCGTTTGTAAATTGGGCGGAAAACCCAACGAACAGTAACAAATCCGCTTGCTGGATACGAAAGAGAGAGAAAACAAACCATCGAAGGGATGGAGAAGAAGAAAAAAGGGGGAAAATGTTAGAAAGAGGGGAGAGTAAGAACAAAGAAAAAAGAGTAGGAGTAAGAGTAGTAGAGTGACTTACCATGTAATTGGACATCCGACGTGAAATGCCATTTTATTGAATTTTGGGTTTAACGATGGATTGGAGATGAATGGATTCGGGGATTTCAGTTGAAACTTTTGAGTTTTGAGTTTAGACTTTACGAGGGTGCGCCTTCCTTTTATTTTTTTTTTTTTATTTTTTTTTGTCTCCCCCTTTTTATCCCAATGTTTTTGTACTCCTAAATCCTATACTATATATTTCCTACTTATACCATCCTACTTCCAATATAATAATGATTTGAGTCTTTTTTTTTGACATGATAATAATAATTTAAGTCTTATTAATAATTTTATTGAGATTTTATATTCAGGTATGAGACATGTTTTACGATGAGACGACCTTAAAATAAAAACTTCATAAGCTAAAAGTCACTTTTATTGAGCTATTTAATTCAGGTATGAAACATGTCTCACAATGAAACCGTCTCATACATGAATTGGTGCTAATTTATAGTTTCAATATGATTGACGAGTTATATAATAACTTAAGTACATAAATTCATAAATCATACTTCACACGAAAATTTGTCAAGTATATTATATAAAAACAAGGGTTTCTCTTATCTCTATCCTTTTCTTTTTCATCCTAACATTACAACTAATATTATATGAGACCAGCTTACCATCAGATAAATTTATATAATTATCTTATTTTTTATTAATTAATTAAAAACTGTAAGTAATTATTATAATAGACTAAACATACATAGGCTTGTTCAATAGAAATAGTCTCAATCATAAAATTGCTCCATATAAAAATCTGTGTTAAAATATGCTCTACTCCTAGCTTGGTTGGGACTTGGGCTTGGGGCTTGGTAGGTGAAGTTTAATGGCTACTCTTTAAGGGTTTGGGGTTCCTATCTTTTTCTTTTCACCCGTCTATTAATAAATTTACTACTATAATTTCTAAATGTCTTAAATTTCAAAGTTGTTCTTAACTAATATTTTTTTCATTTTTTTTTTTTGTTTTTTGACAGTATACTCACTTTTTTTTTCATATATTTCATTAATTATATTATATTTTGTCTTATATGCTTATTTTTCATCTACTTCTTTTTGTCTCGATTTATATCAAAAACTAAATACTAATAAAGTAGCATCACTTTCTTATAACAAAAACAAAATGAACATTAAGGATTTCTCTTTCATCCTTATGAGTGTTTTATTTTCATTTTTAACTATTTACAAGAAGAATTAATTTTGTCTTCTATTAAGAACTAAGTCAACACTCTACACCCTTAAAATTTTTCTCTAACCTAACCCAAACAAGAAAAAACGCACTCTTAAACCCAGTAAAAAAGAAAACAACTGTTAACAAGTAAAAAACAATGCATCATCGTATTAAATTGGTTGTATTGCAAAGGCTTTGAAAATTACCGGACCAGTACTATTCAAATTATAAAGGTGTTACAAAAAACACTTTTTAGATCGTTTCAAGCAATATTTCATATTTAAGGTTGACGTTGGTGATACCCCAACGGCCCAACCCAAGACCTACAAGCGAAATTCTGTCCCAAACGCATTCAAAAATTTTTAAAAACGACTCTTAAATATTTAATAGTTAGTAGTCTATAATATTATATTTAATAAATTAGGAGCCAATTAATAAATAATATTTCACCCTAATCTATTTAATTTCAGAGTCGGCCCTACTACAACCACATGGTTCTCTTTCCGCATCAATGATTATTACCGCATTTGTGCACCACGACTCCAGGTCAGCACCCAAAGTCTAACTCCAATGTCTAGTTTACTATATATAGATGCATGATGCTTATGCTCTAACTCAGGTCAAAATGTTCAATTACCGACCTTAGTCTTCAATTGTTTTCTCAATTTGGTTTGCAATTGGATTGTCGCATATAATTTACATAAGCATCTTTAGAAAGTTAGTTTCATGGACATTTTTTGATTCCCCTATCAACACAATCTCAATTAAGCTTGTTTCTATTTTATTTCCTCTTTATGGGTATTGTTATGTTAATGATTTCAGTGAATGTTGCACTTACAAATTACAATATGAGATTGCAATTAAAGGTAAAAGTAAAGACCACTTCCAGTATCCCGCAAAAGGTAGAGTTCGGGTGGGGCTTAAAAGTCAGTCAAGTCATACTTGCAATCATTAATAATCACACAAAAAAAAGAAGAAAAAAATATACTTTTCATATACAACCAAGGGTTGCACCCGCCAGTTGATGAAAATCACCATTAAGCAAGTATCTTTCATCCAATGATGTACACATTTGATTATAACAGTTCTACAACAATTTCAAACAATGAAATAGTTGTAAAACAAATTTAAGTACTGCTTTAGTTTAGACCAGATCATAACAAGCACATCTAGAAAACAAGGAAGATTTTCCTTTGAATTAGAGCAACATCACCTATTCAAAATCTGAATCGTCATCACCATTATCATCAGCCTCAGAAAAATTATCAGATGATAGCTGTTGAACATCATCACTGTCAGAATCACTCAGAACATATGCTGCCTGCCTCCTGTTAGCTCGTTGTGGTCGAGCCCTTACCGGCACTACTTCTTCGTCGATACTATCCAAAGATAAAGCAGAGATACCAAGACTCCCTATGCTGCTTTTTGCAGAAGAAGTTTCGAGTTCTCCTGAGTTCATAACCGACCCACTTTTCTTATTGAAGGGAGACTCCCTCATCCGTCTCACCTTCTTCTCAGGTGATGTGTCTGTTGTATCTGAAGTCGCTGCTGCCTTCATTATCACCTTGTGTTTTGCAGCTCGACCCCGTCCTTTCTTTGCTGGTTTTGGAATTTCGGGCTCAAAGCTGTCATCATCAGCATCATCATCTGATATTTCCTCAATAACAACAATTGGCTTTTTGGCTTCTGGCCTTTTTCGTACTACCTTTGCTGCAGGTGCATCAGTTTCCATACCTGTTCAACGCAAGGAAGCAATTATTTGAATGAGAATCTGATGTATTTTTCTAACTAGATTCATACTGATTTGATAGTGGCATGAAAATTCTTATATAAAAGTACAACAGAAATGGATGAAAAGTTACAATTATTATGATGATGAAGCTTAACTGGGAAGAAAACCCAAATATTTTTTTCCATACCATCAGATTTTTCAGGAGAAGAATCTAAGTGATAGGCAGCAAGCCGTTGTTGTAGAGAAGGTATTTCCTCTTCTTCCACCTCTTTCACAACAGCAGGCTTTACCTGCTAACAACACAGATCACATATGTTTAATTTTTATCCGATCCAAGTCATTAGGTTAGTAATTGAAATTATTAGAGTAAAAACTGTACGTGTTAATTAAGGCATACCTTCTTAGCAGGAGCCTTCTTTGGACCCGCCTTGCCATTTCCTTTTACTTGTTCCGAGTGGAAATCTAATGGAAGAAAAATGGCATAAGTGTCAAGTGATGAACAAAATCTAGTAGTTCAGTGTTTGAGGAAAGCATAACATGATATAGGTGACGAACCGGTGTCCGTGATGACTGTCGCATTTGACGAACTGACTGTTTCTCTTACTGATTTGGCTTTGGTCACATTCCTCACAACCTTGCGTTGATTTCTCCCTTTTTTGGCGGAAGCTTTTACCTTCTTAAGTGCCTCTTTGGCCTCCTCCTCTTCTGTCTTCTCCTTTTCCTGCAAAGATTACATAAATAAGAAATGCAGAATGTCAAACTAAGTGGTAACTAAAATTTGGATGCTAATGCAAACCTCAAGAGCCTTCTCAAGAGCATCAAGATCTTTTGCCCACAAAGACCTTTCACTTTCCCTTTTCAGCAACTCAATTTTTTCAACGACTTTAGCCCTATTGGCAATAAGTTCATCCACTTTGTCATTTGTCAAGCAATCAATTGCCAAATGTAGAAGATAATCAAAGTCACTCTTAAGGTCAGAAGCTCGCACAAAATTCCCACTTCCATCCTCATGTTCCTCCGGGCTTTCTGTCTCATCATTGTCTTCACGGTGCTCAAAAACTTTGTTCTTTGGAATAGGTAAAAATCCTTTTTCCCTCAATTCATTAACCAAGTCACCCTTATTTTTTTTCCTCACCACGATTTCATCTTCAACTACTGCAAGGATGAACCTAACTTGGTTATCCAATTTCACCTTCTCAGCATCATATATCTTTAAGTATGCTTCCTGTAAAATTATTAGGAAAAAAAAATCAGTGGCTTATATAAGAATACTGTAATCTTGCACTTTTTAGATTATTTTAGCATCATATACCTTTCTTTTAATATAATATTCTAACCTCAGTTGAAAGAAGGACTCAAGAACTGCAAAAAAAATATTGTCATCATAAATATGTGTAGCTTATAGAAGTTTATAAAAACAATCATTCTTATCAAAATGTGCCTGGGATAAAGGTCTTATCTACATACTCTGTTCAGGGGATTCATATTTGACAATTTTATTATCCTTGTCAAACAGGTGCATGTTACTAGTGCTGAGATTATTTGTGAGCTTGAACTTTTTCATCAAACCCTCTTGCTTGGCTAGGTTATAGTTCTTCTTGCTCAATATAACCTCAAAACAAGCAGTATCATCAGTACTATGATCAAAATAATCCTGCAAGGAAAAATAAAACATAATTAATTTCAAAAAAAAATTGTGAAGCACAATTCACATGTAAAAAATGAACAAAGTGAACCTTAATGAAAGGTTCCTTGCTCTTATCATTTGCATTGGTGGCAAGCGAGCTTAAAAATTCCTTGTAATCTTGAGTCCATTTCCGAACTGGCAGTTCAGTGATTCTAAGAATTACATCTTCACCTTCACCAGCTTCAATTGCACTCTCTTCATTCACTATCTCAATAGTTCCACTAACGGTATAAGTGATTCCAGTGTCTTTCCTAGCAGTTTTCTGTATGGTTCCATTAAATTTATGGTACCATGGATCCATGGGCACCATAGCCTCATCATTCAACAAGCGCCTGATATTTGCAATGATGTCTCTTGGATTGTAATTTGGAATGAATGTACTCCAACCAGTTCCAATTCCTTCGGATCCATTGACAAGGACTGTGGGAATAATGGGCATGTACCTGAAATGCTAAATCAAATTAGCTTCATTTGAAACTCATTAACACACGCAATGTTAATTTCATAAACAATACAGGTTCTCACCAAACAGGTTCAATTGTTAAGCCATCTTCCTTCAAGTAATTAAGCAGCACGTCATCTTCCTTAGGAAAAAGAAATCGTGTGATTTTATTTAGCATTGTGTGTATGTATCTGGGACTGGCAGCATCCTTTCCTCCCTGTGGAAAAAATGGAAAACAAAGGGAATCAGTGAAATTGAAATCGCACGGTTGTGAAAGCAATTCATTAATGATTTGGGCACTGCGTTCTACTTGGGGAATCATACCAGATTGCGTGTGCCAAACTGTCCTTTAGGCTTCAAAAAATTGATGTTATTTGCACCCAGAAAATTTTGTGCCATGCCAACAATTGTACTTTGTATGCTGGCTTCACCATGATGGTAAGCAGATTTCTCGGAGACGTAACCACTGAACTGAGCAACTTTGATTTCTTTTACCAAGTTTCTCTTAAAAGCAGCAAAAAGAACTTTTCTCTGGGTGGGCTTTAGCCCATCGACCATGCATGGAATTGATCTTTGAAGGTCTGCCCTAGAAAATAATTTCAACTCCTTGTGCACAAAATCACTGTATCTTATTATTTCTTCTTTATGATCAAGAAAATTCCCAACCTGTAATCAACCAACAGATGTCAGACACTCTTGATGAACTTATTGAAGACTCACAATCAAAATTTGCCTCAGTACAAACCTCATCTTCACGAAGCCAATCCTTCCTGGCTTCAATCTTTTTCTTACTAAATGCAAGCTCTATAGCACTACCATCATTGTCATCCATCCAAGTGAAGATCTTTCGATGATTTTCAAGATTTGAGAAGTACTCCTTTCCTTCATTTGAATCACTAGTTCCCAGCCCCTGTTAAAACAACAATAGGTAATGAGATACAACCCTCTAACTCCACAAAATACAATAATAGGATGTGGATGATCTATATAAGCACACCTTATAGTACTTGATTTGCCACTTTTTTTTCAAATTACTTCCCTCTTTTTTAGCCCATTCTTCATACTCAGGCATGGTGTAAAAAGATAGTACCTCCTTCGTTGTCCCTTCACCACGACTTGCCTGCAAAACATAACTTAGAGTTGTTAGTGTTTCGAATTTTTTGATGCGTAGCATCTACCATAAGATAGAGATGAACGTAGAGAGGTCCTGCAGACCTTCACAATAGGTGTTATAAATTCAAGCATAAAGGAGGGGTTTTTCAGCAAGGAAGGCCAGAATGTATGAATAAAGTTGATTACAAGCCCCTTTATGTGAGACCCATCATGATCCTGTACCAATAAAGAAAAGTACTTCAAGTTAAGTAGTGGTAGTTGAATAGATATAATAAACACAAATAAGCAAACCGCAAAGTGGTTTTTTACCTGATCAGCCATGATCATCAGATGACCGTATCGCAGCATCTTTATGCTGTTTTCCTTGTCATACTTTTCTCCCTGTTTGAGCCCCAGAATCTTTTTGAGATAATTTATCTCTGCATTTTCTGTGATTTGTTTAGCACTGGCTTCCCTTACATTCAGCAATTTTCCTCGCAGAGGAAACACCCCATAGTAGCTTCGGCCTACCACAGAAAGACCGGCCATCTAAAGGAAATTGTGTCATTAATACAACATTTAGAAGCTACACACAAGTAAAAGTGTACATATGAAAACTTAAATCTTGTTAGCTGACTTACTGCTAGTGCTTTTGCTGAATCTCCTTCAGTGAGAATTAAAGTGCATTCATGAGACCTGCTGCCTCCAGCTTCATTGGCATCTTCTAGCTTTGGCACATCATGTAACCTTTTTGTCTTTGATCCATCAGTTTTTTTCATATCTTTTTGCTCCTTAAAATCTGCCCATGAGAGCAGGCTTTCCACTACACCGGATTCATTGACCACTGAAACCAAGGGTGTGGAAGCAAAAATAATCAACAGTCCATTGTGAGGAAAAAACTTTAGTCAGCTAACAAAGCGCTACAATGTACAAACCTTTCCTCAATAACTTTTCCGACAAATCACATGTCGTCCCAAAACTGTTTACCCGAGTAGTTAAGGTTTCCTTGGTTTGAGAATCAAATGCTGGATTGTCAATTAGAGCATTGACAAAGATCCATAAATAATTCTTCACGACATGTGGCTTAAGGTTTACTTTTTTATTTTTCTTCTTAGCAGCTTCAATCACACACTTAGTAATCTGGGCTGTTATGTAGTCAACATGAGTTCCACCTTTGATTGTGTTTATGTTGTTTACAAAGCTAACCTGAATTACAAAACAGAAAAGTTAGATGACCATGCATTCATCACATTCACTTGTAACTGACATGAATGTTTATTAGCACCTGTTGGAACTGCCCATCACTGACACTGATCGAGATCTGCCACCTCGGATTCAAATCCTCTTTATTGTTATTATCAATCCTGTTTATCAAAGCATATTTCATTCAAAATAATTTCCCAATCTTAAATGAACAACAAATAGGTAATCATGTAATTCTTTGCACCTCGGTAAAGGAAAATCTTTATTCTTATTAGCTGAATTCAAGTACAACTGAGCATATTCATGAAATGACTTCACTTCAATCTCTTGGCCGTTCAAAAGCACTTTAACTTTCTTCCCAGGACACGCTGCCAAGCATCCTGCCAGGTCAACCACTCTTTTCTTCATCAAGGCAACTACATCATCTTCAAGATGTGTCATTTGGAACTTTGCCAAATCCGGCTTAAATGTCACTTTGGTCCAATTCTCACTGGATTTGCACTTTTGAGTGATAGGATCCCCCTTGTGCGACATATTGTTTCGGAAGACCTTCACATCATCCATTGAACTCAAATTTTAGTTCACTCAAACAGATAAAAATTATTATATAAAATAGGCAATGGTAAAATTGAACACGGAATTAAATTCCAACAAATGGCTCAAAACTTTATATTGCTTAAAGTTATTGATACCAAAGCATTTATAAAGTAGAGCTCCTCGATTGTCAAACACTTAAGTACGATGTTTACAATTCATTTTTGCGACTTGTATTACTGTATGTATAAACCATTGTAATACTGCATTATCAGCTATATAAATTCCACAAGACCACAACTGTGGGTCCGTGACACATTGTGTGATAATGATTTCAGAAAATATCCATGATTTAACTTATGTAAATACTATCTTGACCCAATTATATATTGCCCAAATTAACCTTACAATCAGCAGCAATAGTAAAACACCATCAATCAAATTGAATATAAACATCCAGAAAATGGTGCGGAATGCAAAGCAATTTATGGAACCCTAAAATTACAATCATGAACCACTAAACCCTCACAAAAGCTCCACGTAATGGAAAACTATTAGTTTTTCTATACAAAAAGTACTCTGTCAGATCTTAGATTTTAACAAACAACAATACATAAGTAACGATCAATCATACACACTAAAACTCATAACGCAAGTTCCAAGCAACAAAGTATCAATCAAAACCTAAAATCAAAAATAAGCAAAATCACAATTCCTCTCAAAGAATCCCTAAAATGCAAGCATCTAATCAATAGAAAATAAAAAAATCGGCAGAAACCCTAAGATATTGAAAGAAAGAATCTATACCTGTTTATATTTCAACTGGCGTTTCCCGTCCGCAGTCTCAATTACAAACTCCGTAGAAAAAATATTGGTAAGCTTAGCACCATAACCATTTCGACCACCAGTAGTTTTCTTCTCATCATCATTATAATTACTACTGGTTAACAAATGTCCAAATATCAATTCCGGCACATAAACGCCTTCTTCTTTATGCATTTCAACAGGTATACCATCTCCAGTATTATAAACACTAATCAGATTCTCTTCCTGATCAATCACCACTTCAACTCTATCCATCTTTGGATCTCTCTGCTTGTTATCAGCAGCATTAACAAGGATTTCATCAAAAATTTTGTAAAGACCAGGAACATAGCTGACATTTTGATAACTCATTTCGCCCGAAGGAGTATAAATCCAGAGAGATTGTTCATGTTTTTCAATGGATCCGACATAGGTATCGGGTCGAAGAAGGATGTGTTCTAGCTGGGTTTTTTTCTGGTACATTTCTTCGACTGTTTTTCCGTTGGTTTTTAATGGAGGATTATTGGAAAGAAGAGGTTGAATGTTCATGGCAGTGGTTTGTTGAAGAGGTTGTTTTTTGGGAGCCATTTTTGAGAGAAATGAAGACACAGAGATGTTGTCTGAAGGTAGGAAATTGAGAGATGAAAGAGGTAGGTTAAGGAAGGGTTTTGTTGGGACCTGGGTAGCGTTTTAACGGTCAGGTGGATTTGAAAAATATGGTTTCAAATTTCAAATTTGAATTTTAAGCGGGATTTGTTGGAATGCAATTAGACAATTTCTTTAATACCGAGTGGGCCGGACAATATACCTCGTTTTCTGTGTTAATGGGCTATATGAATCATTGATCATGGCCCAAAACAAGAATTATTTTGATAATTTTTTCATCTCACGGTGTGATCATCTCTATTTGACGGGCTCAACATACATTTTTATCTTAAAATAATCATTTGGTCACTTATAATTTTAAAATAATCATGTTTTATAAACTTTTTTTTTTAAATCAATGTTTTATAAACTTAGAATGATTACTCATAACTTTAAAAACGATTACTTATGATCTTAAATAATTAATTGTAGAAATGGGTTATTATATGGACCCGTCTCATGGTGAAACGGTCTCATACAAGACGAGCTGAAAAACATTTACGTAAAAATACACAAATTCTTGTATGAGACGGTCTCACCGTGAGTCCGTGAGACATGTCTTAACGTAAAGAATGTCACACACTCGAATTAAAAATCCCATAATAGAAACTTTTAACTTGAACTTTTTATTTTGAGGTCGTACCGTCCGTGAGAATGTCTCTCCCAAGAACAACTCTAAAAATATTTACGAAATTTTTAAAAATATATAATACTCCCTCCAATTCACCATTAAGTTCTCATTTGCTTTTTGACACTATTCATATCTTACTCTTAATTTGTATTTTATTATTAAATCTATAAGTTAAAACATAGTCAAGTGGGATCTTGTTTGATTCGTCTCAATGCAAGGATTATTTATATCAACTTTTCACAATTTTTAATTATGCATAATAAAAGATATTATCGATTGAATAAGTGTATTGGATAGAGTGCTAAAGCAAATAAGACTTTAATGGTGAATTGGAGAGAGTATTTTAAATGGTGAATATATCATTTTGTTGAATAGTAAAGTTGATGAAAAGCTAGTAGGAACTAGAAACCATAAACATTAAAAAAATATGGGAAATTTCACAAGATAACTATGAGGAAATAGGTTTTCCATGTTGTAGTTGTAGTCAAAGTTTTGTCAAAATTCACGTGGTAATCCTGAAGTTTATCCAATTAAACCTTTGTGACCTTTTTTTGTTAAAAAAATGTTTGGGAACATTAATTCTCCTATCTAGTGCTGGTTGGTTGTATTGTGATGTACACTTAAATTAACTCGTATACTTCCTGTATTGATTTTTTTATTTTTTTCCTAAAATATACTAACTCTAATTAATTCATTTTTTCCCCAAAACACAAACACTGATTTTTTCAATTCTTCTTCTACTATCAAATTGCGAATCCTTCTTCAAACACAAACAATTCATTGATGAAAATTTCTAGCAAATGAATTGAAATTGACAGATAAACATTTGAAATTCATCCACCAACAATTAAAATTCTTATAAAATAAAGTTATTCATTTTTAATACTTACTAAATCAATGGAATCTAGTAAAAAGTTATCGGGGTATTTAGTAATTAGTTTTTTTGTAAAACTCGTGTATATTATTGGGGGTATTTAGTAATTAGTTTTTTGTTAGCCTATTGTTGATTTTTAAATTTTTGTTTTGCCCTTTTTTTTGTTGGTTAAACAATAAAAAATTATTTGGTAAATATCTTTTAAATTATTTGGAAAAACAACTTTTATGTAAAAATCAAAAAGTTACTCATGGTAGCTTTTTTTTATAAGCTTTTGGCTTCTCAAAAATTTTACCCTAATAAATTTAATAACCAACAAATATTTTTTACCTAACAATTTCATAATAGTTTTTCTTTTTTTTTTAATAGTTAGCTTAAACAACTGACTTTTTAGTCAATACTTAAACGATCATTTGTCAAATATACCCTAAAACAAATCGAGCTTGGTAAAGAATTAGGGTAAGAACAATGCAAGTCTTGAGAAAATCTTGTAAGTGAGTTTTTCACGAAATTAGAATTTGGTGAAGTTAAAAAAATATTAAGTCTTACACAATCCTTGGAAATTAAAGACTCCTTCCAGGACTCTTGAGGTGGGAGACAATATTAGGATATTTTTTCCTTGGTCAATAATAACATGCTAACCCATCCACATTTAAATACTTCTTTGTTTACCTTTGAGTTTAGAGATAAAAATGCAAAACTAGAACATCTTGTATGAGTGTAAATAATTTAAAAAAATGAATACAAAACAAAAAATATTAAATTTTAACAAAATTGATATTTAGATTTAGATGTATTCATTATGATTTATGACTTTATCTTACCCTTTATATTTATTGTCATTAAACAAAATTGGGGTTTTCAAGAGTTTGAAAACTAAAATTTTAACCATAATTCTATGGTTTTCCTACTTTGATAACTTATTGTTGTAAGAGTAAAAACTTTTGAAAATATAATACTTACATTCCATTATGAAATTAGGCATGAAATTTTTTTTATAAGATTTCTAAATTAAGTTTTTCTAATACATTATCAACTATTTATAGTCAAAATTGTTAAATTCGTGAATACTATTACTAAATTTGAATGTGGTACATTAGAGGTAGTATTACATATTGAGTATGTCATAAATTTGGTGTCAAGAACAATTTTAAGATGATTATTAGGATCATTGTGAGACCGTCTCTAATTGGGCCGATCTATCATATAGTTTTATAAATATTGTAAGTAGGTATTAAGAATAATGTAAATAGACATTTAAAATATTGAAAGTAGACATTAAAGATACGGTTGGTAGACATTAAAGATAATGTAAATAGACAATAAAAATACGATAAATTGACATTCATCTTTAATGAATTGTGCTTGAAATACGTCTTTTAAGAGACTAGCTGTATTATCGTTAGAAGGCGAAAAAAAAAACCAAATGAAGGATGACGACGTGTGACATTGTAGTTGTAATTGTATGCACCGCTATCAACATGTTTTCAGAGGGCTGAGAGCGGTGAGCCTCCATATTTATGTACATCGTTAACAGATTCACAAAATGACGAAAGAGCCAATCACGGCGGTTATACATTTTTTAGATTTACAAATTCATAAACATACTAGTGTTAATTGTTACTCATATCATGTCACACGCAATTTCAATGGAACAGACTAGTTAGTGTATTATTTTCTTTATTTATTTTATTTTACACCATATAATTTAAATTTTTTTTATATATTCAAGTTTTTATACTGCTGTAGAAACAATATTTAATTTATGAATCACATCACATTTACCAGAGTACAAGAATAATTACTATCAAACTTACTTTTCTTATCGATATTTCTTTCATTTATTTTTTTTTCATCTTATTTATTAATTATTCTACCAAAAAATAAAAACATGTTTTGTAGAACCTTTAAAATGAAAAACTCAAATCATCATATACTCTCTTACTGCAAAGTTAGCTTATATATTCATTTAGCAAAATTATAACTTCTTATCAACGAATAACATATATATTGAGATAGAGAAAGTATCTGTCCCACTCATTTTACATTAATTACTAATTTGGCTTGTCCTACTTATTTTGCATTATTTTTAACAATGACTCACCACTTGCTTTTATTCTCATCCATTCATTTCAACTCTCTTTTAACGTCATTCAGACAATACATTTTCTTTCTTTATTTGTTATCGATTTATACCCACAGTTTCTCTTTGCTTCAATTTTAATGGAAAAGAGGCCGTATACGCCTTTGTGCCTCACTCCAAAAAAAAAAGTTAGTAATAGGACTAAGATTACTATGACTGAATTTATTAAGAATTCATCACATGAACATTATTACATTAAAGATCTTAAAGTCAAGTCTTTGAAAGTAGATGAGAGGTTCAATAAAAGCTAAAATGCCACCATAAATTAAGGAGAAAAAGGGGATTTGAAATTGAGCCAACAAACAGACAAATTTCTCTAAATGTAAAATCTCAGCCCAATCTCTGTTGCTGTCAATACCCTTATAAAAAACATCCTTTTCTTTCCAAACATTCTCACTCTAGAAAGCTACTCCAACTTCACTACATTACCTCCATTATCCCTCTTCTCAAAGCAAAAATGGCAGTGCCCATATCTCCTTTCCTCTGTTTAGTTCTACTACTCACAGTATGTTCTGCCTTGGGAGACTCTCATAGTCATAACAATCAAGTTCACAGGGGAGGTAATAATACTATTCCTTACACCTATCTCAGCTTTCTCATTCTACTAATGCTCTGAATTTCTTCTGGATTTGTTTATATAAATTAATTCAAAGTAAATAGTTTTAAGAGAATGAGCATTGTTTCACATTTTAACCAACTTTGGACCAAATCTACACCATGTTGTGTGTACTTTAACTAGGTAAAATGAGGTCTTTATCTGAATCTTTCTTGTGAAAGAACCCCTTGTTTTCTGTATGATAGTCTTTGTTGAGGTTTTTTGGTTTGATGTGAAGATAATTTGGTGTTAGAATCTTGGGGTCTGTGGGAAGATTTAAGGGTTTTTTTTCTTCTTATATGTACTTCATTTTACAGTCTACTAGATTTAAAAAAAAAAAGAAATAGAAAAACAGTATTCCAAGATCATGGGAGAATTGCTTACTCGGATTTTTCTTCAAAGAATGGAGTAAACATGTAAATTTGAATTGGCCAAACTGTTTCTCCTTTGGCTTGTTGATTTTAAGTCTGAAGGTAATTTAGGGTATTTCTTGGGGTTTAGGGCTTATTCCATATGGATACAGTCATACAGAACAGTAATCACTGTAGTGCTGTTGTTTACAGGACTGTTGCCTAATGGAAACTTTGAAGACCCACCAAAGCAAATGAAGCAAACCAAAATCATAGGAAAATTCTCCTTACCTAAATGGGAAATCAATGGTCTTGTTGAGTACATCCATGGTGGTCCCCAGCCTGGAGGAATGTACTTTGCTGTTGCCCATGGGGTACACGCTGTGAGACTAGGAAACGAGGCCTCAATCTCACAGTCGGTGCCTGTGAAACCAGGCTCATTCTATGCACTGACCTTTGGAGCTTCTAGGACTTGTGCCCAAGATGAGGTCTTGAGGGTTAGTGTCCCTCCTTTTAAAGGTGACTTGCCCATTCAAACACTTTACAGTAGTGATGGAGGTGATACTCATGCTTTTGGATTTAAGGCCACTTCTAAGGTTGCTAAGATCACTTTCAGTAACCCTGGGGTGCAAGAGGATCCTACTTGTGGCCCTCTAATTGATGCTGTTGCTCTTAAGGAGCTGTTGCCTGTTTACCCTCCTAAAGGTATATTTATTAAGTAGCTGATTTCGATGTTTGCCGTAAGTATTTTTTTGTTTGCAGCATAATATGCTCCTAAGGTGCTTGTTTATCCTGTATAATCTACTGAGTGAACTAACACCTCTCTCTTTGACTGACGTCCTTATAGGGAACCTTGTAAGGAATGGTGGATTTGAAGAGGGTCCTCACAGGTTACTTAACACATCAAATGGTATACTACTCCCACCCAAACAAGAAGACATCAATTCCCCACTCCCCGGATGGATTATCGAATCCCTTAAGGCGGTAAAGTTCATTGACAAAAGGCACTTCAATGTCCCATTTGGCCGTGCAGCCATTGAGCTAGTAGCAGGAAGGGAGAGCGCGATTGCCCAGGTTATCCGTACAGTTCCTAACAAGATGTACAATCTCACCTTCACCATCGGAGATGCTAAGAATGGATGCAAAGGATCCATGTTGGTGGAAGCATTTGCTGGGAAGGATACTCTAAAAGCACCCTTCTTGTCCCAAGGGCTGGGGAGGTCCAAAACAGTTAGTATGAAGTTCAAAGCAACCTCGGTTAGGTCTCGGCTTACTTTCTACAGCTCCTACTACCACAGCAAGGTTGATGAGTTCGGAATACTTTGTGGTCCTGTGCTTGACGAAGTTAGGGTTTTCCCCACTATTTAGATATCATGTTAATTGTAATGCTATGCTTAAAGAAAATGTAGTGCTATTCTTATATTTCTAGGCATGTATTGCAGACTATAATTAGAGCAAAACAGTGGTGTACCAACTAACAAAGGATACATGTTATCTGCTTAGCATGTGCTATTATGTATCAGTGAGCTTCACATGAATTATCAACCACTCACTAATTACAGACCAACATTAACATGGGAGCAGCAGAAACAATTTACATTCATACTTCACAATATATGAAAATATGATTATTTATTCTTTAAAAATATTGTCATATCCAATGTAGTACATTATTGTGAGATACTTCATAAATCAAGTTGCCCATTTTCAGCTCATGGGATATGAAGAGGGCAAGCAATTAACATAAGTTGTGATGTACCTCTGGTTGGACATTGCTTCTTTGTGATATGACAAAAGTTACTTTCCTGCATTGCTTTGATCTAAAATGCCCACCAAACACTTCTCGAGTAAGAAATCTGCATTAACCCAAGCATGGTATTTATCTGAAGAAGGGTCAAGGACTACAACTCAAGCCTCGTGAGAAAAGCAGATTAGACAAAAGTAGCAGGAAATGGTTAGACAATTCTTACAGTGGATGAGGCAATAGAATCACATTCTAACAAATAATTTACTAGTTTATTTTGATTTTTGAATGCCAATATACTCGGCAATTCACTGTGACATATAAGTGATATAACGTACAATGACAAATCAGCCATCAGGAAGGAACTTAGATACAATCATACAAGTTTAATGGTCTGCAATTTTTTTTGGTATATGCTTATTAAAACTATTTACCAGCCCAGTTTAAGGATTTTTTTCCTTTTAATTTTCATGGGCCAAAGGATACTGAATAAAGATGTGCAATCTTTTCCTACAGCTTTCATTAACATATCAACTCCTGCAAACAAATTCACAAGTCCAGTGTTAATAGGTGGCATACTGTCTGGTGCATAAAACACAATCAAGACCAAAGCTTTAAGAGCTATAAAATTAAGATGGGAAACATAAATGTGCTTAGCTTTATAACAAAAAGAAAATTCCGCACGCATTAGCTCCTTTGCAATTGCTCAGTATATATAAATAGCTTTATCATGAACATGAGGTCAAGAGAACATGGTCATACAATTCTAGGTCTACTTTGGTCGCCTGTACATGGAACGTATTGTGAAAATTAACATGACAGGCCAGTTCTACCGCAGGTCCAAAGAATTCCTTACAAACCAAAGGACTGCCTGAATGGGATGTGAACCTGTTGTTATGACCGACTGCCCAAAGTCTTTGTCTGAAAAACTACATAAACTAAATGGAGACACCAAGGAATAGTTGTATTTACTTTTTAGGTGGTAGCGAGACAGATAGTTATGCCTATAAGAGGTACCCTTATGACAAACTAACAGATCATTTTCGATAGTAAAGCATGTCGAAAGTTAATCCTAAAGTACCCAAAATTTGCAATTAACAGATCTTTGTCGACATTTATATCCTTAATGTCAGATTGTACCCTTTTTCTGTTCATCCCTAATTAAAAGAACAATTTTCTGATCAATTTCAAAGGTCCAGAAACTTTTATGTGTTAGTTCTGTCTATTTCACATGTCAACAAAAGGCCTCATGTTCTCTTACCCTTTCTAAACAGCAAAAGAAGAGAATTTTTATTTGAGCAACATTTTAAAAAGGCAGGTTACCGGAAAACATGCTCATTGTTGGATTTAGTTACTGGATGTGGATAGCTGGCCAAAAAATGAATTCACAAAGTATAAAGATAGCAGAAAAAGTCCATACCTCCCGGATGGAAATTCATATACGGATAAATGTTATACACACGTCCCTTCAAAACTGTCCACATTGCTCCTTCTGTTTGATGTTGTTTAACTTCACTCATAGGTATAAGCCTCTTGTTCGACTGACCATTCAATCCTGTTTCACAATTCAAAGAGAATAGAAATTTAGAAAGAATTAATGATAAGTTTATTAAAATGAAGAGGTATTAACAATATGAATGTTTTCATTTCAATTGATATAGTGACGAGGACACAACTGACTATCATAAGATTCAATCATGCCACTTTGTATTTGTTCAAGACATTGCACAATGCTAACCATAGCCTCTCTCAAACAAACTGACCTTAAGAACAAGGTTGGTAATAGGAAGTAGTATTATGTAACGTATATCAAATTTTGGAGGCTGGTGATATGTCATAATCCAATACTTAACTAGACTGGAAACAAGACTCACAAAATAAGCAAATAACATGCACGACTTACAAGTATTTAGTTTGGCACCCTGATGTAAATTCACCCAGATCTATCAAAAATAAAGATCTAAAAGACTGCATAAATTCACTCTTAAGTGACGAAAACAGAAGAAAATATAAACAATAGACCTTAAGAACAAGAACTTCAACACACCTGCAAGGTCTGGATGCGTACGAGTAAGCTTGAGCCAATCCATTTGGCTATAGCCCTTCTCAAAGGGAACCTTTGTCCTTGTAATAGGCTTCTTGGCCAAAGGTTTCTGTTCTGCAGGAAAGGTTGATGAATTTTCAACCTGTTTTGACGCATCACTAGACTGCATTGTAGGAGTTGTACTGATGACATTGAAAGACAAGGATCCAACTTTATCTGCCTTCACAGTGGTATCCTGAGGAGAAACCTTATTGTTCCATAGACTAAATAGATCACCGTTGCTACTACTTGGGACTTCCTCATTTATAGTAATATTGCCCATGCTCGGAACCACAACTTGCTCATCAAAACCATTCTGACTTACAGGTGCACTCACCTAAATTCATTTTAAAAACACGCAAGTTTACTACATGAAACTTCATTTACTATTTTGTAATAGGGGTAACTAACTTACCTGACAAAATGTAAAGTCATCATCTTTTTCGTTTTCCATCTGACTAATAAGTATGAAGCTAATGAAGAGAAAACCTTCCTGTTAATCCAATATGCAATCAATAAGCTTTCTTCATTGGTGAGCTATGAAAACCCTCACCAAACATTGAAAACATGAAATATTACAAGAAAAAAAATCATAGATGATAATGTAGCCTCCAGCTACACACGATACAATTAGTTTGCAATGTAATTTCATGCTTCATCATATAGCTCTTAATCATCCACACACAACAAATCCACCGGAATTAAATTATGTTTCACATCATTATCATCACCGCCACCATCAAACAAAATCAAGGCCAAAAACCTTGATGCTAAAAGATGGTGTTGGATACAAAGAACCCGAACGTCAACTCATCAGGTCATGTACAATATTCACACAGAAAATTAGCAAACGCTCGAACCCAAACTACCAAGAACAAAGGAGCTCAGTTTAACAAGCAATGAGCTCATTTGAGCAAAACGACGAGCACCAAACATAAGAGGAAGCAGAGTTCCATTAGCGTGTGATGCTTGGTTTTCTGCATCAAGCATGCGTTTAGGGTTTATGCTTATAAGAAACCCTCGAAGGCAGCGAAGAAAGTGTGGTGGAATATGGTGAAGTGTAGGAATCTCTTGGAGAAGCTCTAGAGAACGGGTGAAACAGGAGACCCACCAACGAGGGGGACTAGACTTTAATCAAGAGCACTTCATTGATAAAGCCTTAGGGTAGCTTATATGTGAGCGCTTTTGAAGGTAATTGAGTTCCCCAAACTTGTGTGGTGAAGAAAGCAAACACTATAGAGAGCTAGAAGAGTGTTTGTAATCTATCAACGTGAGTCCAAGTCGAACACAGTTAGTGTTAGATTGTTTGCTAAAAAGGTCGTATTTGTTGAATTACACATAAGAAATACAATCTACTTTTTTCCTTAGGGTATCAAAGATACCCATTATATCTCATTATTGTTCTTGTTTGTTCATGACATTTTGCTTATCTTATATATATAGTGTGGCAAATTTCTCTCAAACACTAGTCTCTCCCAATTTCACAAAAGTTAGCAACTTTTGCACTATGTTTGGATAGGAAATTAGGAGAGAAAAGAAAGGAAGGGGAGGAAAGGAAAGGGAGGGATAAGGAGGGAAATTGTATATTGTTTGTTTAGAAGGGAAGGAAAGTGTTTTCCCTCCAAATCTTTCCTCTTTAGGAGAGATTGTCTTCTTAACAAAATTTTCCCAAATTTTCCTTCCAAATCCCTCACCTCCAAATCCCTTCCCTCCTAATTTGTTATCCAAACAAAGGATAGCTCCTCCCTCCAAATCCCTTCCCTTCCTTTCTCTCCATTTCCTTCAATCCAAACACACCCTTGAAGTGACTTGAATCAAACACCGTATCTATTTAGTCATCTACCAAAAACCCAGAAATCAGAATGGACATTCCTGCATTGCCTAACTTATAACTGCAATCAAGTCAATGGCAGATCCAGAAAAAATCAAATGCTTTCATAATTAGGATCCGGCCGTCATGGTCAAGCGCCAGTCTTGGAAGTTAGAACAGTGGTTGGCTCAATTTGCTGGCAGTAAAAGGGTTGTTGAAAGGGAAATGGAATATGGGGATGTCGAACAATGAAATGAAATGAATTAGGGTTTAAAAGGTTAAGAAAAATAGATATCATAATCGAAAAATTAAAATACTGAAATCAGCACATAAATCATCCCTACCTACTTCTATTAATCAAACAAACAAAGCAATGATTCATATTTCATAACAATACATAAAGATAACAATGGAGACATAAAGGGGAAACAAAATAGAGAGAGTAAGAATTAAATGATACCTTTATTTCTGGGTAATGTTGGAGATGTTTAATCAGTGATTCCCTCTTCTTATCAAAGGAGCAATAAAGCCGTCAAGGGTTGTGTGATTGCATGGATATAAAATGTTGATTTGCAGGATCAATAGTTTTGAACTTTTGATATAAATCATGACTTCATGAGGAAGTGAGTCAAAATTGGTGGGTAGTTGGATAATGGCATTGGGCGGGTCAAATTAGCCCGTGGGCTGTAATTGAGTAGCCCCAAAGTTGAAAATTTGAAATGAATAAGATTATTTACACAAAATCTCATAAGAGACGGTCTATACGATAGACGTCTTAAGTTTTGGGTCTGGCCCAATTTATAAATAAAAAAAAAACTAATTGGTGGTTTTGTAAGTTAAAAGGAGATATGGGCTGGACTCTTGAGAGACGTCTATAGTACTCCCTTCGTTCCTTTTTGTTTTTCCACCTTACTAAAACGGGTAATTTCATAAGTTTTTCCACTTTAGAATACTTTTCATTTTTGGAAAGTTTTCATCCCATTTTTACCCCTTAAAACCCCACTTTTCTTACTTTACACTACTATTTAATTATTTTCTCTCTCATACTTCCAATACAATCATTACATTACACTATTGTTTAATTATTTTTTCTCTCATACTTCCAATACAATCATTACTTCTCACTATTATATAATTAAAATAATACCCACTACCACCAAAGATTCCATTTTTCTTAATCTTAGTGAAAAATCCAAATAGGAACATAAAAAAGGAACAGAGGGAGTATACTATAGACGGTCTCTCAAGAGTGTTCCTGTTTTCTCATATGTTTTTCCAAAAATTCTTATAATTCTGTGCTTAGTACGGGCATTTACTTAGTCTAATAAAAAGAATGTAAAATTTCACGTGTCATTCTCATATTGATTATCCATATAAAGAAAACTATTACTATTACTAAAACTAAACATTGTTGACATCATCACCGTTTAAAATCACTAATGTGTCACCTCCTCATTAAAAATTTTCCCTCTAAAATGCAAAGATGACATCATTGTTATTAGGACTATCTTTGACTTTACTATTTTCAAATTTTGAGTATAATAATTCATATATTGATTATTTTTTTACTTTTTAATTCACATTATTTAATGTATTAAAAAATATATACTGTATTTCATTTATTTCAATTATAAAATCTTTTTAATTTTATTTATTAAAAGAGTATCATTTAGTGCATTGGATATTTTGAGATGTAAAATTTATTTCTTATAATTTTAATTTCTGAATTTATACAAATATGTTAAAATTTTTGATAAAGTCGTGCATCGCACGGGCACTATCTAGTTTTTACTAAAGTTAATATCAATATTTCCGTAATATTTGAGTAGTATATCACAACAAGATATGTTCTTATAAATTTTCTTGAAATATTAAATTTTTGAATTTAAAAGCTACATAAATTTCAAATTAAATGTTTTGAAAATATATTTGTTTTTTATATATATTATAAACTAATTAACAAAGTTTCTTTATTAAAATTTTTATTTCTAAAATATTTCATCCACTACTAAAAATGTTGTCTATACCTACACTTAATTCGCCTCACTTAACTAAGTGTAATGGTCTTATTTTAGTTAGACACGCTTATTAAGCGTGGGAATCATTGCAACGCTTAATAAGCGTGAGTAAGAGCTGTTAATGTTAGGCACGCTTATTAAGCGTGACTAACACTATTAATAAATTAAAAAACCTAAAAACCCCTAATTTAAAGCCCCTGACTACTGCTCTTCTAAAAACCCCTAATTTTACCCTTCCTTCATTTTCCCATCTCTTCACATTACTAAGAGTCTCTCTCACAACCAAACCCTAAACCGGTGGACTCCTCTTCACAGTAGGCGGCACTGCGGCACTGCGGCACCTCCTCCCTCCATTCTTCATCATCTTCAGAGTTCAGACCATCTGCTCACTATCGATCTGTTCCATCACCATTCGCCAGCATTCTCAGGTTCGAAATCACTCATTGCTCCTTCTAAAATGTCGAATATTGTTTTGTTTTTCTAATCTTATTTTTGTTGTCACTGCTTGTTGAATTTATATTTTTTTGTTTAATCTGAATTTATAGTTTCCCTAATCTGATTGTTGAGACCTTGTTGCAGAAACCATAGTCGTCTTCGACTCTTCGTTAGATCTGCATATGTTATTTATTCTTCTTTGGGTTTCTGGGTTTGCCTTTGCCTTTGAGGATAACATTACTATTACCATCATCACTGTACCAACAAACAGACTTGTGCAAGAATGGATGATAATTATTAGTTTATTAAATTATCACTCTGTTTTTAATATATAATTAATTTTTTTGTTTAGGGGTTGTTATTCAGTAATTAGGGGGTTTTGATTACTTAGATTTTAGGCTTGTTTGACCGTTGCTTGTTAATCTATTAATAGGTTTTGATTCAGAAATTAAAGCTGTAACACTCTGATTTTCATTGCTTATTCATTGATTATAAGTCTTCATTGACGAACTTTGTCCTGCAATTTCATGGTTAATGTGCCAAGAGGATGAAAAGCTTTGTTGTACTGTATTTTGCATGTATTAGTTTGTGTCTCCATATGTGCTTGTCAATCTTAGGCATATGGAGACTGCATTCTTGTCTGCATTAAATATTTGTTTCTAATGACTGTCAATCTTAGGCATAATTATGCTTGTCAATCTTAGGCATAATTATGAAGTGTAAGTGGATTAAATATTTGTTGAAGCCTAATGGATTAAAATTGTTTCTAATGACTGCATTCTTGTTTGATGTGCGTTTAACTGCAATTCTAGGATAATAGCTTGTTTTATAATCAAAAGTCAATTTTCACTGGAAATGGATATGGGGTTCTGAATTTTCATCTTAGATATATGGCTAATGATTAATGATATTTCTCTTTTCACTACTGCCACAACATATTTGTGTTAAATTTTCATATTATGGACTATGGAGATTATGTTCTGCGATTAAAGTGATTGGAGAGTCAATTGAGGGAGGAATTCTATTTTGGAGCAGGTAATCTCTTGTAATTTATTCTATATTGATTAATTGTTTCACTTTAAATCTCAGAGTCTTCATTTAAGTGGCTTGTATTGATTTCAAGTGGGAAATATTGTCAAATTTGTAAGCATTGGTTTATTGATTAAGTAATTCAATCTATGTACTTAATTTTACTTTAGTGTACAAATATGAACTTTCTTGTCCATAGATTTGTTGTTTATCATGAACCACTCTGATTATTTGTTAAACCATTTTTTGTATGATGTAGTTATTGTCGATCAACATTACGTTATCATGGATAATGATGAATTCAATTTATTTCTCCTCACTAGCTGGTTTCACGACTTCAACAGCCATCGACGGTGGGCACTTACTCCAGTAGCAAAGTGATGGTCTTTGGATACAAGGTTGTAGAGTAGATAGTCTATATTGTGATTAATGAGATTGTAAGGAAGACCAGATAGTTTATATAAAGGTCGTTTTTAAGCTCACCATGATAACTTTGTATAGGTTTAGGCATGGTCGGGGCTACTTTTGAAGCTTGTATGAATCTTTCTTAATTAATGTATACTTGAGGGCTAATTGTTATTTTATCTTTTCTTTTCCCTTTTTGTATTAAGTTTCTATACATTTTTTTATAATAATTCTGGTTAATACAAATACAATTTTTCAATAATAATAATAATAATAATAATAATAATAATAATAAGTTTTTAATCACGGTTATTAAGTGAGAAAAGCTTTCAGCCCATAGCATGGCAAAAGCCAAAAGGTAATATCAGCCACGCTTATAAGAGTGGCAATTTAGTCACGCTTATAAGCGTGGCAATTTAGTCACGCTTATTAAGTGTGCCTAAATTTCACCCACACAAGCTGGAAGCACGCTTAATTAAGTGTGGCTAAATGCATTAACCTCACTTATAAGCGTGCCTAAATTCATTTTTAAGCGTAGGTAAAGACAACATTTTTAGTAGTGATCGAGAAACAAAGATACATGATATCAAAAAATGTTTTGAGAATAACAAATAGATAAAAATTTCTTATAAAAATACTAATATTAAAAGAATAAAATGATTAATAATTATTAATTAAAATTTTCATACTTTTTAAATAAATATGAAATATCTTTTAACATTATCATACTGACTATTTATCATTGTCAAAAAAATACGATGATATTAAAAGAATAAGATTGTTAATAATTATATTCATTGTTTATTAACAGGATATCACGATACAAGCTGTCAAAAAATACATAGAGGGCCAAGAGGGGGAAGTAACAACGTGCAAACAAACACACAACCAAATATGACAAATCACACATGCAAATGGCTGCCTCACACCTAGGGACGTAAATTCGGTTACTCGGTCGGGTTTTGGGTCGGTTTTTATCAGGTTTGGATAATCTGGAGTTATGGTTTTTTCCAGGTAATTTACTGCTTTAACTCGGGTCGACTCGGTTATAGCCCTAATCAGGTACGGGTCTATATCGGGTTAGTACCACACAGGGTCGGTTTCGGTTTCGGACCAGGTCAATTTCAATTTAGATTTGTTTCGGGTTCGGTTTATACATTTCGGATCTAGATCGGTTATACTGTAGGTCGAATCGAGTTCGGTTAGACTATGGGTCGGGTCATTTTTCGTTTTAGGTTAAATTCAAGATGGGTTACTTTGGGTTTGGGTTGACTTCTAGTCGATTATATCGTTTTTGAGTTGGGCTATTGATTATTCTTCAGATTCAGGTTGGTTACAATCTAATTGAGTTTTATGTTGATTGAACTTTATTTTTAATATACAATTTATTCAAGTTGAAATCGTTTATTTGTGATTGGAGCATGACGAGTTGTAATCGGTTAATTTGGTTGATGAGTGTCAGACAAATTTGGTTCAAACTTATTAGGGAACTTAAATAATACAATACAAATTACAATCGGGAATTTGTATAAACCCCTTTGTGTGATGACAAAAATGAAAAGTACAAGATGATTACAAAGCAATAAAACTAAAGAAGATTATTGTGTAACGACAACCGTTACCCGGAAACTTGATACAAGTTGTAGGCGTGTGCTCACTTTCCTTTTGTGATATTTCCCCCACAAAGGTACTTGGGTTGATATGTGGAAATTCACAACGAGATACAAACAACTCCAATATACCCTTAGTACTTAGGGTATATAACTTAACAACAATGTGTTTTAGAAATTATAAGCTATGGAAACTAAGTAAGAGTTAATTACTCTCTTAGATTAGCAAGAACAAATGAGAGAAAGAAAGCAAGAATTCAGAACAAAAGGTGTGTGAAATTCTTCATCCAAAGGTCTCTATTTATACTAAATAGAGGAGCCTTTGCACTTAATCACCATCAAGACCATATTCATGATCATAGCCTTCAATGCCATTATTCTATAGCATTATAGTCCTTAATACTCTATAATAATACCAGAGATTAGGAGTATTAAGAAGAATCCAAGGCATTAATCACAAGGAAAAAGGGAAGAAAAGCAACGGTCACTTCCCAGCACTGATCGCCGAGTCGGCGGTCAGGCCATCCCAAGGATCGCCGACTCGGTGATGCCTTCTGACCAAAACATAAATTTTTCCAGTAGCCATCGCCGAGTCGGCGATGGGGTCAAAACAAGGATCGCCGACTCGGCGATTCCTTCTGACAAAAACAATGACTTTCCAGAAGCTAAAGCCGAGTCGGCTTTAGCTCCAGAGAGGGGATCGCCGAGTCGGCTGTAAGGCTGACTTGGTTTTCTCTCTTTAGCTTGTTTTGTCTTATCTTTTAATGCCTTTTGGACTTAGTATATTAATACGTATTGTCCCACTACTTTAGTAGTACTTAGTGATTATATTTCAGGATTATTAAACACTAAATGTTCAACAAAACTAAGATAAGATTTGATTATATGCCTACATTTATTGCTTAATTTTAGCTAAACTAAACCTGATTCAATATTAAACTTATTATTAGTTGAATTAAACTTAATACAGTTTAATCAAACTATATTTTAGATGAACAAAACTTGATATAGTTATTTTTAACTAACTAACTTGATTTAGTTGAATCAAACATTTTTTTTTGCTACACTAAACTTGATTTAGCTAAATCAAAGTTTTTTTTGAATCAAACTCGATTAAGTCAAACCAAACTTATTTTTAGCTAAATTATACTTGATGCAGTTGAATCAAACTATTTTAAGATTATCAAAACTCAAAAGTTAGTTCAACTGAATCAAAGTTAATTTTAGCTGAACAAATTTGATTTAGCCGAATCAAATGTTTATTTTTCAACTAAATAAATTTTTTACCTAAACAAAACTTAATTCAGATAAAACAAAGTTATGTAGTTAACTATTTTGATTTAGCTAATTAAGCTTGAGAGGGCATCCATGTTTATGTTTGTACTTGTACTTTTATTCAGGTGAATGAAAATTTTTATTTGCCAAAAAAGAATCAATATTTATCACTGCTCAATCTTAATAGCAAAAGGGCATTATTATTTGTCGCCACCCTTTTACTAAAATCGCCACCCCTAATTTTTTTTTTATTTTTACGATTTTCCTTTTTTTATTTTATTTATTATAAATGTTATTATTATTTGTTATTGTTATTTAAATTTTATTATAAATTTTTGTTTTTTTATTTATTTAATATAAATGTTATTATTATTTGTTATTGTTATTATTTGTTTATAAATATTTTTATTTTTATTTGTTATTATTGTTATTTTTTATTTTTTTTTATTAATAATTTTATAATAATTTTTTTTATAATATTTGAGGCATTATAACCTAGACTTCAAGATCTTTCCAATGATATATTATATGTCCAATGTCGATAACCGAGCGAGAAATGACGATTGTTTAAAGTTTATTTGTGCTGAAATTTGATACATGTTCATTCTTTTGATCATAACTTTTTAAAGAAAAATCGTATTAGTGCAAGGTTTGCGGCATTAGAAACTAGACTTCAAGATCTTTCCAACGACATATTATATGCCCAATTTTGACAATCGAACGAGAAATGACGATTGTTTGAAGTTTATTTGTGCTGAAATTTGATACATGTTCATTCTTTTGATCATAACTTTTTATAGAAAAATTGTATTAGTGCAAGGTTTGCGGCATTAGAAACTAGACTTCAAGAGCTTTCCAACGACATATTATATGCCCAATTTGAACAATCGAGCGAGAATATGCCCATGGTGGAATCGCACATTTTGTGCGATTGGGTCGTTAGAAATTACTGCAAACTTTGAACGGTCGTCATTTCTCGCTCGATTGTCAAAATTGGGCATATAATATGTCGTTGGAAATCTCTTGAAGTCTAGTTTCTAATCTACAAATATTGTTGTAATGTGATTTTCGTATCAAAGTTTGGCCAAAGGAGTGATTATGTATTAAATTTCAATACAAAACGTGTGATCAAATTTATTTTTCGATTATAAAAATTATTTTCTTTACTAAAATTTATATTTATATTTTAATTTATTTATTATTGAGAAATTTAGTTTAGAAATAATAATGGTTGATTTTATAATTAAAATTGAATTTAAGGGCATTTTAGTAATTAATTATTAATTATTTAATTTATTAAATGTATATTTATTTAATTTATTTAAAATATTTATTGTTATGTGATTAATTAATTATTATAACAATAATAAAAATTATAACAATATTATATTAAATTAATTAAAATTATTATAAACAAAAAAATTATTATAACATTATTAAATTATACACAAATAAACAATAACATATTTCAAAACAAATAACAATAATAACAAATAAAAATAAAAATATTTATAAACAAATAATAACAATAACAAATAATAATAACATTTATATTAAATAAATAAATAAAACAAAATTTATAATAAAATTTAAATAACAATTACAAATAATAATAACATTTATAATAAATAAAATTAAAAAAAAGAAAATCATAAAAAAAAAAACAAAAAAAAAATTAAAAAAAATTAGGGGTGGCGATTTTAGTAAAAGGGTGGCGACAAATAAAAATTGGGTAGCAAAATTGAGACGAGTTACTCCCTCCTATTCATAGAGAATGAGACATTTCTATTTTTGTCATTCTTTTTTACACTTTTACCCTTACTACAACAACACAACACCACATCTATACTATATACTAAAACCATTATTTAGAAAGGACACATCACTCTCATGTTGATTGTTTTCCCTCCAAAATACATTCAATTCTATGGCAATAAAAAATTGGTCAAACAATATCAAAGTAAAATTTGACCCATTAAATGTTAATCACATTTAAAAATGAGAATCAAAGGAATAATTCAAGTAAGAGAATAATGCAAAAGAAAGACAGTTAGAAATATTTGACATAAAAAGTTATTTTATTTAAAATAAAACGTTACTACAATTATATTTGACATAAAAAATATTTGACATAAAATATATCTTCATATTACGAGCATAAGAAAGTGTAAATTGATCGTTTAACTTCTCTTAGACGTCAAATATTATTTTCTCTATATTTATTATAGTTAACAAATAACAAATTAATATCATGATAATTCAAATAAAATTTGTTTATGTTTAAGAAATTATTTAATTTTTTTTAAATTTTTCGTGCTTGGCAGCACGGGATTCAAGCTAGTAAATATCAATACCCTTTATGAAAAAAGAGAGTTTTCCACTTATTTTTAAGTGGTCCCCCATCCCGCCTTGGTTTTGATGCAAAACTCAAATCTCCCATTCTCTATGAATAGGAAGGAGTATTTTGGTAAACAAAATACTATATATTAACAAAAAAAACAAGGATAAAATATATGAGTGATTTGCCTAATTGGTGTTGAAAAATAAAATAATTCCAATTTTTGGTGTTCTTTTAAAAATAATTCCCAAAATGGTGTTCATTTAATAAAATAGTTATACTAAGCTACATTTTTTTAGTTTGGTGATTCCAAACCTGCAAGAGGATAAATTGTTTTCTCAAGCAAATATACGCGTTAAACAAATTTAAAAAATCCCACAAGTCTTACAGAAAGAGTAAAATATCCCAAAAAATACTTCAACATACAACCAAAAATCTCAATCAAGTCCAAAATTCAAAATCATTAATTAAATGTTTGTCGAAGATGGCGTATACTTGTGATCGATTGTTAGCCTCGTCCTTGTGATCTAACATAGAAAAAAGACTTTGTGAACAAGCAAAATAATGAGTGAACAAGTAGTAAAATGGTAAAATAATTTTGTTGATCATAAACATGATGATGGTCAAAAACATGATGGTCATGGAGATCATAAGCAAAACAATGAGTGAATGAGTAGTAAAATGGTAAAATAATACACAAATCCCTAATTTTACAAAGACCACCATTAAATGAAGAACAATCAAGAATAGAGATGAAAATTTAGAAATTACCTCCATTGAACAATGAAAAAGAATCACAAAATCTTCAAGTTCCCCTTATCAATTTTACAAAGCTCTAGTTTAGGGTTTAAGAAAACTAAAAGGTTTTTGGAATTGGAATGAAAATTAGTCTTGGTTTAGAATTAATAGGTTTGAAACTTTCCAAAGGAATTTTTTTATTTTTCAACACCAGCAATTCATTCAAAATATATATTAACAAAGATTTAAAATATATATTTCATTAACTCAAGATTAAGGTTTATACAAAGTAATCTAAGCATACAAGAAATTACAAAAATATAATCTATACAACACTCACACGCACATAAAATGGGTCATAGATTAATAATACGATCAGCTACCGTCTACCGACAACATCAAAACCCGACAACAAACTGTCCATACTTAAGACAAAGTTGAGAATACACCAGAATGTTGAAACATCTTTTGGGGAAAATTAGAAAAAGCATGATCAAATGGTTTCTCCAAACCATGACTTGCAAAGTCCTGTCAAGGAAGAAAATGAGAGAGTAATTTGCTACTTCTTGGTCGACAAGGGTGAAAAAGCCTTTTATACAAATACGACCATGGCTATTGGCTTGTAGTGGAATTGGGTCGATTCGGGTTGGGGAGGAACTTCATCGACATGTTGTTCGTTGTGGATTCCATAACGATGGAGGAGACAAGTGCACCTCCTGATGCAATCACATTTGTGGCTCTGCTATCAACTTGTGCACAGTTAGGATTGGTGAACGAAGGTAAATTTTTCTTCTCATCAATGATCGAAAAGTATGAAATTACCCCGATCATGGAGCATTATGTTTGTTTGGTTAATCTTTACGGAAGGGCAGGAATGATCGATGAAGCATATGATATTATATCAACAAAATGGAGTTTAAGGTTGGACCGACAGTTTGGGGAGCCTTGTTATATTCTTGTTTTCTGCACGCCATTGTGACTGTTGAGCTTGCTGCTCGACACCTTTTTGAGTTGGAACCTGATAACGAGCATAACTTTGAACTGCTAATAAGGGTATATGACAATCTAGATAGATTAGAAGACCCAAATCGAGTGAAAATGTTGATGATTGATAGAGGTTTGGATTCATAGATGTCATAATACAGGTCACACACCGTTTCCCAGTGTTTAACTTTTCAATTGAATTAGAACTTACACTTGACAGAAGTAATCTCGACCATGACTTAAGAGCAAAGTTTTCACTTTCCAGTGAGTAATATGGCTAATTTTGACCGAGATTAAGATAATCTCGACCGAGATTATCATTGACTTAGATATTCAGAATGTTTTCAAACTCCATGTTTAAAAAATCTACGCGGGCTCAAATATTCAAAAACATATTTTTTTGTCGCTACCCGCCCATTTTTAAAGCGGGCAGAACCCGCGAGTAGTTCGTCATTTCTTACATAAATATCAAAAATATGATACAAATTATAAAGTTTAAAGTTTACATAAATATAAAAAATATTATACAAATTAAAAGTTATTTTAAATAACAATTAAAATATACTCCCTCCTATTCAACCTAAATGTCCCATTTAGTTTTTTCACACTTGTAGAGGCAACATTTTAACTCTTAATATCTCAAATTATTCTTAATTAAAAATTATAAAAATTTGATATTAATAATCCTTGTATTGAGACGAATCAAACAAGATCCCACATGACTATGTTTTAACTTATAGATTAAGAGTAAAATACAAATTAAGAGTGATGAGTGAATAATGCCAAAAAACTAAATGGGACATTTAGGTTGAATAGGAGGTAGTAATACATTGTCCAAAATACTTTAAATACATAAAGTTGAGCCGGGTATAACCACGGAATTAATTAAATATGGCCGGTTATACTAGTCTATGGGTACTAAAGTTGGGCCGTATGGGTCCTGTATTACTCCAAATTTCACATGTCCAAAACAGTAGACTACTAAATTAGTATATTACTCAATAGAACTAATCATTTAATAATGGGAAATTCCACATAGTAGCATTGAGTTTTCATGAAATGTCAGTGATAACACTTTTTTAAGAAAATTTCACATGATAGCATCCAGTTTATGCACAAACTAACGGCCGTAGCATTTTCCGTTAAGTTCTTGTTAAATTCCGTTAAATTCATCATTTTGTAAGTTTTTTCCACATGGTAGGATCCCATTTTTGTTAAATTCATCATTTTAACATTTAATTCACCATTTTAACATTTAATTCATCAATTTAACGTTTAATTCATTAACGCCCATAAGTATTGTAATAATTTTATTTTCGTTTAAAAATGACACGAAATATTTAGCGACATTAATATTACTCGTATAAAAATGACACGATCTATTGTCATTTTAGCGACATTAATGTTAAAATATTTATTTAGCGACATTAATATTACTCATATATAAATGACACATATTGATGTCGCCAAAATGACGATAGATCGTGTCATTTTTAAACGAGTAATATTAATGTCGCTAAATAAATCGTGTCATTTTTGAATGAAAACAAAGTTATTACAATATTTATGGGCGTTAAAGAATCAAACGGTCAATTAAACGTTCAATTGGTGAATTAAATGTTAAAATGGTGAATAATGTTAAAATTGTGAATTAAACAAAAATTGGATGCTACCATGTGGAAAAAAAACTTACAAAATGATGAATTTAACGGAATTTAATAAGAACTTAACGGAAAATGCTACGGCCATTAGTTTGTGCATAAACTGGATGCTACCATGTGAAGTTTTCTTAAAAAAGTGCTACTACTAGCATTTCATGAAAACTCAATGCTACCATGTGAAATTTCCCTTTAATAATTAATATATTAAATTAAACGGGCGGGCGAATGCACTCGCAGGTATTTTTTTGGTGTCGCTACCCGCCCATTTATCTTGGCGGGCGGGTATTACCCGTCCCAATTTAAATTTTTTTTGAAAAACGTTGTCCAAGCCGCTCTATTTTCGAGTCGGGTGGGTCGAGCATAACGGATAGCCCACCCATAAACAAAATAGAATAAAATAAAATAAATAAAATAGCAATAAAATAGAAATAGTAGTAATAATAAAAATGAGAAAAGCAAGATAACACGTACACCAACATAAGCGGAAGAGAACTATTAGTAATAAGTAATACTATTTTAATACAAAACCTACATAAAAATAATAAACTAAAGCCAAAAGCTATCTAATTGTTCAGTTGTATTGTAAAAGTCTTGTATTGACTCATCATCGGTTCCAGTAGCATGAAACTGTTTTGTTAGAAGTGAGTAAAAAATTATTTTCTCTCCTTTAAGCCGCGAAATGTAAATTCGATTTCTTTTTTCAACCTCTTCAATCTTTGCAGAAAATGACGACTTTCCAAGGAACAAACTATATTCTCCAAGAGTTTTAATTTCTACCCATTTATGCTTCTGAATATTAAACTTAAAAACTTGAACGCATAATCCAATAAACTTGATAAATACTGCTATAAGTTGACCTTCACACTCAACTAGGTGATATGAATGAAATATATTGAAGCATAGCTGAGGTGGCTGGCTATAAGCTTGCCAATTTTCTTCTCCGTCTATTAATGCAAATGATCCAAGATAACCATTTATATCGAGAATGTAAAAGCATCCCTGAATGTAAACAGGACTGCTGATTCCAATTTGAAATCGATTGTTTTCGTTTGGAAACGTATAATGCGTCCAAGATGTATCACCAAATCGGAAATAAGCAATTTCTTTATCTAAGGGATCAAATGCAACCATTAGAAAGTCTGGAGAGGTAGGATATGATGAGAATCCGATACTTGTAAGATCAAAAAAATTATTAAAATTGGTTGGAAAATCTATTATGACTCTAGTGAAAGGATTGAAGAATTTGAGTAAGGATTTCCCTTGAAATTCTGAAATTATAATTAACCATCCATTATTAGAGTAATAAAGAGTGGAAGGATTTGGAAATATGCATAAGCGAGTGTAGTGTGAATCAGATCGAAAAGGATCCATCACTTTACATAATCCATCTTCATCATCCTTAAAGAAGATAAATAAAGGAATCCTATTATGAGAGCTTCCCCATTCAGGAATCAACGGAATTACTTCTTCACATTTCTTACAAGAAAGTCGCAAATTCCAATAATCGAACAAATTTGTTGTGTGTGTTGAAATTAAATATATTATATAATCCGGAAGCTTAATCAATGAGTCCTCTTCAATTCTTCGGTGGGGAAGTTGCTTCATCTCAATTATCCTGTCATGTTTGTGAATACATCCTAATCTGTGAAAGGAAACCATATGAAAAATTAATTATTTCATGATAATGTATGTTTACGATCATTAAGATATTAATTAATACCTCCTCTGGATTTTAATAATTGCTATAGTTTTTCTAGTGACTATTGTTGATCAACTGACTTATTTGGCTTATAATATTTCTCTATATACTCCCTCCTATTCACTCAAGTTGTCCCATTTAGTTTTTCTCACTTGCCGAGTAAACATTTTAACCTTTAATATCTCAAATTATTGTTAATTAAAAATTATAAAAAGTTGATATTAATAATCTTTGTATTGAGACGAATCAAACAAGATCCCATAGATTAAGAGTAAAATACAAATTAAGAGTAATAAGTGAATAGTGCCCAAAAACAAATGGGACAACTTGAGTGAATAGGAGGGAGTATAATATAAAACATAGTTAAATCGTAATATTAACTTTTTAGAATATTTTATCATATCAAATTAAAGATATGAAAGATTAAAATCGTGCATTCATGAACAACGTCAAACACAAAAATATAGCAACTATTATAAACCCTTAACTACATGTTTGAATCTGGGTACTAAATGATAGTAATGAGAATGATTTGTAGTGTTTTTCATGAAATATCATGGTATAGTCGTTTTCATGGTAATGAAACTTTGATTTTAATAAAGTTTTTTGTTTAAAATTTTTTCATTACTACCACTTAATACTTCATTCTTAATACCAAATTTTCATATGATAACACATTAAAATGAATTTTGTGAAATATATGAAATGAATAGAGGAAAACAAGTATGAATATTTAACTTGTCAAGAAATTTTCCTACCAAAACTACACTTATTTTCCATTATCATTTATAAATCATACCATTTAATACCTACTATCAAATGGATCGTAAATACAATAAATACTCCCTCCTATGCACCATATGTGTCGAATTTGACTTTTAATCAATTTTTAGATAGTCAAATGGGACCACATGTGTATGAGAGAGAGTTCAATTTATAGTATGGTGTAACACATGTGTAAGAGAGAAAGTGCAATACTATTGTCAAATGGGACCACATGTGTAGGAGAGAGACTGCAATTATGGTAAAAATGAGAAACCCAAAATAGAAATGAGACATTTGAGATGACTTGATTCAATATGGAAATAGAGCACATGTGCTGAATAAGAGGGAGTATTAATTAAGCAGAATTTAGTAAGTAATAAATTAAACCAACGTACCTCTGGATTGGTAGAGATAGGGGTGCTGCATTCACCCAAGCATAACTGCTTACAGGAGTTGTCAAGTTTGGAGAAAGAGAAAGTAGGGTCATACTCCTTTCAACTATGTTGTAACAAAAGATAATACGCTTATTGTCCCTAATTTGATAGACACAATTCCGTTGAATACCTGATCCATCAAAATTAGTATCGGATGATCCCCAACACCAAGTGCAATCACCATGACTTATAAAAAAAGCACGACCATCCAAAGATTTAATCTTCACCCAATTTTTGGTCGGAAAATCCAATTCGAACACAGATACTTTACTAATATTATCATCATTAGCATTTTGTATATATGTATTGACACAATACAAAAGATTGTAAGATTCAACCAAATATGTCATACCACAAATTTTTATAATATCATCGCCCCAAGGTGTAAGCGCCAAGGATTTAATGGCAAGTGAGTAAGAAATATTGGTATTGGTATTGGTATTAGCTTCTTCATCAAGAACCTCAATAGCCGTCAAATAATATTTGATTGCATTAGTTCTTGGATTTCGAATTAGGGTCAAACTATAAATAATACCATGCATTATAACATTATTTTATATTTTTTCTATTCTCTGGCCATCAAGTTCAAGCTTTTGATTGTTCCAATTACTGATTGAGGTTTCAGTTGTTATACGACATAAAAAAACTTGGTCTTTAATAAACAAGCAGAGTACTGAATTAGCGGAAATCGGGGGAGACGTAAGGGCACACGTTGCTTTTTCATGTTCATCATCATCATCGTTAACATCATCATCATCTTCTTCTCCTTCTTCTAATTCTTTTCTAGGTAATCGGGGTAATAGAGGAAGACTGATTGATTGCAGAGTGACGAGATTGCATAAAGAAATAATATTAAGATATTTAATATTACGTAAGATCAACCATCCATGGTAAGAACCCAAAATATCAAAGCCACGCAATTGAGGAATACTTTTGATGAAGGACTGATTATTAGTTTGTAAAGAAGACGTACTACAAAATGTTTGAATCATTTTCTTTCTTGAATCCCCATGTGTAAGTACAAGCCATGTTAAATTACCAAGAGGTGGTGCAACCTTTTTGTTATTTGCGTCTTCCATTGATCAAGTGAATTTGCTTTGTATATTCACAAAGTTTTTATTGCTATTGAAAAAAAGACAAAAATTAAGATTAGCAACAGTATTAACAAAAAAGGATAATATTTATATATATATGAAAAATAAATAGGAGTAATATATAAGTTATTTTACAAATTGATAAATTTAAAATGCTAAAAAAATAATAATATGTATAGTTTTTATATTATATATATATATATATATATATATATATCTATATATATATATATATATATATTATATTATTATATATATTATATATATATATATATATATATATATATATATATATATATATATATATATATATATAATATATATATATATATATATATATATATTATATATATATATATAATATATATATATATATATATATATATATATATATATATATATATATATATATATATATATATATATATATATATATATATATATATATATATATATATATATATATATATATATATATATATATACCATACTATAATTAAATTCAAAATTATACCAAATATCTTACTTTAAAAAAATTATATCAATTAACAAAATAGAAAACAAAAATCCATTAAAAGTAGATGAATAATCAAGCAACCATAAAGCAAAATTGAAATTTGATTCTGTAACCGAAAATAAATTAAATTAAATTCCATTTAAAGTGGAAACATGTACGCACACAAAAAAATAAACTTATTCGTTAAAAAAAAAATGGAATATTTTTTTGAATGTAGAAATATTACTTCATTAAATCATTAATCATAAAATCCCTTGACATATGAAAAAGTCTTAAAAATACAGTATAAATGACGACTGATACTACTTGATGGACAAAAAATTGTGAACACAATTATTAACAATTATGATTTATTATGTTGATTTAAAAGAACAAAATCAAAAGTTTTCTAATTCAAAAGCAGCGGAAAAAGTAGGAGGACGAGACCGGTTAAATCTTTTAGATTGATATGTATTTTCTATAGTGACAACATTTAATATTCTCACTTTTAATTATCTCTTACAATGGGAATGACAGGGTAAAAAAATAGTATAACCTAAGCACTATAACGACTCTATATAATAATAAGATATCACTAATTTAAGCCCACAACTTATTGATACATTTAAGCCCAAATCATTGAAATTTAATTTAACTACTTTAAGTTGGACATAAAAAAACAATTTTAATTTTAATAAATTATAATAACACATATATTCCCAAAATTAGACTATGATCCAACATAAACCATTAACATATGATTGAAAACGAGACATATCCATCGCCTTTAGATTAGGAACAATCAAACCTAATATGAAAAAAATATAATTTATTTTGCAAATTATTTAATTTAAAATGTATAAATTTTTTGTAATACATGGGTAATTAAAAAAATAATAAACAAAAATCCACTCAAAGCGGATGAAAAATCAAGCAACTAGCAAAGGCCCACAAAAAAAAATTCATTCCCATCACGGTTGATACCATTAATTTCCAAAATTAATTCCACTGTAAGCAACATAATTAGTATGTAAAAAAGTGAACTTTATCATTCCGCATGAAAAAAATCTAGGAAAACCATTACTAATAAATAAGAATCAATATGATAAATAAAAAAATCAAATCAAATGTTACCTGATTCAATAGCACCGAAAGATTTGGAGAATAAGAGCGATTATATCTTCTAGATAATATGTATGACGACCTTTAATTAATGTTCTCACTTTTATTTTATTTATTTCTGATATATAATATGAATGAGAAAGAGAAAAAGGAAAAAGAATAGTATAATCTAGAATAATAAGGAAGGCTACATATATATATAACAATAACATAGCACTTAAGGCTCATAACCTACCTAATGACATATTTAAGCCCAAATCCTTTAAACTTTAACAATAACCTAATGATATAATCTAGAGATCGTCTCTAAACCTAAAATATAAATATTATAATTTTTAAATGAGACGGTCTCATGGTGAGACCATCTTTATTGGGCTGACCCAATACACACTTTATGTTTTAATGAGATCACTTATAATATAAAAGTGATCACTTATAATTTTAAGAAAATTATGTTTATAGTTTTAGAGTGATTACTTATAACCTTAAAATAATCACTTACGATCTTAAAGTAACAATTAAAGAAATGCTAATATATTGACCCATCTCATAGTAAGACAATTTCATACAAAGGAAATGAGTTGAAAATTAATTTGTGCTTGGCAATATATTTTCATGTATATAATCTTTTGTAGTTACTTTTTCCTCACAAAGGAAGTAATTCCAAATTGCCTATTTTCTATTTACATTTGCAAGCATATTCTATTACTTTCAAATTTCAATCATCTTATTTGCTTCCTTACACCAAAACTTAACATTTGCAAGTATTGAAATGCAGTTACGTTCCATCTCATACTAACCTACAAAAATACTCCCTCGGTCCCTTATAATTTACAGCATTTTTTATTTTCGTCCGTCCCACTTAAATTGCCGCATTTTTATTTTTGGACTATGGTCCACCACATCCTTTTAATCTCATCCATACATTTTAACTCTTTTTTAATTTCATCAACACAATTCATTCTCTCTCTTCATTTATTACCACTTTCTTAATTCTCACCATTTTTCTCTTTACTACTATCTCATGGGGACGGAGGGAGTAATAAATTATATAAGTAAATTAATTAATTTTATTATTTTTCTCCTTCCTCCATCTTTTAAACAAGAAAGGCTTGCACAAAAGATGTTGGGTTACATTTAATAACCCATATATAATGTAAATCATAGTCAAATCAGATCTTGTTTGATTTGTGTTGATGTATATTTTTTATAAACTTTTTAGAATTTTTATCATATGATATTAAAGATTAAATTTGAAATTGGATAGCATGAAAAAAAAATATATAGCAACCAGGTGCGGACCCAAGATCTGAAAGATGGGGTTGCACAACTTATCTATATGTATTTTAATACACTATCAAGCAAAAAGTATAGTTGAAGTACATACAATGTGTGGGGTGAAAATTTGATTTTTGGTTTGGATTCGTACAAATCCAAATCAAACTGAAAAAAAAAATCGGTTTTGATATTTTTACTCCAAATTCAAATCATAATATTTATAACTAGTATAGAAACTCGTGCAATGCACGAATTTATGAGTATGAAATACTTCATATAAAAATATAACTTCAAAGAATAATGCAATCATATATATATTATCATGATTAAATTTATCGAATACAAGACTTTTTAAAAGCAAAAATTAAATACTAATTTTTTAAATTATTTATTGAATACATCACTTTTTCATTCAATTAAATATATTAAATTTTAGGTTAGTTATATGGAACATGCTATAACAAATAATAAAATGTATAAATTTTTTGTAATACATAGGTAATTAAAAATAATAATAAACAAAAATCTACTAAAAGTGGATGAAAAATCAAGCAACCAGCAAAAGCCCAAAAAAAACCATTCCCTTGACTGTTGATACCATTAATTTTCTAAATTAATTCCACTATAAGCAACATAATTAGTATGTAAAAAAAAAGTGAACTTTATCATTCCATGAAAAAAATTTGGGAAAACCATTACTAACAAATAAGAATTAATATGATAAATAAAAAGAATAAAATCAAATGTTACCTGATTCAATAGCACCGGATGATTTAGAGAACAAGAGCAATTATCAGGGCCGTCTTCAGCATTTTAGTGGCCCTGAGCGAAATTAATTTGTGGGCCCTTAAGAAATGAACGTGCGTACGACTATTTTTTAGTTATAGTTGATAATTAAAATATTATATTATTCAAAAGACAAAGCTCTAATTTGTACAAGTAAACTAGTTAATAGAGAAAACTAAAAAAAATATATCAACAATACTAAGGAGTGGTTTGGTTGACGTAGGAATTAAATTCCTATGGGAAGTTGTAATTCATTGGAATTTACTTCCTTTGTCAATTTCCTAGGAAATACTTATTTTTGTTTGTTTGACAATAGGAATTTTTATTTCCATGGGAATTGTAAATAACCAAGGGGGGTATATGGTAATCTAATTCCTATGTCTCATAGGAATTAACTTCCCTTGGATTTTATAATTCCTAGGAATTTTAGTTTTTTTGGCAACCAAACAAATTACCATAATACTATTTCCTAGGAATTTAAAATTCCAAGGTTAATAGTGGGTAACCAAACAAGCCCTAATTGTCATCCGATGCTTATTAAATGCACGTCTTGAAATATAGAGAAAACTAAAAAACAGTGCTTATTATATTATTCATTTGTTTCATATTCGGTCGGTCTGTATCCACCTACCCGTCGCCCATTGTTATTATGTTATCATTCTTCTAATTTTTTATTAATAAGTTTCTTTTAACATTGAAAGAACATTTTGTTTAGTTGGTAAATCTTGATGAGTGAGTCTTGAAATTGAATCTATTTGACATTTAAAGTTTAGGAGTACATCTTGAAATTAAGTTTATATTAATATTAATACGATCCACTCCTCCTGTCCTCCATCGCTTTTCTACCTTCAAATTTCTCTACATTCTCTCTCTAAGTTCTCATCAGATCTTTAGGTACACTTTCTCTCTCCTCATTCACTATTGTACCTTTTCATGTCGGATGATTTTTCAATGATGATTCAGTTCAATTTAACAATTTTCTAACTTCATTTCATTTGTCCATTTATAGGAAAATTAAGATGTCAAAGACCGGAGCTTTTGATCTGGCCAGTGGTGTTGGCGGAAAGATCGAGAAAGATGATGTTCTTTCTGCTGTTGACAAGTATTCTCTCCCTTTCTATTTACTGCCACTATCCAATTTTATTGTTTTTGTAAACAGAAAAATGGAATATCTTCTTCTTTTTTTTGCATTTAATTGCGATTTGGTGTACTTTAGAATCATAGTTTATGCACCTGAATATCTCTATTAATGTAGCCTACCAAATTATACAATCATCGATTTTCAACTTTTTATTGCTTGTTTGATTGAATCTATCTTGAAAATTGATGGTATGTGTCATATATTGACTTCAGTTGTACGCTGTATTTATTGTTGTAGACTGTCTATTTAGGTTTGATGTATTAGATTTATACTAGGTTTATGTCGGGGCCTCTTTACTTGTTAGTGTAGTGTACAATGCTTGATTTTGACTTTAAAAGTTTTTTATTTGGTGGGGAAATCTTGTCGGATGAAGTAATGTATTGTTTGCATGAGTTATCTGTTGCAAAGTGAAATGATTTCATCAATCCATTAATGAAATAACAAGCAACAATGTCACAACAGGAAATGGAATAATTTTTTGGGTCATGATGTTGATAGTATTTTAGTTCAAATGGTACCATTGGTTATGCTCTGCTTTACATGGAATCAGTGAAGAATACTATTATATGATAATTTGCCTCATCATTTTACCTCAAGTATCCGTGTCGGGTAATTGACACTCCGACAAGGAAATAGAATCCTTAACCCATTTGTCAGTGTAAAACCGATACACCAATCATCATGAAATATACTTAGACATAGACAGCGAAGAAAACACCACGTGATGCATTGTCATAGATAGGCATGGAGTTCAATTTTCACAAAAACTAGCAAACAAGTTAAGCTGATATGCGTTTGCAAGTATTTGTGTGTGAAGGACTCGTAAATATAGTCTTTATAACATGGAATGTGTTTTGTGTCTATAGTTTTTTGCTGTGACATGTTGGACAATTGGGCGTGTACTCATACTCGACACTCACATATGTATCCGAGTAACATAGATGCTACATATTGGACCACATATTTGTAATATGATGTTAAATCCATATGTAGGCAGTCAATGTTATACATTTCATGTTTTAAAACTAAAATGCAAGCACTGGTCTCATCTTGCATCAAGTAACTAGTGATATTTTGTTGTCTCAGGTATGAGAAATACCATGTCTATTATGGAGGAGAAGATGAAGACAGAAAATCTAACTACACAGACATGGTAATTAACACTAGTTGTTTTGTTTACGAGTTTTAGATTTGGAGGTTGTGTCTATTCCCATGTCTTTTTTAACTTTTTCTCTTGTATTATGAACTATTAATTTTTCATAGAAGTCATTGTGAGAGGTAGTATCAAACGTAAGACAGATAGGAAACAACATGTTGTGAAGAATTGTCCTTGCTGCCTAGGTAGTAGATACTATTGACTGAGTCGCGGGAAGTCTAGCCAGCACGACCAATTGTAAAGAGTAATAAGTGTTTCTTATTGTGTGGAAAGGGTAAAAAAGGAATTTTCTTTCGTTTATAGAGAGCATGTGAAATTTCTTTATCCGATGTTCATATAATCATCTATTGCTTACTGAATACTGATTGAAGTTTATTGGAAAAAAATTACATGCTTTTTAAAATTTAATTGCAAGCAGACCACGAGCATTGCTTCATTTAAAGAATTGGCTTGACCTCTTCTGTTATTGCTTTTAAAGGCTGACTTTCTAACGTGTGGCTTGATACTAAACTTGATAGACATGAACAACTTACTCTTATTCTACTGTTCCTATCCTTCTAACACTTTCTATTCTAAGGTCTAATGTTTATATTTAGCTGAAGTGATGATTGTACATTCATTAAGCTGAAAGATTTTGATTAAGAATTATTTTCTTCTTTTCTTAGTAACGTTTACCTAATGAGCTGTATATCCTGGTGTGTTCTTATGACAGGTCAACAAGTATTATGATTTGGTTACTAGTTTCTATGAGTTTGGCTGGGGAGAGTCCTTTCATTTTGCTCACAGGTTTGCCTTAGTATCTACAACATTTTATTCATGTCACATTGCCCTGTTTGGCTGTTCCTTCGGTTTGTACTTTTTATGGGAATGGGTTTATATGTAACTTTATGCTGGCAGATGGAATGGAGAATCTCTCCGTGAGAGCATCAAACGCCACGAGCACTTTCTTGCTTTGCAACTGGGATTGAAGCCTGGGCAAAAGGTTGTTTTTCCTTATCTTTGAGCTGTTGGTATACAGTTTTCAGCTGTGAAGTTTAGTTTCAATGTTTTTCTGAATTTTGGTATTTTTTTCCTTTTCTTTGAGCTGTTGGTATACAGTTTTCAGCTCAATGACGTTTAGTTTCAGTGTTTGTCTGAATTTTGGTGTTTTGATATTATTAGGTATTGGATGTGGGATGTGGTATTGGAGGACCACTCAGGGAAATTTCTCGATTCAGGTAAAACTATTGGTACATAACTAAGCGCTTATTTTTTCTTAGCTCCTAAATCTTGTTACTTTGTCTGCTTGACCCTTGAGGCATACTATCAGTTTCCATTGTTCATTTGCACTATATCGATGACTGTTTCATTCGCCAATTTAGCAATCATTATTGAATAAACTGGCATCATTGCAACTTTGTAAGTGCTATGCAGCACTGCTGAATACTGATGCTATAGCCTATAGTTGGTTAGAATATTCTGTGTAATATAAAGCTCAATGTAAAGAGCATTCTGGTCATATTTTCTATTGGTTTTTAGACAAATAGGTATGTAAGAAATCTGAATTCACCATATTTTTTGCAGCTCAACGTCCGTGACAGGTTTGAACAACAATGAATATCAAATAACAAGGGGGAAGGTATATTCCCACTCTGTCACTGGCTGCTCTTTCATGCCAGCATTGTTTTTTATTGCTCTAAATTGATGGATTAGATTTTTACTTATTGGGAAAAGGTATCTGTATAAGCTTATACCTTTACTGCATAACAGGAACTGAACCGGATTGCAGGGGTCGACAAGACTTGTAATTTTGTCAAAGTAAGGTTCAACCACACTATCGGGATTTAACCTAAGAAAATGTTGCTCAAAAGATTGCAGAGATACTCTACTGCATTGGAATAACGTTTGCTTTATTTCAATAATTTGCAGGCTGATTTCATGAAAATGCCATTCAGTGATGATACATATGATGCTGTGTATGCCATTGAAGCAACATGCCATGCACCTGATGCTGTATGTTCCTCCATAGTTTTCCTTCACCCTCAATGTTTTGTATTCCTAAAAGCTAATATTGCTCACATTTATAATATTTCATCCTTGTTGGAGAAAAGGTTGGGTGCTATAAAGAGATATACAGAGTGTTGAAGCCTGGGCAACATTTTGCTGCATATGAGTGGTGTATGACAGATGCCTTTGATCCCAATAATCAGGAACACCAGAAAATCAAGGTTGTTATACAAAAAGTGATGTGTGCCTTCTTTCTAGTAGTTAATTAAACATGAAATTACGTTTTAAATATTTAATTCAAATAATTTTGTAATGTTATCGCTGTTATGATGCGTTCAGGCAGAAATTGAGCTTGGTGATGGGCTTCCGGACATCAGATCAACAAGACAATGCCTTGATGCTCTAAAAACAGCAGGATTCGAGGTTGGAGTCCATAGTATTTTGATGGGGCCGTGATTTTACTTTCTAATTTGTTGGATTTCTAATTTTTGGATAATTGTCCTTTGGTTAAAGGTGATTTGGGAGAAAGATCTTGCAACTGACTCACCAGTTCCTTGGTACTTGCCTTTGGATACTAATCACTTTTCATTGAGCAGTTTTCGTTTAACTGCTCTAGGACGTTTCTTCACGAGAAACCTGGTATGATTAAAGATGATTTTTTTAACTCTTCAAACTTGCCTTGTACGCCTCGGCAATTTTAGCTATTGTATATCTTTCTTTTGCAGGTCAAGACTCTAGAATTCATCAGGCTTGCCCCTAAGGGGAGCCTAAGAGTTCAATCTTTTCTAGAAAAAGCTGCTGAAGGACTTGTTGAGGGTGGAAGGTGAGTCTCATTTTAATCGAACTGAAAACGTGAATTTATTTGTTGCAAGGCTTTCTGTCCTTCCTCACTGCATATTGAATCATGTTTGTTTCAGGAGAGAGATCTTCACACCCATGTACTTCTTCTTGGCTCGGAAGCCAATTTCAGACAGCGAGTAAGAAGTAATTGTAGACTGATTTGGATTCATACCTTCAGCGAAAGTTGCGAGTAAGAGGTATATATGGACTGATCTCAAGCTTCAATGCGGTCTTTTGTGTAGCTTTTAGCTCATGTAGAATGTTGCTTGCTCACTAGGGTCTTTTTCTTCTTTTACCTCTCGCTTATTTCATTTCTGTTTCTAGCATATTGTTTTCACTTTTCTCCATGTGCTCTTGTGCTCTCCAACTTCGACGAAATGATGGCTTGTTATTGTCAATGTGAAATTTTGCTGCATTATCACTTCTCAGCAAGTTAGTTTACCATTTCAAACAATCAATGAATTTGGCTTCCCAGCCGTCCTAGGTAGCGAATCCATACAATTGCGACACTGCACCAAAACATCATCATCATCATACCTAAATATCCAATGTATCGCGTTCATAGCCAAACTATGGTCAAGGTCTAAGAGTGCGGTCAGAGAGCCTTTCGACTCTAAAGGGTCTTCAACGAGAACGTTCTTGCAACTATCCGAAAGCCTGTAACTTTCACCCACGTTAGCCATGCATAATAGCTACAAGATATTTCAAAATTTACAAAATGAGCAAAACCAAAAACTAGGAAAAGGAACAAATTCAGCGTAGTAGAGTACACAAAAGTAATCTTCCAAGTTGCCAAATTTCCCCAACATTTTATGTAACTTCAATGTTAGGATATTTTATATGGTAAACACCAACTATTGTAAGGCTAGTGATTGCAATTTTTAAACTTTCTTTTAGAAAATAGCACGTAACTCTTGAAAAATTAACTACAATAACATTATAGAGGTAAAAACGTGTAAATTTTAATAAGTTTTGGTATAAGTCATAAATGCCCCCAAATAAATCCCAAATGTAAAGTCCAACTTGACGGAAATTAAACTTAACGGAAATGATATAATAATTAAATTTGGGATTTACTAGGGGCATTTATGATTTTTACCAAAACGTAGCAGAAATTCAACGTTTTTACCTCCATATTGTTACTATAGTTAATTTTTCAAGAATTGATTGCTACTTTGTAGAAAAAACTTAAGAATCGGCGAGCTTTAACTCATCTTTTACTATAGTTGGTACTTATTATATAGAATATCCCAAATAGGAATAACATAAAGATAGTACCCTCTTCGTTCCCTAATGAAGTTCCTAAAAGGAATGTGTTCACGGAATTAAGAAAAATAAAAGATTTTAAATAATGAATATACTCCCTCCAATTCCTCTTAATTGTCCACTTTGCATGGACACGGATTTTAAGAGTGGGGTGATAATGGGGTATTTTAAGTGATTATAATAATTGAAAAGGTGGTAGTGGGGTATTTTAAGTGAATATAATAATTGAAAAGGTGGTAGTGGGTATTTTAAGTGATTATTATAATTGAAAAGGTGGTAGGTGGGGTATTATTAAATAATATAAGTTGGGGTAGTTGGGAGTATTTAGGTAAAATGTTTTGCCAAAAATAGAAAGTAGACAAGTAAAGAGACTTTACCAAATAAGGAAAGTGGACAATTATGATGAATTGGAGGGAGTATGATTTAATTGAATAATAAATTTGATTGGAGAAAAGTAGGGACCACAAGCATAAAAAAATAAAAAAGAAAGTTAATGGAAAAATAGAGACCGCAGTCCGCAGCTAATAAAAATTAGTTTTATAAAGTTAGTGGAAAACATGTGGGAATCATTAAAAATATTAAAATGTTAAATCGAAGTTTGTGGGGTATATAAGCATTATAAAAATATTAAAGTGAATATGAATGAGATTATTTTTGCCCGCAATTTTGTGATATAACAGAAAAAATTCTCTACAAAAACCATAAATGAAATACCTGGAATGGTAAATGGAGAAACAAAGGAATGGAGGGAGTAGTATGTAAGATGACATGAAGGAAGCTGCCAAAAAAATGACATGAAAATATCATATATGATATATGGAAGACATTTTAGGCCATAACTTTACCGTAAGCTAACTTTAATCCATTGCTTAAAATTCAATTCATTTATTTGACTAAGCATAAATGACAAAAAGTGGTGTTAACGTAGAAGCAATCCTTGTATGCGGCTATGCGCTGTAGTGTATAGTTTTTACTAGGGGAGGTACTACTATAATTCCTAGATATTACTAGTATGTAATAGGTTAGCCACTGAATCTGTCTTGCACTATCAGCCGGTTATTATGCGGAGAATCTCTCTTCCATGGGATTTGGAAGTTATCGTATTCCCACACAATTTTCTTACGCTATGTCATCACTATTCACTCATGTGAGGTGCATAATTTTATTGCACACTTGCTAATTCATCTTTTTATTTTAATATTCTCCCCTATTCAATACTTCTACTTTCCTGTTTTGAGTATTCTATTATGGAGGGAGAAATTTAATTAAGATTTTTAATACGTATATCGATGATAAAATATACCGAAAGCGCTTGTGGCTCAATGGTAGAGCATCTGCATGTGGAGCAGAAGGTTTGGGGTTCGACCCCTACTGGGCGCAGGTATCAATTGGGGGTTTCTTGACCGCGCGCATCTCTCTTTACTCCCTCCTTGGGTGTACGGGTATGATTTGTCCGCATCTTTCAAGAAAAAAAACCCTCACTCGTACCCTGCCTTGTGTGGGATACCGAGAAGGTCCTTTCCTTTCCTTTCCTTTATCGATGATAAAATATATCCATGTGAGATTTCGTTAGATTCGTCTTAACGTATACTTTTTTATTATATATTTTTTATGATGCGTCGTTGTCATCATCATCATCATCAACCCAATATCCCGCTCGAAAACAGGATCTGGGTGAGGGAATTTGACGGACAATCCATACTCATATCCCCTTGGGAGGGAATACTAGAGAAAAGCGGTCAATTTTACTCCCAGAAGGAGAGATTTTTTATGATGCGTATTTAGAGATATTAAGGCTTAAAATTTACTTTCAGAACTATGCGTATAAATTAATGTTTTTATCACCCCTACAATTCGACAATTTTCTATGGCCTGTGGCCTTGGGTCAGGAGTACTATTTTATTTATTTATTGCTTGGCTCTAAAGATATCTCAAGGAATAAATCAACCCAATACCCATTTATGCATCAATTGGGCTATAATATTCCAATCCTCATCACCACTCTTACTTTTGTTATTTCCTTTCCTCATCAAATTTTAATATTTATATACTATCTTTTAAATAAGCAAGATATACTGAATATAACGAGTAATTCTGGTTTATGTTCAAGTCTTGTTTGCATCAACTTTCCAATAGACTTTTGGTTCAGATATTTTGAACCCTTTGGCCTTACCTTTTTACTAGTGGAATATTTGTAGCTTGTCAATTCATCTTCAACTTTAATCTTCATTTTCATTAAACACAAGCTTGAATGCCATAAATTGGAAAGGGAAACCACTTCTACATTTCAACTTTAGTAATAAACATCTAGCTTGTCCCATTTGATTTGGGCACAAACATTAAGCAAAGGAGAACACCTAAAATAATTACTCATGTGTAATATTAGATAATTTTAATGTTAAGAAAATGAGCGAACCACCTTTAAATGTATGTTTTAAAATGAAAATGAGACAATTAAGGTGAATTGCCTAAATAAGAAAACAGAACAACTAAAAAAAATAAAAATATAATAGAAAGGAGAATTGAGTTAAAAAATAAACAAAAAAAAATAGATATAAATGATTAATATGAAAAGATATAAAAATTTATAAGCTACTATTATAAGAGATCGTCTCTCGATGAAAAGACTTCAAAATAAAAATCTTATATGCTAATGGTTTTATTAATGAGTTATTTGACCTATATTTAAAATATAATATAATTCAGAGACAAATAAAGTATTATTATTATTTATATTCCAAAAAAAAGTATTATTTTATTTTATTAATTTTTTTGCGACGATACATAATAATAATAAAGTAGTATTTTATTATTATTATTATTATTATTGCTTTCTAATAGAATAGAATGTGCAAATATGTATTTTAGTACTCCTAGGATTAGGTCAACATTGAACGGGGTATATTATATACTTCCACCGTATTATTAAAATATGTTATTTAAATTATTTATATATTGAAACTTAATACTTCCTCCGTTTTAGTTTGATTCGTCTCAATACAAGGATTATTAATATCAAATTTTTAAAATTTTTAATTAACAATAATTGGAGATATTAAGGGTTAAAAAATATTTTCGGCAAATGTGAAAAACTAAATGGGACATTTAGGCTGAATAGGAGGGAGTATTTTCTTTTATACATTAGGTGCAATAAGCCATTTTCCTATCATTCTCATCAACAAAGTTAAGAAATGGCTTGGTCTAGTTAATGAAATGAGTTCTAAATGAATGGACATTATTATTATCAAATAGTACATGTAAGATTAAAATCAAATACCGTAAAAATCAAAGCTGCAATAATCGATTCTCAATCATCACAATAAATAATAACAAACAAATCCAAAAATCATTCTCCATTTCTCAAAAATTGTGTACAACTTTAAATCCTATTTTTCTTGTTTTGGGTATAAAACAAATCTAACAAGTAGAATTTAAAATCAAATCCTTTGTAAAATCAATCCCAGCAGAAGAAGCTCCTTTGCAACCCAATACGCCATCGTTTTGAGATGGAAATTGATGGACAGAACTGGAATTAGCATCAGGAGGAGGAGGATGATAATACATCCGGGCAGTTTGCGGGCAGTGAGAATGAAATCGGGCAGCTATTCTTATCCCTGCATCAAACAACTCTGTATACTTCGACATCTTTTTATTTGAATTTTCCTTTGAATTTTCTCTCTCTTCGTCCAGTGATTTTTCTGGAAAAAAAAATCTTTGGAAAAGAGAGAGAGAAAATCAAAGGAAATGGAGAAGGAGAAAATTGCAGGAAATATAAAAGAAAATAAAAGAACCCTAAAAAAATGGGGATTTTTGTAAAGGGGTTGCTCTTGAGTTGTTAGAATGGTAGGGAAGAATTCTTGGTTATTTATAGTAGGTAATAGGGTTTTACTTTGCAGCTGTTTCCTGGGAATTTTCTGTTTTCTTCATTAGTCCTTTTCTTATATTTTTATGAGGTCCCTTATATGTACCCTTTTTAATTTAAGCTCCTTTGACAAAAAAATTAAAATGAGTATAGGTCTCTTGACTCTTGGGCATCTAACTCTTAGACATAAATGAATGATGAATCGTTACCAAATTTGACTTTATTATCGTAACAGTTGTGTTGATTGATAGTTTATACTCCCTCCTATCCACACAAAAGGGCACATTTTTATTTTGGGTCAATTCACACAAAATGTCTCATTTCTATTTTTTACTCTCACCTCTACAATTAATTTAATCAATTAAAATATCCAACTATCCCCACTTTTACTACTCCATATACCCAACTATACCTTTACAATTAATTTAATCAATTAAAATACCCCACCATTCCACTCTTAAAAACAGTGTCCAACCCAAATGTTCCCTTTTGTGTGAATAGGAGGGAGTATAATTTAATTTTTTTAAAATTATAAGTATGTTTATTATTTTTTAGGAAAAATTATTTAGAATAATTTAAATTTTTTTGATTTTCTTACAATAATCATACCTATTGATTAACTATGAATAATATCTGCTATAACAATTTAAAAGATTCAAAACACTTTTTTATGATTACAAATGTCACCACTCTTTTAGTTGATAATAAGACATAGGAAAATTTACTTTTAAAAATTCGATTATTTGCTTGTTTTTTTTTAATCTCACTTTTTGATTATTTTTTTTAGAATTTGACATTTTGCCTCCGTTTTCTTTTATAGAAATTTGTTAATTTGTTACTGGTGACCGGATAAATTTGAAAAATCATCATTTTTTAAAAGAGAACAAGTAAAAGGTCGGATTTTTAAATGTAAAATTTTTTATTCTCTTTTTATGAAATTCGAAATTAACCAGTTGTTTAGGTAAGTTTAGGAGGTAATAAAAGAAAACAGAGGCAAAAGGTCAGATTTAAAAAAAATAATCGAAAGATGGAATGTTTAAAATAAAATAAGCAAAAGATCGGATTCTTAAAAGTAAATTTTTATGTTAATCATAAAGAGGTTATCTATTCATAGAAGTATAACATAATTTTATTATTTTCTTACTTTTTTCCTAGTCTTATATGATCAATATCTATGACTATTATTAAGTATTCTAAATTTAAGCAAATATTAATTTCAAATCAATTTATTATTAGATTAAATATGGTAATTAACTAAACAAAAGATTAATTATATTATATTGAAATTAATTAATATTTTTTAAATATGGTAATTAATTAAGTTTTTTTATTCTTCTTGAAATTGACAACTTGTTTAAGTACTTCATATGTCATGTAGGTGAAATTTTACCAATATGAATTTTCCAATTTTCAATGGTTCTCTTAAACTATTACTTTTAATTATATATATCACCTTTAACAAGTAAGATGATTCTTAAATGATTAATATCTATGATAATTATAGTACTTATATGTGTATTCTAAATTTAATAAAACATTAATTTCAAATCAATTTATTTTTAAATTAAATATGGCAATTAACTAAATGAAAGATTAATTATATTATATTGAAATTAATTATTGTTTTGAAATATGATAATTAATTATTTTTTTAGAAATTGACAACTTGCTTAAGTATATGTCATGTAGTTGGAATTTAACCGATATGATAATTAATCTTTAATAGATAGTATGACCTCTGCTATACTAAATTATGTAAGTACTTTAGATCCAATTTTTAAAATAATCAAAATTTAAATTAGGTAAATATTGTCATATAATTGACTATTATTCACTAAAATAATTTCATTTGTTGAAACTCCTAAAGGATGAAATTTTGTCATTTTTTCAACATTGTTATTTGTATGATTTATAATAAAATAATTTATGATTATGATTTTTCAAACTAAATACAATATATATTCATGTTAAGTTTATCTATGTTTGACTGTAAACTCACCTTAAAAATAGAGAAATATTACCTATTAATCAGTAAATCTATTCTAATCAGGAGTACTATATAAAAATATTATTAGCTACTTACATAAGTAGTTTTATTTGGATGTTTTCTTTTTTTTTTTTGCAAGAATTCTCTATATTCAAAACGGACAAGTCAAAAAAACATAGTTAGTTTTACCATCAACATCAATTAATCGGACAAAATCCTTGCAACAATTTTTAAAATTATAATATGATAAAGACATTAATCAAATAATCCACAAACAATAATAATAATTTTAAAATGTATTTCCATGTAGTCTTAAATACAATTTTTTTAAACGAGGATAAAATACATAAATAACTATTCCACTCATCGCCTGAATTTGTCATATTTTTCATTTTTATCTGCTTCAATTAATTTCTTATGTATAATTTTATAAAAATGTTCCTCGTGTACAAATTTTTCTGTTGTTTTCATTTTTCTCATAAGAAAAAGTTTAGTATGAAGGGCTTATATGTTTTGTATTTAAGTTATAAACCCTGGGGCCTGGATCATTATTCATTACATACACTTGGGAATGAGTTGGGAAGGGAAGGAGCGTTGAATTGGGGAAGGCCAAATGGTTCAAAGAACCGCGTCATTATTGTTATTATTTTAAAGCTACGCTAGTCGTTGCCCAACATCTCATTAATTTTATAGGACTACCAACATACTTCTAGACTCTAGTACCTACTTTTTTTGCTCAACTACTCTTTTCTTTGAAGTCTATAAAGCACACTTTGGGCTGTTTGGCAAGAGGGAAGTGATGAAGGGAATGAGATTTTATTTTAAAAATAAGTCTAAGTTTTTGTTTGTTTATGGAGAATGAAAATAGAAAATGAGACTAAAATGGAGTAAAGTCCCCAAAAAAAATATCTTGGGGGAAGATGGGTAATTGAGTTGAGACTTTCATTTACATTCTTTTCTCCCAAGTCCCTCACATGACAACAAGGGATGAAACCTTTATATCTTCAAAGTCTCATCTTAAAGTATCACAAGTCCCCTTCTTTCAATATATCTTCCTACTTTTCGAAAAAAAAAGTATCACAAGTCCCATTCCCTTATACCTAACACCCCCTTTATGTATCTGGCACATGATATGGTGAGCTTTTCTTTTTCTTGAAAGATGCAGATAGATCACACCCGTTGTCCCAAAGAGGATGTACAGAGAGATGCGCGCAGACAAGAAACTCCCAACTGATACCTACGCCCAGTAGGGGTCGAAATCCAAACTTTTTGCTCCACATGCAGATGCTCTATCCATTGAGCCACAAATGCTTTTGTTACTCTGTATTTGAAGTATTTCTGAAAAAATAATTGATTCAACAGTTAACTGGTAGTTGGGATTATTGTAGAATAGATGAGATTATTCATGGCTATCTGATAGTCGGAATTATTGTAGAAAAATCAATGATAATTTGGATTATTCTGAGTAAATTTTCCTAAATTAAATAATAATAATAATTTCTCATATAAAGCCTTATTATTTCCCAATAAAGTCTATTTGTATTCACAGTGGCAAGAATAGTGAGCAACTAAACTAATTGGCGCTTGAATTCCCTTCGTTCTGTTTCTGTAACATACTTTATCTCCTTACTCTCCGTATTACATAAAGAATTCATCCAAATTATCTCCAACAGAAATTCTTCATCAACCCTTAATCAATTCTAGGGAGAAAATGCTTGTAAAATCACCTAATCTGAGCTTTTTATCGTCATCTTTTCTGCCGTCAATGTGTACGAAGAAATGTCTAAATGAAAGAAATCAGAAAAGAGTAAAATTGTCAAATGGGTTTCGCTTAAAAGCAAAGAAAACCGGGGAATCCTCGTCAAAGGGCCTTCAAAAACAGCAGAATAAAGAGTTATCCAGGATAATGTGGACTGAGGCAGCAATTAAAGCTATAGAGAGAAAATCAGGGTCTAGAAAGTACAAAAATTTGTGGCCGAAAGCTGTTTTGGAAGCTTTAGATGAAGCTATTAAGCAGTACAAATGGGAGTCTGCTCTCAAGGTGAGTTGGGTATTCTTCTCTTTGTTTTATTTGCTGAAATATTGGATGAATTATGAAGTTGTCTTATGGCTTTAAATTCAGCTATCACTGAGCCATCTTGTAATGACTGTAATTATGAAGTATGTACTATGGACTGTAGATTGTTATGCTTTGTCTTGTGATCTCAGACATTTTATGGGTTTTTAATGTTAATTATGATAGTATAAGAAAGTGATGAGTATGATTTGTAGATTATGAATATCCAGCTTCTTTTTGGTGTTTGTGCGACTGTGCATTCAAATTTTTTTAGGGTTTTCCATGAAAAGATGCAAGCTTCTCATGTCATTTCTGTAAAAGGTTGTAAAGATGCCGAGTCATTTGAGCTGATTGAATGTAGTTTCTGCATCCACATTGGCTTCTGAGAAATTGATTTAGGTATTCTATGTAGCAGTTTTCTGCTGTCTTAGGTAATCATGGATTAGTTTTGGAACCGTTGTGAAGAGAATTCAAGGCTAAACAATCAATCTTGAATTGCCCAAGATCAACAGTGACACAAAACCAAAGATTAGGAATTTAAGGCAACAAAAGTAAAATCCATGCAAATCAATCAACACCAAGAATTACCTAGGTTCACCCAATGTGAGCTACGTCCTCCCTAGGCTTATTAGTGTACAATGGAGGTTCTCCAAGAGTTCTTAAAGCACTCAATTGAGGTCTATAATAGAGGTTCTCCAAGAGTTGGAGACACTTTTTTTTAGTGCTTAGGGCTAGAGGTTAGGAATACAATTGAGAGACTAAGCTTAGAATAGGATTAAATTAGGATTTGAGTGTATTGGGTATTATTTATAAATTATACACCCAATTACATACATTACACTTGAGATAAAAAACAGGGCACAACACAAAACAGATCAGAACGTCGGCACCGAATTGACTTTCGGGTGGCCAACCATGAAACCGATTCAACTTTCATCTGCCCAATTCTGAAGTTCCAGCACAATAAGCCGACTCAGCTTTGAGGCACTATGAATGTAAGATGATTCAGACTTTTACCTTATGCCTCAAATCTTTATCATTTCCTTCTTCCTCAATTAACCTTTTGGCTTCCCAAACCAATCCTCATACATAGCCAATGATTACCAAACACTTACATTCGATGCCTGAATATGAATCAGCCACCTACTCAAGGCATACGTAACACTTTGTTGATTTTCATTCTTATTCATGACTGAATAAACCAGCCTGAAGTAATATAAAATTCAAGGATGGGTAACCTAGTGAAGCTGTTTTGTAGGTGCCTTACTATGGACTGATGTGAGGCTACAAGACTTGTTACCTTTGTTGCTTTTGCTCTTATATGCTCTTGGCTTTATTATTGTTCTTGTAATGTCAAAGACTGATTGGGATTGACCGCATTTAATCTAACTCTACGGTATGGTTGTGACTTTAGATACTGGTTCCACAAGAAGGATCTGAAATTATAGAAATTTTTTGTGTATTTCTTACACAATTGATATAACATTCCTTGATGTTAAATGTATAACTATAGTTTTGATGTCCAAAGATGGTCATTCCAAGAAAGAGTTCTGGACATATTTTCCTGTATATACTTGAATTAAGCTTGTGTTCTGTTTCTTGCTTTGTTTGCTGACTTCCATACTCTTCAGTTATAACTTATAAGCTTATAGTCAGCTTTCATCTCAGTTATTTCTGTTATTTTTAGGCACATGGTAGACACTAATCAATGCTTGTGGCATTTCTATGATTCCAGTTATATTTGTTTGATTGGATGTTTCTTTTAGATCCCTAAAAATCATCACTATCTAATCACATAATTGCAAAAGTTCATGTCTAACAAAGACGATCTCCTAGATTTTTGGACTCCTTCGCAAGCAGCATTGGTACAAACCAAGATGCCAAACATACACGAAGCTTCTGATGATGCTGGGGAAATGTAGGAAGGTGGAGCAGGCTAGCTTGCTTTTTGAGGTGATGCTGTCCGATGGGCTTCAACCTACTGTTGACGTTTTCACTGCGTTGGTAAATGCTTATGGGACATGCGGTCTCTTTAATGAAGCATTTTCAACCATCAATGACATGAAATCTGTGTATGACTGTAGACCTGATGTTTATACATACTCGATACTTCTTACATCCTGCATTAAGCACCGCCAATTTGATCTTGTAAATCAGATTCTTGCTGAGATGTCCTTTCTGGGAATCGAATGCAGTACAATTACGTACAACACTTTAATAGATGGATACGGCAAGGCTAAATTGTTCGAAATGATGGAAAATTTATTATCTGACATGATTGATAGTGACACATGTCATCCAGATGTTTTCACAATGAACTCATTCGTTTCGGCATATGGGAATTGTGGGAAAATTGAGAAGATGGAGAGGTCATATGAAGAGTTTCAGTTGATGGGGATAAGCCCTGATGTGAGGACCTTTAACATCTTAATCAAGTCATATGGGAAAGCAGGTATGTATCAGAGAATGGAATCTGTTATGAATTTCATGAAGACACGGTTCTTCTCTCCAACTGTTGTGACATTTAATACTGTAATTGATATATATGGTCGAGCTGGTAATATTGAGAAGATGGATGAATTTTTCCTGAAAATGAAGAATCAGGGTATGAAACCTAATTCCATTACATATTGCTCACTTGTAAATGCTTTTAGTAAAGCTGGGAAGCTGTCCAAAGTGGACTCAATTCTCAGGCAAGTTGAGAACTCAGATGTGATTTTGGACACTCCATTCTTTAATTGTGTCATTAGTGCATATGGGCGCGCAGGAAATGTTGATAAAATGAATGAGCTATTCTCAGATATGAAGGAAAAGAACTGTGAGCCAGATTATATAACTTTTGCTACCATGATACAAACATACAATGCCAAGGGGATGACTGAAGATGCAAAAAATATAGAGGCAAAGATGATGTCCTTGCAAAATTTTTCAGGTCTGTGGTTAATCCTTATAAAGTATTTTACTCATTTGGTCCATGCCATATTACCAACCCCAACAGTAGTTTCTTGAAGTGAAATTCTTTTTGCTTTAACCTCAGGACCTAAGCTGCTTGGGTGCTAGTTGATTTTGCTCTGTGCACTACCTTTGGGTTCGGCTATCGATGCAAATTGAAAGCTTTGGTGGGCTTTAAGAAGGCTGGCTTGTACTGTTACGGTAATGGTATAACTTCCCCACGCTGTTCATTTATTAGTTTAGATTAGCTTACAGTTTTATTATATGCTCTCTTTGTTGGTCACTTGACAAATTTAACCCTTGAATCAAAAGTGTCTTATTACACCAAAGGATCCCTTACTAGTCATGACCAGAGGCATTTAACAATTAGAATGGCTTCTGTGTTTTATTCGTACTGATCGTGGTTACAGCTTTACTTCACTTAGTATAAACCAAATTGGCATCTTATTTTTCATCTTTAGTTCAGTAAGATAAACTTTCATGTGATGCCAATGGTTCATGTTTCACGTGTTAGATCAAGTAGAGCGGTTTGTTAAACCACTAGCTTGACGATTGTCTGTTAAGAGGCATATGGTAGAATTCCAAACTTAACATGTCTGAACAAGGAACTATCTCCCTTTACCAAACTTAATTATGAATCTCTTATTCTCAAGGGGCAAAGGATTTTGTGACCGAAGAAAACACAAATAAACTGCAGTTTAGTATCGTGATTGAATATGATTTCCTTTCTTTCTGTAACGACAAAGGGGTGCTTGACGTGATTACATATTATATAAATTACAAAGCGACACCCCCGATTGTGAATTTCATCAATTCATGTTCTACAAATATGTCAAAAAGGAATAATGAGATTGTAAGAGCATGAAATTTATAATCTATGAAATTGTCAAAAGAAAAAAAGAGACTGCTAAAATAAGGAAATCTCCAAGAATTCTATTTGCTGTGCGGTGTAATGTCTGGAAAAAGTCCAATAGACACTGATATTGCTGTCAGCCCGTCAGGACATTAGGATAGCTTATAGTTAAGGAGAAACTTCAAAATGTGGTGGCAAAGGTAAAAATGTACCAGCAATGAGATAGGAAAGAAGATCATGAAGACGTACAGCAGCTGAACATTCTTCCAGCAGATGCTTGGTCCTGTCCTGAAAGAACGATTCTTTTGCCTTTAAGAAGGGAAGAATCACCAGCAACCTCAGTTTCATCGTTGGCGAGAAGGGCCTTTTTGCTTATAACACGGTATATCTCAGTGAGAACCGTAAGAAAGGCAGTTTCAACATTAAGAGCTTCAAGAGCAGAGGTTTCCAGAAAGAAAAGGCCTTCCCTCTCAGCAAACTCTTTAGCATCCTCAGTGGATACAGCTCGGAGGGAGCCCAGATCTGTTTTGTTTCCTATAAGCATGATGACAATGTTGTTATCAGCATGGCCACGCAACTCCTCCAACCAACGGGAAATATGATCAAATGTCTGGCGCTTGGTGATATCATAGACTAGCATAGCCCCAACAGCCCCTCTGTAATATGCACTTGTCACCGCCCTGTACCTGTATAAGTCAAAAGAGTTAATGGGATCATTCCCAGAGATTTTTTTACATGTGCACAGGAAAGATCACGGAAGACTATACCTTTCCTGGCCTGCAGTATCCCAAATCTGGGCCTTGATGGTCTTTTGGTCAATAACAAGGGTACGAGTTTGGAACTCAACACCAATAGTGGCCTTGGAATCAACTGTGAACTCATTCCGAGAAAAGCGAGCCAAAAGCTGTGATTTTCCCACAGCTGAATCTCCTATCAGCACCACTTTGAACACATAATCTATCTTTTGATTCAATCCTCCATACAAATTCTTACTGCTATTGTTGGACATCCTTCCCTCCCGTAATCTGATCACAACTCCTGCTCAATACCTTCTTTCTTGTCAACCCTCTGTTATGCTTTCTCTCTTTGTCCAAATAGATATTTAGGGCTGCTTTTCTTTGACAAACCCACTTGGCTTCTCTGCTCTTCTATGACAAACACAATAGAAAAGGAAAATTCTTCTTTGACTACTTCCAAAGGAAAAAAGGAACAAATTCACAAGAACCGATCAATAAACCTAGAGTCGGAAATATATTGCATCAAGTCAAACCACTCAAGATAATAATGATATTAAGAAGCAAACATATATTCCAACTAGTATTAGAAGAATATTATATGATAGCCGCCAAGAGTATCATAAAATGATGATTATGATTGTTTTCATTTATTTTAACAGGGAAAGAGGACAAACCAGGCTGTGAAATATATGTTTTCATGGAATAGTATAATACATATGGAGAGAAGACTTGATTCAAGACAACAAAGACAGCACTACTACAGATGTAATCATTTTAATAGTTACAGATACAGAGACGATGACTTAGAGACCGAGTCACGTCCGAAGACGTATCGGTCTATGTCAACTATGGTCCTGCCAACCTAAGGGCACAAAATTCAGTGTTGTACCTAAAGCCCTCTGTGAGTTGAAAGTAATTTGCTAATGTAACCTAAAAAAAATTTCATTGTTTTTTTTGGAAGGTATATCACATTGACCAAAGATGTACAGAAAGAAAAACAATAGTCTTAGATAGTAGTTGTAAACATGTATATCTACTTGCAATTTTTTTAAAAAATCAGCTTCATAATGGTTTTGGCATGGATGCATGATTTAAATAGTGACTAACATGTTTCATCTGTCACCCTGCACTCTTGATTTTCATTGTTGGCGTTGACATATATGTATTTTGGTCCTGTTATGCCCTTCCTGTCTTTGCTTTCAAAACCTAATCTGCAGGCTGTATCAAGTAATTTATCGTTTGTAACGGACCCTAGCCATATATTATCCGAGGTGTTCATCTGTCTCAGTGGCTCGTTTTTAAGATGGACCGACTCGTTAAAAGTTCAGGGTTTAACCCGTTTGAATTGCGCAAGTCGCGGGTTTTAAGCAAGTCATGTAAGTCTAAGGACTTAACAATTTATAGTGTTTGGAAGTCACAAGAGCTTCAACAACTATATGGAAAACAAAAACCCTAAAAAGACTAGGAAAATCAAAATAGGAAATCAATCCAATACACAGTAAACAGAAAAGAAAACAATCTGATACAAAATCTGAAACAGCATTTCCATTAATAAAGCTATTTGATGAATTACTTCCAGAAATGATTGATAATAGGCTTCAATCCTTCATCAAACAACTCAAATACAATTTCATACTACATTAACCTGAAAAATCAAAAATCTTACTTAAAGTCAGTATATTTTTAATTTTTAATCCTCGAGTACAAAAACACCCATCAATCTGAACAACAATCAAACAACTTTCTTAGATTCTAGAAGATTCTTATCATCCTCCTCTTGGTCCTCCTTCTCCATAGCATCACCATCATTCTTAAGAACACCAACTTTAGGGTATTTCTCAATGAACTTAAGCTCCCAATCCTGAAGAACATCAAGCTCAGATTCACTTAATCCCTCAATATTCCCATTAAGATCTTGAGGATCAAAAGACATAAGAGCTAAAGCCCTAGTAGCATCTCTTCCAGCAAACAAAGCATAAGGTCCACCAGGACCATAAAACATTCTTCCTTTAGAAACATCATAAATCTGTCCTTTAATTGCCATTAAAAGAGGCTTTTTTGGGTCTGAACCATCAAATTCTTTAAGCTTTTCTTCAGTAATTTCACCAAGTTGAACAGGTTCCCTTTTAAGATCTTCCTCAAAAGTTTCCTTCATCTTTTGAACTGCCTTGTAATCATCAACCATTACGAACATTCCACTAACAATCTTGTATGTTATAATCATCAAAATTGATATCATAACAAAACTTATTGGAGATAAACCCGTATACTTGTTGATTGTTTCTTCTATCATACCATAGATTCCACCCATTTTTCTGAATCCCAAGTTTTTTTCCCCTTTTGATCAGAATGAGTAGCAGATGAAGACTGCAGTTCTTCTCTACCAACCCTTGCCTCTTTTATTTTTTTTCTTTGACGCGTATTCTGAATTCAGGTTTTGGTCGTCTATTGACTACGATTAGTTGAAAAGAGCGAAACCGGTTCTCTACCTTGGTTAGTAGCGACTCCTTATTTTGAGTTCGTCTTATTGTGAGATGGGTTCCTACAAAATCGACTGTTTTTTTCTAAAACTTTGGTAAATTGTTTTCATAAATTCTTGTATGAGACTTAAAGAGACAACCTCAAAACAAGAAAATCACGTTCTTTCTTTTGAATTTGCATTATTTGGACTATTTAACTCATATATTTAATGCGACTCTTGAAGAGACTGTCTCTCACAACAGTTTGGGTTTACATAGTTACGAGACCGTTCATATAGGCCAATTCAAAAGCCATAAAATGAAAATAAAATAGCCTAAAATTCAAAAATAAAAATAAGTTTAATTGTGACCTTAAATGTATCAATTCATACACTAAAGTGATCTATTTCAAATTTTCAACTTAAAATAAATCTTAAATAGATTAAGACAAATTCTAGTAAGAGACGATTTTTTTGAGATATCATCTCTGATTAAGTCGGCCCATGAAGGAAAATGTAGAGTAAGAGTAGGCATTAAACTCTAATTGATTGGCCTAAGAGGAGTCTCTCAAAAAGTCAATCTCTCAGGAGACTGACTGATAGAACAATTAAAATAAAAAATTTCAATTTTGACTTAAAATGACCAATTTTGTTATTAAAATGATCAATTTCTGCTTACAAGCTTATAACCTTAAGTGGATCAATTATTTAAAAATCTTAAATTTCAACGTTAAAATGATCTATTCAGAGGTCGTTAAACTGATCAATTAAATTTCAGTTATAACTTTTAAAATGAATCAATAGTTTGAGAGAAGTTGATGTTCAAAGTGCTACATTTTAATACTAAGTAGTAAGTACTAACCATTGTGCAAATATTATGGTTCAAAGATATCAACTTTAAAAGAAAATTTGAAATAAATAAGATTATAAAACAAAAAAAATAATGAAATAAGATTGAAAACAAACTATATCCAAAAATAAGCGTCAAACCCTCAAACCTGTGCCTTGGAACGTTGCGATTACTAAGTCTGACACTAGGTTTATACGTTTTGAGTTCGCAGCTTAGTAGCGAACCCCAACTGCTTATTTGAGCTGTCTGTGCTTACAAGTGCTGAAGGCTAGCATTCAAATCAGCAACTTCTACCCGGAAACCCCATTTCCCCATTCGAAAAACCCTAAGGTTAAAAATCGACATTTCTCTCCATTAAACCTCACTTAAAATACCTTGTATCCATTAATTCTTTCATTCCTAATCTAATTCAACACTTCAAAACTAGTCAGGATAGTCTAGCTTCATTGAAGGTAAGTGTTTTTCGTTTTTACTTTATATTTTGTTTTTAAGCTTATAATGAATTTTGTTTATTAACTCAAATGTAGGTTACTAGCTCCTCAATTAACACTCTATTAAAGCATCCTTTACTGATCAAGGTAATGTTTAATTGTTTTAATAGCTTTATTTTGTTAGTTGTTGAAGTTTTAGTGATGAAATTAATTTGTGGTGTTTTAAATTGGTTTTTTTTTTTAATTTGATGATGTTATTGATTGTTATTTGAATTATGGTGATGATGTTGTTGGTTGTGTTTGTATTCGACTCAAGATTCCTTTGTTCCTTTCCCTTCTTGTACTCCTTCCAACCCCTTCGAATATTAATTAAAGTCACTATAAACACGTAGTACAAAAGATGGATCCAATGACTCTGGACCCCAAGATCCTAGTGTCTTGACTATGCAGGAGGAGCACAGGAGCACTCCTCTCTGGGATGCCGATGTTAGTATAATGTTTTGTATCAATTGTACTTTAATAATGAGTGAAACGGTAGGTAAATGTGTATATATGTAGGTGTCCGATACAGCCACGCTAGGCACTAGACATCCAGATTCCATTCCATGGGAGATCGACGAGAGGATCATCCCGTACCTTGAGCACACGAGGTTATATGACTTTCACCTCATCGCGTATGGTCGAGTTGATCGTGCTATCATCACAGCACTAGTAGAGAGATGGCGTCAAGAGACGCACACCTTTCACCTTCCCCTCGGTGAGGCTACCATCACGCTTCTTGATGTAGCCTTACTAACACGGCTTCCCATCGAGGGACGTGCCGTGTCTACCGCCGGACGCCGCCAATCAAGCTGGCGTTCCATGGTTCACCGCATCCTAGGAGAGCTCCCTCCAGCGGATGTCATCAGGGGGAGCGGTCTACGCTGTACGTGGTTGGTGCAGACCTTCTCACAGCTCCCCGAAGGTGCTGATGAGGGCACCATTTCTAGGTACGCAAAGGCGTACATCTTATATTTGATAGGAGCTGTCTTGTTTGCCGATAAAACAAACAATCAAGTTCAGCTCCTATATTTGACGTTACTAGCCCAAGGTGCGCCAATCGATTCTGTGGGCGCACCTACTACACCCGACTACATACCGTGGTTCCTCTCCATCACTCGCCGATGGATGACACCACGTGGTGTCACAGAAGCAGCACAGTACACTCCAGCTGCGCCTGCGATGACTCACTTTGTAAGTATTCTTTTGCATTTAACTGATTATGTTGCCGATTACATATTGCAATATTACATTAACTACTATTAATTGCAGGCACAAGGTGTGGCGGCCGTGATCCGTACTACACACGAGGAGCCGGTGAGGGAGATTGCATAAGGCGTGCTCCTTGGGACGCAATTCCAACACTTCATACCGGAAGTGCCTTCAGAGTCATCTACGCCTAATGTCGATGTGCACAACGCATCTCCTTCCCATGACGTTCATCTGGAGGAGATGGATTTGACGTATCCAGTTGATGTTGCGGGGCCTTCCCAGGCTTCCCAGTATCAGTCCCCTCCCGTATCGGAGCTACGCGCCTACCGTAGGAGACGTAGGAGACCAACTCAGTTAGATACAGTAGATGAGGGTAATTGACTATGTATGTATACGTTTTATTTAGTTGTATCATTATACATTTGTATATATATATGTTTATTTAGTATATTTAGTGTGATATAATTGTGATATAAGTGTGCAAGTTATATATATATATATGTTTATTTAGTATATTTAGTATATTTAGTTGTATCAAAGTCTAAGCTTAAATGTTCAAAAAAAAAAATGAGGCTAGCTGTTTGCACTTAGTAACTGCGAGCAGCTCAAACAGCGCCTTGGGGCTGTTCGCAGTTACTAAGTGCGAACAACTCAAAACGTACAAACCTAGCTGTTCGCACTTAGTAACTGCGAACAGCCCTAAGACACAGGTTTGGGGGTTCGACGCTTATTTTTGGATATAGTTTGTTTCCAATCTTATTTCATTATTTTTTTTGTTTTATAATCTTATTTATTTCAAATTCTCACTTTAAAATGGGTCGGACTGGATTTAAAATCCATGCCATTTTCAGTTTTTTTTTTATTTGATTCAAGGCCCGATCTGGCCTATTTTTGAGTCTAGCCCATTGAGTAGTGATCTGAATATTTATTTTTCCACAAGACCGTCCTATTCTAAGATCAAAACTGAGTCGACCCTTTGTAGGCACGTGTGCTACACGCACCTCCAGAATCCATTTTGTTTTTTTTTTTTATTTTATTTTATTTTTTTTGTCCAGTTTTAAGCATTTTTCAATTTGGACCTTAAAAGTATCACTTTCAACGTAAAGTAGTATTTAAACATATCAATTAAAGGAAATTTCTATTTGAACCTATAAGTGATCAATTGTGGCGTTAAATTAATCAATTTCTACCTAAATTAAAATTGGTATATTTAAGGTCAAAATTAATACCTTTAAGTGTAAAATTGAAAAAACGCCCGGTAAATGAAAAAGAAGAGAAAAAGCGAATATTGGGCCGTCTTATTCTAAGACGGTTTCTCGCCTGTTATTTTTTTGTATTACTTTATATACAATATTATTTGGATTATAATTATAATTATAATGTAATAATTGTGGCTAAGATCCAATTATTCTTTTTTAGGTCTTTTTCAATTATTCTTTTTTTTTTTCATCCGGCATGATAAACCCTCTATTTTAGCATGATAAACCCTAATCATTCTTATAAGTTAAACCCACCATTTATTTTTGAGTAAAGTTTCAACTTTGGAACTCGGCAAAGTTGCTGGTCGGGAAAACTTTTTTCAGGCACTGATCACCGGAAGGCGAAAGGTTGTATGATTCAACAAGCACAAAATTTTTAGTGGAAAGCCTTAAATGGAAATTGAAAGAGAAAAAGAAATGGAGAATGGGAACAGTGTGATGTGTCAATTGGCAGACCCAGAAGGAAATCCTCTTGGAACTGCTATGTATCTTCCTCAAAACGCTGGTCCTAAAGAACTTCAACAAATCGTCAATTCCCTTCTCAACAATGTATGAATTGGGTACTTTTTAATGGCAAAGTTCAATTTTTTTAGAATTGTAATTTTCTGCAGAATTTTGCTTATGTGGTTTCTTAACTTCATCAATTATCTATAATTGATTTTGGATTACCTGCTGATTTTGTGTTACATGGTTGCAGAAAGTGATGGAGAAAATGTTATCTTTTTTTAATTTTATTTTTTATTTATATTTTGTCATTGACTGGCTATTGAAATTTGCTAGTTGTTGTAATCCTATACTTTGCAAGCTAGGATTAAGGATAGAACATTGAAATCTTTGATGGATGCTAACAGTTTTTGAGCTGGAAAAGACTTTTGGGGGTGGGGTTTCGATAATGTGTATCAAGTGTTGATAATGTTACTAAAAAAAGTTAGTAGATAGTTACTGGACTATTGGTTTTGATGATAACAAACAGCTAACCATAATTATTGTTTGATTCTGCGGCTTTCTTGATTACAGAATAGAATCTTCAGGCTTTTAGTGTAGGAATCCTTAATCTTAGTGTTCGAAAATTTAATATAGCATATCCAAGAATCAAAGAATGGTTTTAGTGCCTTGAGTTGATGTTTCATGTCCTGAGTGTAATGGAGTGATTTGTATTTTGAATGTTTATATTGAAGATTTGAAGAATTACCATATCATTAATGGCAGTAACTAACTGTGTTAAGAAAAGCTGAATTAACAAGATGGATATGAACAAGATGAGAATTTTTTGTGTATTCAGTTGATTTTGGAGCTTTAAAAAAATGGCCTTAACTTGCTGAACTTAAATTTAGGATGCCTTCTACATAAAGCTTATTTTGAAGGAAAAACCGGATTGAATGTTTTTGAACATCAGGGACTGATTATTTTTTTTTATATAATTTTTATAATTTTTTTTATAATTTCAGGAAGAAAAGCTACCTTACGCTTTCTATATATCAGATCATGAGCTTGTGGTTGAATTGGGAGATTATTTACACAATAATAAAGGTTGGTTCAATTGAATGTGAATTGATAGGTTTTTCTTGCGATATTTGTTTGTGTTATATTTACTTTTTTGCTAAGGCTACTTTTTATGGTGGATTGAGATGCAGTTTCTGTTGAGAAGGTCACTCAAATCGTGTATCAACCACAGGCAATTTTCCGCATACGGCCTGTTAATCGTTGTTCTGCTACAATAGCCGGTAATTATGTAAAAAAGTTATTATCATTTTTTGCCCCAATGTAGAGTTTCATTATTAGAGCTGCTCCATTGGTGTAACTCCTTTCTTAAATCACAAATGCAAAACTGGAAATAAGCGTTTACACCTTGTTTTAATCTTAACTCTTAAATAACTGGATTTGTAAGCTGTAATCTAGTGTTGTCCAATTTGGAATATGGAATATGTAAAGTGGTTTGTATTTTCTTGTCTCCCAGTGTCTAGATGAAAACATCTCTGTAACCATCAAATGCAATTGATGTACCGTGTTCAAGAAACATTAATTTTTCTAGTTTGTGAAAATATATCCAAGATATGAGTTCAATAAACAGAAATTAGAGTGAAACCAAGTTTATTTTTCAGACAATGCATTGGCTGCAAAAGAATCATAGAAACATGGGTTTTAACAATTTAAAGAAATTTGTATGGTTTAAGGCATCAAGTATGACCTGTGATAAATGGGTTAGAAGGGAAGTGTGGGTATCTTAGTAATTATAGAGTATATGGAATAGTATAAGGAAGAGGGAAAAGGGGCAAGATATCAGAAAAATATTGTAAACACTTTTGTGAGTTCTTGCTCATCCTTAGGAGAGTACGAGCCTCTCGACTGCTTGTGTTACTATCCAATGTCATAGTTCTTGAATTACAATAATACAATCTCATCTACATTTTCGCCATATTCCTAGTCTTAGCTAATATTCTGAACTCTACTAATGTTCACTAAAATGAATGAGTCATGTTTACTGATTTATAATAAATTCGATATTACAGAGGTTTTATGCTTTTGATTTTCAAAGTCATGATATATGTGCTATAATGAATAAAAAATTAGTTAAATTTATCGGGAACATGCTGATTTTGACAAAAACCATTTTTTCTAGTTTCCTATTTTTGATTTTTAGTTTTCAAAAAAACTGAAAACTGGAGTCAAAACACAATATCGGGCCCTTAACTATTGGGCTTTGTTTATTCATAATTATTGATTGTTATCGTATGCTACAGGTCATAGTGAAGCTGTGCTTTCAGTCGCATTCAGTCCTGATGGTCAACAATTAGCTAGTGGTTCCGGTGACACTACAGTTAGACTATGGGACATATATACCCAAACACCATTGTTTACTTGTACAGGTCAGGTTCTTAGATCATGTTGTGCTTCTGGCAATGCATGTAGTAGTGACCTCAGAGCTGCATTAATGACTTAATTTTGACTGCTCCCTTTTCTGTGTTTGTAAATGGGGATTGAGTTTTTATTTGGAGTATTAGCTGTTACTTCTTTCTGCAGAGATGTGTCATGCCCTCAGCACGTGACAAAAGGCTACCAAAGCCATCCAAAAGAAGTAAGATACCAGCAGTAACAGAATGCACCTAATGAAAGGAGGCAATGTGCAGTTCAGTTACTATGTCAAATATTCTTTTATGTAACAAAATGAGACGTGTAGGCTATAAGAAATGTAATTCCAAAGTAGTATGAATGTGTGTAATGAAGGAAGAGTAGGGTATGTTGAATGGAATGGATTTAGCGATTTACCTCTTGAATGCTCGAAATCAGCGTATCTTGTTTTCTGCTTCTGTGTGCAATTCTGGTCCATTACAAGATGTTTGCATGGATTATCTTTTTTCATGAAAATGCAATTCGGTGGATTAGGAGCTTTTGTATTTTTAAAGATGTGTGCTTTTGTGTTTTCATTTGTCTGATATTCTTCTTCAGTTCTTGGGCTTTAATCTTCTTCGCTAGTTTCTCTGAAGCACCCTTTGTTTCATTTCTGTTTAGGACACAAGAACTGGGTTCTTTGCATAGCATGGTCCCCTGATAATAAGTATATTGTTAGTGGAAGCAAAGCAGGAGAACTTCAGTGCTGGGATCCACAGACTGGAAAGGCGTCAGGCGGCCCACTTATGGTAAAGCCTTCGTACCAGATGTTTTATATTAGATTTTAAGTTTTCGTTGGTAACATAAACTTTGCTTAATTTGCATTAATAAGGTTATTTGGGTCCACTGCCTTTTATTAATTCATGGATGACCAATCTGAACCTTAAAGCTGATCAAAGGGAGTTTTTAATGTCTCTGTTTCACATATGTGCTCTTCTATTTTATCGGTTTCACATAAAACAGAGTCAGAGAAAGACATTGAATCTGCTATGTTGAGTTTTTGAAGTTAGATTACTGTCTTCTGTCTATCTGACTTCTAATATTTTCTTCTGTTTTTTTGTCAGGGGCACAAAAAATGGATTACTGGCATATCTTGGGAACCAGTCCACCTTCAAGCTCCATCTCGGCGGTTTGTAAGCTCTAGCAAAGATGGCGATGCACGCATATGGGATGTAACACTTAGGAAATGTGTAATATGCCTAAGTGGGCATACATTGGCTGTAACATGTGTAAAATGGGGTGGCGATGGTGTCATCTATACTGGGTAAGTTTGTAAGTTGCCTAGTAAATTGCAAGATTTTAATAGTCTCAAGTAATTTTTGGCTGCCATTAATTTTGATTTATCTAAGAATTGATGCAATTATTATAATCATACACGTTCTTGTAGTAACTTCTAGGTAACTAGATAAATTCCCTATCGGATTATGAATTAATTAATTGTATGAACCGTTTTTTTCCCCTCCTATCTCTTACAGTCTTTTCAATGTCTGTCCTGTAATTTGGAGCTTCTTATGTATGTCTAGTAATTGAGAGCCTATGCTCATAGTCATTAGTGACAGTTAACATCTCATTGTAAATCTGGGGAGGCTACATGTTCAATCGGGGGTTTTGGAGATTACCATGAAAATTAGTGCTTTGATTCATTCCATTTATAAATCGGTTGAATTTATCTTTTTGTGATTAAAATCAACTGTTTTTCTCGTCTTTTTTTTCCATCTAATAATAATTTGAAAGTTCATTTGTGTCTTCATTTTCCAAATAACTTGAGCTAAAAGATGAAATCATCAACTTTGTACTTCTGTTCTTTCACTATCTTCCTACTCATTTGGAGGGTAATGCTAACAGGGATTTTAAGCAGTAGTGCAATACTGTTGTACCTTTGTTTCCTGAAAATACAATAGTGAAAGTATCACTATGGCACCGTGGTTCTATAATTCATATTTATACCATTAAGTTGAAAATACTTGCATTTTGGTGTATATTGTTCACCATTTGTCTAGGAAAGATTATCCACTTTATAATATTTACGCACATTTATTCCATGTTTTGGTTGCTCATATATTTTGTTATCTTATTTGAAACAGATCTCAGGATTGTACCATTAAAGTTTGGGAAACAAAACAAGGGAAGTTAATTCGCGAGTTAAAGGTATTCTGTTTCTATGCTAGGCTTTTTTTATTAAGGATGCTTCACTTCATAAACTCAGCTGTGTCTTGGATGCTGAAGTTGTTTTATTAATTTATGGCTATCCAAATGACGACCTTCCAAAAGATCGTGCGTATTTGATGTCTGTCTTCATTCATTATAAACTGTCACAACGGTTTTACACCTATATTTCTGTTTTTTCCATTGTGAACTATTCTCTGGTAATGGCTTAGCATGAAACTTGAAGCATTTTAATGATTCTTCGCCAAAATGATGTGCTAGCGATTCTTAAGATATCATCTCTCTAGCTAGGAAATGTGCACTTTGGTTGGAATTTCGGAAAGGGCTATTTTTGGTCTAAATTTCTTTTTATCATCTAATCTAATGGTTAGGCAGTGATGCCAATGATGGATATTATGATACTTTTAACATTCTCATGTGGTTTTACTTGGTCATAAATTTTTTATTGCCAGTTTGTCACCAACATTTATTGATCTATATTAATCTTCTCTTAACCATACCTTTTCTTCGCCTCACTGCTTAATATAGTATAACATTGATATTAGGGACATGGACATTGGGTAAATTCTTTGGCACTAAGTACTGAGTACGTCCTTCGTACCGGGGCATTTGATCATACAAGCAAGCAGTATTCTTCTCCAGAGGAAATGAAAGAGGTAATGTCGGTATTATCTGTATAAATGCTCCCTCAAGAGTTAGTGTTTCTGGTTTGGTAACTATTGTTAAGAAAGTTGCTTTTGAATAAGTTGTTCTGAGTGGAGGTTAATAAATCAACTTTCATGCTTTCTGGGAAACCTGGATTTTTTTGACGTACTACAATGATAAATCATAACACATTTCTTTTAGGGGAAATTGTAAAAAATAAACTAGCCTTAGTTTGATCCGCTGAATATAAACCACACTATTGTTTATTTTTAAATAAACCCACCTATTCGGTATAATTGCTAAATTAAACTCAACTATTGTTTATTCCTAATTATTGACTTACAAAGAAGTTTTGAAGATTGTCATAAACACTAGGTCGGTTTATTTTTAGCAAATAAACCTAATTAGGTGGGTTTATCTAAAAAATAATAGGTGGATTTATTTTCAGCTGATCATGTATAGGTTGGTTTATTAATAAAAATTTACGCTTTTTTTTTATATATATATATATATCATGATCAATTTTGTTTTAGAATTAACTTATGATTATTCTGGCTATTTTGCTACATGCATAGGTTGCTTTGGCAAGATACAACAAAATGAAGGGCAATGCCCCGGAGAGACTAGTTTCAGGTTCTGATGATTTCACCATGTTTCTATGGGAACCTTCTGTAAGCAAGCACCCTAAAACTCGAATGACAGGTCATCAACAGGTGAGAATTTTTGTTGGAAATTCTAATCGTCTCCTTTCATTTCCTTACCATAATTTAATGAAGTCTTTCATTTGTTGTAAAGTTTGAATTGTTTGTCTCCTAGTAACGCTCATGCTCTCCTTTCTGTTCAGCTTGTTAATCATGTATACTTTTCTCCCGATGGACTCTGGGTGGCAAGTGCTTCTTTTGATAAATCAGTGAAGTTGTGGAATGGTGTCACTGGAAAATTTGTTGCTGCTTTTCGAGGTCACGTTGGGCCAGTTTATCAAATAAGGTTTGAAATTTTCGTTATATTTTCCAGTTATTTGAGCAATATCATCTGAAAGATGAGCTGATATTCTATCTTCTATTGCAGCTGGTCAGCTGATAGTAGGCTTCTATTGAGTGGTAGCAAGGACTCCACCCTAAAGGTTAGTTTGATAATTGTCAAACCCTCTAGAAAAATGTTTCATAAAAATTCCAGGATTTGAAGAACAAAATTGATTGTTGAATAAATTTGCATTGTTTTATAAACTGAGTGCTAATATTTCTTTTTCAACCATGCACAACCTTAGTTTTGTTACGAGTACCATGAACATTACTAACGGCTCTAAAAGCATTAATAACTCTTCTGTGTGCACGACAGACACCGTATGGGATTAAAACTTTGAACCATTGATGTACGAAACTCTGCCCCGTACAGCATTTGAAACCCTTTGTCCTGAAATTTCGTTTTTGAACTATCGTTTAGGGCATGTTAGCAGCATTTGAAGTTTGAACTTGTATTTTTTCACGGGCAAGAAGCAATAATATATATCCGGCTATAGAACTTGGCCTATCTTGTTACTTATATCATATGGATATCAACATATATTTAAGTCTTACTATCTTAAATATATTTAAGATACTCCCTCTATTTCAATGATTTTGTCCTATTTTATTTTGGCACATTTGCCAAGGCATATATTTAAGTCTTACTATCTCTAATGGTGCTTAACTAAAAAATATAAAAAGCTGATATTTATAATCTTTGCATTGAGACGAATTCAACAAGATTCCACTTGACTATATTTTAACTTATAGATTAAGAATAAAATACAAATTAAGAGTTAATTATGAATAGTGTCAAAAAACTAAATGGTACAAAGTCACTGAAGCGGAGGGAGTATGTGGTTTCTTGTAAGAGTCTGTAGTTAGAGTGCTGGTGTTAGACTAGTTGCTTATGTGCAGATTTCACTTTCTAACATGCTCTTTTCTACAATTATTTATTTAGATATGGGATATCAGGACGCAGAAGCTAAAACAAGATCTCCCAGGCCACGCAGATGAGGTTAGAACACATTTCAACGCCCCAACTTTTCTCCAGAAATAGATTCCGATTCCTGACAACATATTGCTGTTACTTTCTTATGCTCGGACAGGTTTTTGCCGTGGATTGGAGTCCAGATGGTGAGAAGGTGGCATCTGGTGGCAGGGATAGGGTATTGAAACTGTGGATGGGTTAGACCATTTGAGATTGGATCTTTTGGTTTAACCCTTTTAATTGTTTTTTGCTGAACAGAAATTTTTGTACCAAGATATTCCAACATATAGTAGTGTTCTGTGCTCCATGCATTAAAATACTAGCTACTCTACAGTATCTCATTAAAAAAAACTAGCTTTGCTCCTTTTTTTTAATAAATCGTTTTCAACAAGTTGTGCAAGATGTTCGAACATTTTTTTAGTGCTCTGTGCTCTATACAATAAACTATGGCACCAGTAAATTCTTTGTTTCTCACAGAAGGAACTTCAGAGATCAAGTTTTACAAGGAAAAAGGTAAGTACTATCTCTGTATACTCCTTTGTTGCCCTATCTCAGCTTTTGGATATGACCTCACCAATTTTACTCTATATTCTTTTTTATTACTTTAACAAATGGGGCTAATTGTCTAGGACAGGGGAGTACTAGGTAAAATCACTATCTAACAAGAGTAAAATAGGTTTTTGAGTTACAGTATTGATCTAGCAGAAAGACGCTCCTGCATCTGTGAAATCAAGCATTATCCCAGCAACTCTCTCGGACTATAATACTTGGAATATGCCTAATCTTTGGCCAATCCTCGCCTTGAGGTTCTCGGCATCTTCTAGTCAGTCTGGGACACGCTGTAATCTCAAGTTCCTTCAACTTACTAAGGTGCATGAACCCTCTCGGCAATGCCTTCAGTTTGAGGCATTCTCTAATGCTGAGACATTGAAGCAATGAGAGACTGCCAATCCAATCTGGAAGTGCTGTTAAACCATCACACCCGACAATCTCTAGGAACTGAATAGATGTTGTGTACTGAAGTCCCTGCGGAAGAGCAACCATTTTTGGTAGGTACCGAAGTCTCAGACAATGAAGGCTCTTGAGTGCTTTCCATGGCATGCCTTCATCTTCCTCATCATCTAGTGTGTCGAGCTCCTTGCATTTTCGAATCAGCAATTCTTGAAGAGATGTGAGATGTTGTAAACCTCCACATAATGAAGTCAACTTGTCACAGTGAAAGAATGTGAGAGATTTAAGCGAAGGCAGGTTTCTCAATCCTTCTCCAAGTCCTGATAGGTTCACTATTTTAGAACACTGCCACAACCCCAAGGAAGAAATACTCTGAAGATGCTCTTTCGGAAGAGATACAAAATGATCTAAGTTGTCGATCTCCAAGGATTTGAGTCGTGAAGATGGCAACGAGCAAGGCACTGCAACAAAATTTTCAACTGCTTTCTTTAAAGATAGATTCTCGTCAACATTCACCAGCTTGAGTTCTTCGACATAAGGAAAAAGAGGCATTGTTTGCAACTTGGCACAATTTTGTAGGTGAAGCTTAGTGAGTTGAGGGAAACATGGAAACTCCGTAACTTCATGATTATCTTCCATTTGTGTGGTTTTTCCCCACCACCCTCTTAAATTACCCATCCGATCAAGTGTCAAAGCTTCAAGGGATGGGAAAAACAAAGTCGGTGAGCTAGTTGAAGACGGGCAAATATTCTCCATGTACTCCACGCTGTGGGCGTAAGTAATATATAAACGTTTAAGAGAAAGGAGTTGACTGAAAAACGGGAGACATTGGCATCTGTTACAATTGCTTATATAAATCTCAATTAGGTTCGGTAAGAAAGACCTTAGCTTATCCAGCCTGGCCCAACTCGGAAAACTCTGACCAGCATAATATGTGACAGAAAGACACTTCACATTTTGACTGGGTTGCAGCCCTTCTAACAATGCTTCATGGTACATGCAGTTTGCTTCAAAAAAATCTAGCACCAACTTCTGAAGATGCAATTTGCTGCACAAATTTGCTCCCTTTGCTTCTGAAAGAGCATCTTTCCATTTCCCTTGAAGTATAATCTGTACATCTCCTGACAGATTGTTCAGAGAACTCAAATCCCTGAGCACAGCACATTTTTTAAGATGAAAAGTATTTGAGCGATTGCCTGCTATAAACTGATTCAGCTTACAGAGAGAAGCCAATCTCCCTATTTCAGCTGGCATATGAGTCAATGCATCACAATCATCAAGCTCAAGGCACCTAAGATTGGTCAGCATCTTGATATCTGTGGGCAATTCTCTTAGCCTATAACACTTGGAAAGTCTCAGCACCTGTAAGTTTTTAAGTTTACAAATAGAGTTTGGAAGTTTTTTGATGTGTGAATTATACGAGAGATCTAGGTACCTTAAATGAATTAGATCCCCTATAGATTTTGATAGATTTTCAATGCCTAGCCCATGTACATCCAACACTCGCAGGCGTCTAAAGTTTGAAACCAATTGCTCGGATACTGACTTCCTAATCCTAGTCCCAAGTTTTGCTTGTTCGGGCAAAAGAAACGTACGTAGAGACTTCAATTCTAACAAGCAACTAGGTATTTCCCAAGACGATGTCAGATTAAACCCAATAGACAAATGATGAGTATTTGTATTCAAATTCCTTATATCAGACGAAAATATAATGCTCTCTCTTCCAGCCTCTTTCATGGCTAAATCATGCATCAAATCATGAATCCTGCAACTCTGTATATTTCCTTGTGCGTCTTTTCTTAAATCTTGAAAAAAGCATCTTTGTACCAAATCCATGAAATACTCTTCTCCAGCATCGTCAATACTCTGTCTTTTACACGATGGTACGATGAAACCTTCAGCTATCCACAACTTAATCAGCGTCTCTTTCTCTAATTCGAAGTCCTTAGGATACAAAGCGCAATAAGCAAAGCAATGCTTAAGTGAAGAATGAAGATGGTTATAGCTAAGCTTTAAAATAGGCATGATACTGTTTTCAGTTTCTGATATCTTTGCTAATTCATTATCCTTAAAACCTAACCATCTTTTCCTATCTCTAGCATATAAAAGACCCCCAACAGTCCTAATTGCAAGTGGAACATTGGCACACTTCCTTACAATTTGCTTCCCTATTTCAACCAACTCTAGATCTTTATCTTCTTTACCAGGTTCAAAGGCCATTTTACAAAATAAAGACCAAGACTCAACTTCATTAAGGTGTCTCAAATTGTAGCATGATCCCGTCGCCATAATGCTTGCCACCTGCCTAGAACGCGTGGTTACCAAAATCCTACTTCCTGACCCACCACTCATCAGCAAAGCTCTCAACTTAAGCCATTCTTCACGATCCTCGTTCCATACATCATCCAAAACAAGCAAATACCTCTTTCCACTAATAGCATTCCTAAGTTGTCTTTGCAGTTGGTCCATTTCTAAATCACAAGGCTTCACATATGTAGCAGAAGTTAAAATCTTCTCCACAATGACCTTAATGTCGAAGATTTCAGACACGCAAACCCACAATCGAAGCTCGAAGTGATCTTCAACTCTTTTATCATTATAAACCAATTGAGCCAAAGTAGTCTTTCCAAGTCCTCCAATCCCAACAATAGGAATAACTGAAACAACCTCTTCAATTTCAGAACACAAAAGCATACCCAATATAGCAACTTTATCACTATCCCTTCCTACAATCTCCTCCTCACAAACAAAAGAATGAGTTTGTTCCCTTTTTTTACCCACTACTCTATCCTCATCAACTTGTAGCCTAAAACCATAATCCCCACCATCTTTTGCAATACCATCTAAATTTTCCCTTATCTTACTAATTTTCCTAGCCATTGCACTACCAACATGAAGCTGATTAAATTTTAAGTAGGAGAAGCATACCTCCTTGGTGGGTTTCTTCCCTGACATGATCTCATTCTGAGTAGCTAAGCTGGTAATTTCATCAAACAGGTCATCTGCATCATATACTGCAGCTCGAAGCCTCTCCACCCAACCTCGAATAGCATGGCTGTTGGGCTGTTTTTCTTCTGCATCTAAGAGTACATCTTTAATGGTGTTAATGGTATTCTTGAGTTTTCCAAGCTGGGTTTTGTAGCCCCAAGCAGACGCTACCTCTTCAATGGCTGTTGAGCTTATGTTGTTTAGAAGTTGTTGGGCAATGTTGAATAATACAGCTTCTGCCATTATTGATTTATGAAAATAATTTGATGAGAAGAGGAAAATGATGCAAATAAAAAGGTAAACTTGAAGTGTGGAATGGAAGAAAGTCAAAGCTGACATCCATGACTTGTACAGTTGTACTATGAGTAATCTCCAATCACTTAATTAGTTTGGCATTCAATGTGAAAGGTCAAACAATGCGAAAAGAAAAGGTTGATTTTTTTTTCTCCTAAACTCCTTCCTCCGTTTCATTTTACTTGCAACAATCCTACATCATTCTTATTTTTACCATACTGATTTGACGACTCTTAAAATATGTGTCAAATCTAATGGTGCTACTAAAACGAAACAGAGTAAATATAACGTAAATTATTCCAATTTTTAGAAATACAACCCTTGTAAAATACTCTAGGCTTTTATATACTTATTTTTGTCTATGTAATTATGTAAAGTTTTTTAACTAATCAGCCATCACTATAGTGTTTATTGTTTCGATCAATTGAAATATTAATGAATATATAATATGAATTGTTCTATCATTATCTCTAAATTTTAATAGTTGTTACATTTATATAGTAATAGCCTTTTATTCACATTTAGGGCTCTCGAAAAAAGGATTAAAAAAGTTTCTAAAACTTCTTAATGTGGAAAGTAATCACAAATCACAAATAAAAGCAATCTATATTTATACCAAATTCCAAATAAATCTTGTACTTTATATTAATCCATTCATCATTAACTTACTCATCTATCTCTCAAAGAATTCAATTATTACTAATAAAATTAACAATATAGTAAATAGAGAGCCACCAAAAATAATAATCCTTATATATTTCTAATACAACAAACTTTATGTTCGAATCTATCTAGACTAAAATTTAAATTATTTAATTAAGAAACACTATTGATATTAAATTGTGTGACAAATAAAAAAAATTTAGTAATAAGTCAACTACATATTATATGGTATTAGTGAGTATTGAGTAGTGTGAGCTTAATCTAAAGGAAAAATTTGATATTAAACATACGAATTTTGCCTCATTTGCTTCTAAACGTTTGAACTTACGTTTATTTTTTAAAGGCTCGAACTTTGGGGGTCATCCGCATCTAAAGGTGTATAAGATTTTGGTAACCTGGAACAACATGTTACCTTATCTTCTTTAAGCTCACATTAATGGTTTCTTCCTTACTCTTCATCAATGGCTTCCAACCCAGAAATTTTAAAGGCTTGACCTTCATCTTCTTTTTCATCCCTCTTCATCATCTTCATCTTCTTCACCAATTGAAGAAAATACCCCATTGAAGAACTTAAGAAAAATCTATAAAATACCCAATTTCAGAAAATTTTCTGAATTTTTTTTAATTTTGGGTATTCTTTGAATAATTTGGAGCTTGAATAATTCCTTGAAATCGAATTGGAGGAACAACCCATAATCGAATTGAGTATCTTCTGAAATTTATTAAGGTTTGAAATGGAATAAACCCAAAATTGGAGTAAACCCAAAATTTCAGAAAATTTTCTGAATTTTTTTAAATTTTGGGTATTCTTTGTATAATTTGGAGCTTGAATAATTCCTTGAAATCGAATTGGAGGAACAACCCACAATCGAATTGAGTATCTTCGGAAATTTATTAAGGTTTGAAATGGAGTAAACCCAAAATTGGAGTAAACCCAAAATTTCAGAAAATTTTCTGATTTTTAACTTTAAGTATTCTTTGAATAATTCTTTGAAATCGAATTGAAGGAACAACCCACAATCGAATTGGGTATTTTCTAAAATTTTTTAAGGCTTGAAATGGAGTAAACCCAAAATTTCAGAACATTTTATGAAATTTTCTGAAATTGGGTATTTTCTGATTTATTCTTTGAATAATTGTTTAAGGCTTTAAATGGAGGTTTGAGATTCTAGGGAATGGTTGAAGATGAAAAGGTTTGATACAGCTATTGTGAAGAAGATGAAGATGAAGGTGAAGAAGATGAAAAAATGGTGAAGAAGATAAAGATGAAGAAGTAAACAAGTTTACCTTTTCATCCAAGTCATTCGTATCTTTAGATGCGGATGACCCCCAAAGTTCGAGTCTTTTAAAGATAAACGTAAGTTCGAACGTTTATAAGCAAATGAGCAAAATTCGTATGTTTAATACTCCCTTCAATTCATAATAAGTGTCCACTTTGGGTTTGGACCGCATTTTAAGAAAAATGGTAGTGGGGTATTTTAAGTGATTATAATAATTGAAAAGGTGATAGGTGGAGTATTTTAAATAATATTAGTTGGGGTATTTAGATAAAAAATCTTTGCCAAAAAAGGAAAGTAAATAATTAGAGTGACTTTACCAAATAGACATTTATGTTGAATTGGAGGGAATATCAAATTTTCCTAATCTAAATGACCCACCATATCTTCCTAACTTGAATGTTAAAACCATCCGATCAAAACATTTAAATCATGTGCATTTCATGAGTTTCCATACAGATATGATTGATGGCCCACTCTTGATTCTACCAATCACATCTTTAGACTACTTCTTCACTTATCTGTCCCTCTGTTTTTGTCCAGTTTTCTGCTATCTGCTAGAAAACAAGTCAACAAATGATACATATTTTACACTTCTAAACTGCAATCATTCTCCATTTTTCTTCCCATTTCTTCTTCCTTCATCCCCAAATTAATAGAAATTCAAATGGGTTTTTCTTTAATCACTCCCTCAACTTCTTCACTCTCCTATTTTTCATCACCCATGATCAAAAAACCCATTTACCCACCTAAAATCACTAAAAATTTAGGGTTTTCGCGCTCTCGAATTGTTGTTCTGAGCTCAGCATCTCCGGAGTGGGTACCATCTAACAGTGAAATTATTACACCAACTGTTGGAGAATCCCCCAATTCGCAAAATCCTGAATCCAGTAATGATCCATTAACTAACCCTAATGGCAAAAATTTTGTTAAAAATGTTCAATCAGCTGAATCTTCTGTTGAAAGGGTAAATCTTTTTATCTTCTTGTGGTGTATTTGCAAGGATTAGGAACTGGGTTGAAGTTAATTTTTTTATTTAAGTGCTGATTTTTCAATTATCACTTGACACTGGTATTAATATAAGTATAATCCATTTCAAAACATATTTTTATAACTAAAATTCCGTATTACTCCGTTTATCCTATTGAGTTCACAATAAATGTATTAAAAAGCTCTCACATATTAGGATTCTAAATGTTGCAAACTCTATAGAAAGGAATGAATACAAGTCAAGGGTAAGGTTGGCTACATTAACCAATTTTTTTATAGATGGAAGCTACTATAGGGACACTAGCGCTATTTCACTTAATAATTGAATTATTTTGAAGAGTTGAAAGAAAATATAAGGGAGTGTTTAGTTGATAGCTGATTGTATTGACTGATTTGTCAGTTTAACTTTAAACGTTTTGATGGAGTAGCTTGTCAATTAACAACTAATTTATTGAACACTAGCATTACACGGTTTGACTATCCAACCATCTTTTGTAATTTACAAACTAAAATTGTCCAACAAACTATTTTCCCAAATACCCCAAGTTTGCAAGAGGAATGGATTTTTTGATTATTAGAAAATTGTGTAAAATAATGGGGATGAAGGTATATTTTACTAGGGTTTTCACAATTGTTTACTTATTACTCTATTTTAGAACATTGAAATATTGAAGTTGCTGATGTGCTGAAAATAGGTCTGCATCACCCTCTATAATTTGTTTGGATTCATTTACAATGTGCCTAACATTCTTGCTTTTTGATGGTGTAGTTTATATTTGACTTCCGCTTCTTGGCGCTTCTGGCTATTGGAGGGTCATTGGCTGGTTCAGTACTATGCTTTTTGAATGTAATTCCTATCTACCCTCTTATACTTTGCATCACTCTCTATATGTGCCATTTGTGTTCTTAATTTTGTTGAATATTCCCTTGTCTATCACGAGGTTAAGGTTGTGCACATCAGACCTTACTCTACTTTAGCGGCATTGAAGTAATGTAATGTTATTGTTGATCTATATTTCAATTTTTACCGTTGCTCAACCTTTTCGATGATATGATAACCTCTGTCAAATTAGTCCTTTTATAGAAAAAAAATAAATTGGTAAATTTGTATTCAAGGATATACTTCTATGTGTTAGCATTAAGTTATATGGAGCAGTTTTAATTTAAATTCTAGCTCACTGGCCGCAAACTCCTTATCTCCTTTGATAAGGGTATGGTTTGCCGTCTTTCAACCCTCTCCAAACCCTGATCATTGAGCGAATATTTTGGGTATAATGATGGTGATGATGATTTGCTACAGTTGGTATGGAATGGAGAGAGTAGCAAGATGGCTTTTAGGCTTCTAGCTTGAATAGTGTAGAAACCTGCTTGCAATTTTTCGCAGAATGTGTACTATAAGATGCTATCTGTGACTTAAGGTTCATATGATTTCTGCAGGGTTGTGTTTATGTTTATGATGCATATAATGTTTATTTGAATGCCTGTCTCAAAGGAGTTCACACCGGAAAGATGGTTCTTCGATTGGTCGAAGCAATTGGTGAGATATAGTTGTTACTATTTCGAGTTTCTTCATGCCATTTCGCTTTCTACATTAAAATGCGTACATTACACTACTTAACATTACCCCATTGTCATTAAGTGACTCCCACCTAGAATGGGGTTTGCAAGGGTCGGATGTATGCAACCTTACCCTTATTAATGATTAAACTAACAAAGAGATTGTTTCCGATTGACCCTTGTTAGCAAACGTCATGTGCAAGTCTTAAGCAGTGTACATGAGTAATTGAGTCATTTTACTTTATTATAATCCGAAATCCAAGAACTATAGATCTTTGATCCCATTGAAATAAGAGACATCTTAATATCAAACATAAACAACTGAATTATATCCACTCTTATCTTTTATCTTATTCTTTTCTCTACCAAGTTAAGAGGCCTGGCAAGATATTATACTTGATTTGGTTATGAAATTCCCTTCATATGCAGATGTCTATCTTGCTGGAACAGTTATGTTGGTGTTTGCTCTAGGTCTATATGAATTATTCATCAGTAATGCCTCTGCCAATCTGCATCCTAAAGATGATCCAGCCTTAACTGGTTCATCCCTGTTTGGAATGTTCGCTTTGAAGGTGATAGAAAATCCCTTTTTAAATAGTTATGTTTTCTTATAGAAAATCAAAAGTGTTTTATATTTGATGCATTCTAACAGGGGGAATCTAAGCGTTTTATATTTGATGCATTCTAACAGGGGGAATCTAGGCCCAGGCTTGCCTAGGTCACCACCTACGCCACTCGAATAAATCACCATTAAATTTGAATATTGTGACATATATAAGAATAATAGCCGAGTTATTTCAGCAAACATTTAGAGGTGATTGTTTGGCTCACCTTACACCATGTTCTAGATTCGCCCTTGATTGTAGTATAGTGAACCAAAGCCAGGACTGTTTTGAATTGTCATCGAGTTCAACAGGATAAAAGAACAATAGAATAAGGAAGATTCAGGCAAAAGGAAAAGAAGACCTTGTATATGGAGTATCAGTGTTGCAGAATACATATAGATATATAGTCCCTACACATAGGGGCGAATCCATGATAGTAGAATAACGCAGGTTGAATACGTATCCCTAAATGCGTGTGGAACCAACTTGACTACTGTTTTTCTGTGTTATATGTTATACAATTATATATATTATTGTTTTTAATTATATGACTTGAGCCATGGCCTAGGCAGGCTCCAGCCTAGATTTTACGAGGCTGCCACACAATACACAATAAATATTTTCTGCATCCTTACTTAACTTCTTCATTGTGATCTATTACAAGTTCTGAAAGTTAGAAGTTTTTTTGTATAAATTTCAGGAGAGGCCTAGATGGATGAAGGTTAGCTCCCTGGATGAACTAAAAACGAAAGTAGGACATGTTATAGTGATGATTCTCCTAGTAAAGATGTTTGAGAGGAGCAAGATGGTGACAATAGCTACTGGCTATGATCTATTGAGCTATGCTTGCTGTATTTTCTTGTCATCTGCATCGTTGTATATCCTTAACCTTCTGCACAAGACAGACGAAAATGGTGACCATGAATAAGATATGAATTCGATCATTATAAGGCGTGTTTCTGCAAACTATTATTGTTTTAGTGCACAAAACAATGTAATAAAACAGCACTTATTCTTTTGGACTTTTAGTAATAATGAGGGAATTCATAGCTTATCTCACTGTGGCCTGTGGACAATGCAAATGGCCAAAAAAAGAAGAAACATGCGTTTGCCGGGAGTCGAACCCGGGTCTATTGCTTGGAAGGCAATTATCCTAACCGTTGGACTACAAACGCTTCATGTACATCAAATAATATAAAAAAACTAAGCGTATATTGTAATTGTTGTAATAGAAATAATTAGTTTCTATTAGAATAATTAGATTATCAGAAATTCTAATTTAGAATATGCCGCTACAATGGCTAACTTGTGTGAATGGACGATGTATATAATTATATAAGATATTATGTGTGTTTGGATCAAGATTTCTTTATCTAAATCTTGCTCCCTTGCATTAAGCCGGAAAATCTTCTTAAACTTCCTAAAACACGTTATGTTAGATGTACGAAAATAATGTAATAATGTCGCTATAATGAAATGACAACTTGTGTAAATGGGCGATGGCTTGCTTTTGTTTAACAACAAAGGGTTAACGTTGCATTCAACAACATATATACTTACTCCCAATGAGAAGGTGTCACATTAGAGGCCATACAGATTCTACCATTAAAGTTATCTAAAAAGGTGTTGGAACATTATGTCAAAAAAAAGTGTTAAAACACATAAAGGCTTAACGGTACATACCAATATCAATACAAACATTCCACTCACTGAAGGTTCCACTACTCAAGATAATCATTTGATACAATACATTCACATTCATCACCTTTAAGGTGCTTGACGTTTTAGACATTAACTTTTTGTTTACTAGCACTCTAAATTATTTGGAGAATGATATTTACTCTTGCAGCATTGAAAAACTTCATTAAATGTCTCACATAAAAATGCTTAGATTGATCATCCATGCTATGAGTCACGGTGCACTCGAAGTTGGATTTTTTGGGTACCCTCTTTGTGTAATTGTATACTTACTAGCTTGAGCATCAGAGGTGCACCCCAAAGTGAACAGTATGGGCTAGTTGACGTGTGTTACTTGGATTCGTGATTTCATAGCAACGCCATAAATAAATTAGATGCAGATCTGAAGCATATTGAAAATAAGTGTTCTAGCATTTACTGTAATTGCTCGACCTTGAAGCCGCTCGATTGAACCAATATGCTTATGTTTTTATGTTTTAATTCAGTTTTAAAGTGAGTTTTGTTATGTTTTTTGTGTATTCATAGTAAATAAATACACATTTTATGTCATTCAAAAATACAATTAATATAGGCTTTGTTTATTTATCAAGGAGAATGAGTCGGAGGGAGATTAAGAGCCTTAATGAATATAGTAGTTTATTCAGAGAAGTCAAAAGTTTTCCATTTTCGTCTTAGAAATCCAATAAATGTTTCTTTATCAATTGTATTTGTAATCAAATCTTTACTCATTACTAAAATTGACTTCTAATTGTTTTAGGTAGGATTTATAATCCCAAATCAATTAATCTCGAGATTTTTCCCACCTCTTAAATTTGATGGTGTTATTACTATTTTGGTTTAGATTTATCTATGCACTTTGTGATTGTAATCTTCTCCCCAGGGCCGTGAGACTAGATATTTGGGGGGCCTAGGCGAAATAGCACATTGGAGTCTTTTTCCTTTGTAATTTATAACTTATATGGACCTTTTACAATCATTAATTTTGCCTTTTTAACATGAGGTCCTGGGCGACGACCCATATTGCCCATCCTTAGGGCCGGCCTTGCTTCTCCCTTACTAATTTACTCTAAAATTGTTCATGATTCATAAAATCAGTATTATATTATATATATAATATATATATATATATATATATATATATATATATATATATATATATATATATATATATATATATATATATATATATATATATATATATATATATATATATATATATATATATATATATATATATATATATATATATATATATATATATGAGTATCCTATAAAAAATTATGATTGTTTACATTTACATATGTACGTTGCTAATATATTGTAGCAGAATCATATCTTTATCTTTCTCGAGTCGGGGGACTTCTTTTGATCGCGCTTTTCTGTATGGGTATGGGTTGTCGCCGTCCTTCCCTCCCCAGACCCTGTTCATAGTTTTCTATGCGCGGGATACACTGGGTAGGATGATGGCGGGATACACTGGGTAGGATGATGATGATGAACATTTATCAGTATGAAGAAATTCAACCTGTATCTTAATACATGTCATATTTAAAACATCAACAATATATTTTTTCAAGCCGATCCATTATATATTTTTTAAAATATTGTAAGTATGTATTAAAAATAATGTAAGTAAGCATTTAATATATTGAGTAGGCATTAAGGATACAGTAAGTAAACATTAAGAATAATTTAATTAGGTATTAACTATTAAGTTTTGATGGGTTGGACTTAAAAAACATCTTTCAAAGAGACGGTCTCTCTCAAGAGACTAGCTGATAAGTTTTTTTTTACTTTATTCAATTTTATCAAATATGCCATACCCTAAGGTCAATGGTAAAAATGTTATCTAAATTTATTTTTTGCTATATATCCTGCTCAATTTGATTTCATTAATTATATAATTTCTTACCCTAAACAACAATTAATATGATATACATGTCGGTCTCTATATTGATTGATGATTAGTTATGCGATTAATATTATTTAAGTTACTGTAAGATCGAAATCACAAGAACTTTATCAACGTACACAATCCTTTCCCAAATATAAGAAAGAAAAGTAATATTTGTCGTTTAAGTTAAACTGCTATATAGAATATGGTTTCTCGTTAAAGTTGGGAAATCATTATTTAAAATAATGAGTCTTAGTCAGTAAATAGACGCTATTTAAAATCATCATATTATACGATATAAAATATTAAAATTATGCAAATTATCATATAACTAATGTGTAAATAAAAACAATTTTTTTTTTTTACCACGACACAATTTAACTTCCACATAAAAAACCACATTTTAACGAGTCGGAAGAATGGTCGACTATATAAATATTTGCCGCCACGTTTTCACCGCCGGTAAATAAGCCCGACTACAAGCCCATTCGATATTTCATTTTGGCGCCAATTTCCCTGCAATTGGGGCCATCTCTCTCTCTCTCTCTCTCGTTTGTCACAAACTTCAACCCATAAACCCTAATCCTATGTTCGATTCCAGAAATTTCACCAGTTAGGGTTTTGCAATCGAAGTTGAAGCACTTCGAATTTCCGTCTGTGATGGACAAACGCCATGCTAAGCGCCCCAAAATCAGCAGGTTCATACCTGCTCATTAATTAACTGCGTCTGTATTATTGTAATATTAGGGTTCTTTGTTTTTCGAATTTGCGGCTACTTCTATACTAATTATGCAGTTTTACTCAAAAGTAAATCTAATTTTGATTCAATTTTGTTTTCAGGGGGGAAGATGATTATTTGCCTGGAAATATTACTGAAATTGAACTCCAAAATTTCATGACTTTTAATCATATGAAATGTAAGCCTGGTTCGCGTTTAAACCTAGTAATTGGTCCTAATGGCTCCGGGAAAAGTTCGATTGTTTGTGCAATTGCACTTGGTCTTGGCGGTGATCCTCAGGTTTTTACATGCTTTCTCTGTCCCAGTTTAATTATACGTTATTTTACCTGGAATTCGTTTAAAATCCGCAATACTCTACCTTTTTGTGTGATACCTTTATTGACTGTTGATTGGGGGTTATTAAAATTTAGAGAAAGTATGTTTTTGCCTCTCTTGCTTTAATGTCCACATGTTTATCCGGGCTACATTTGATTTAGAGTTTTTTTTAAGGCTTTCACTTAACAAAGCACGAGTTATCATGTTCATTGCCATTTAAATGTATATTGCTCCTGGTCTCCTAGAGCCGGCTATAAGCAGGAGCAGCCGGAGCTCCTGCTCAGGGCCTCTATAGTATTGGGGCCTCATAGTTTCTGGTTACTACGCAATGATGCAATTACTGTGAATGATAATTAAAAATGTCTTTATTGCAAAGCTATTGACTTGTGCTTCCTAGATCTTTGATTCAAATCCTTTTGTCTTCGATTTTTCTTTCCTTTTCTAAACTTCTTATATATATATATATATATTTAAATCCTGTTGTACTCTTGTCTACATTTCTTTTCCTTACTTAGTCTTATACATTCTACATTTTAATTTTTTTTGGTACATTTCTATTTATTATTTTAATTATTTGTTAATTTTTTTATTTGTTTCAATTCTAGCCCAATTAATTATTGTTAGTTTTTTTAAGCTATAAATTAATTAATGTTAGTTTTTTTAAGCTATAGCTTAGGACACCGTTTTTAAGTGCTTTTAATTTTTTGTTTATGTATACAAAGTAATGATTTTATTTATATATATTTTTGTAAGTGTAAGAAATGTAAAATAATTAAATTTCTTCACTTGATTATTTGTTATTGCTCGATATCTTAGATATTTTGGTCCAATTGTTTAATTATATACTTGCGTATTTCATTGCATTTTGCTCATGTTTTGATTGTTGGTGGCTACTTGTTTTTAAATTTTTTTAAAGTTATGGCGGGTAGTATACTAATGAATATTGTATTAAATTTTTATATTATCAAGTGAGAAACATTTAATATAAGTATTAGACAATTAGTGTTGTTGATTTTCTTTATCTCTCTATTAACTAGTTTACTTGTACAAATTAGAACTATCTTTTCAAAAATATAATATTTTATCAACCGTCTCTAAAAAATTATTTAGACACGTATATTTATTAAGGGCCCATAAATTAATTTCGCTCAGGGCCACTCAAATGTCCAAGACGGCTCTTTATTTTATTCTCCTACTTGCAACAAGGATAAAGTAGTAGTTTGTTTCTTTTTGTTGGAACTTGGTTAAGGGTGGTATGTAAATGTTGTAGATACTGGGTAGAGCAGGAAGTATTGGTGCATATGTGAAGCGGGGAGAGGAGTTTGGGTACATCAAGATCACCTTGAGAGGTGAGGTCGAGGAGAATCCTATTTGCATCACTCGTAAAATTGATACGAGTAACAAGTCAGAGTGGCTTTTGAATGGTAAGGCGATAATTTTGATACTTAGAGTTGATATGATCCTTTAAATTTGGCTTCATTTGTTGCTTGAGTTTTGCCTTAATTTTTTCAATAAGATATTGGTTTTGTTTGTTAGATAGGGGCCTTAGTTTTAAAAAGCGCGCTTTGCTTTGCGCCTTGTGCGCCTTTGCTCAGGCTCGGCTGAAAACGCCTCGTTTGAGTGAGGCAAAGCCCACTACAAGAGGCATGCGCCTTGGGCGCCTCGATGCGTTTCACGCCTCGTGCGCCCGGTGCGCCTCCTTGTTGGGTTGGGTAATTAACTTACCTTGCTTGTTAGAAAATGAAGTAAAACTCAAAACTCAAAACTCAAATTTGCTTGAATAGAAGTTTAAAAAATCGTTCGTTTTCTAAAAAAACAAAAAGCTTGCAAACAAGAAAATAACTTTGGGAATTCTTCGTATTCTCATTATAATAGTTTTGTGCTAAAGTAGTGTTTGACGCATGAATAATAAATGTTTTCAAGTTTGTTGATACTAAAATATGAATGTCATGTCGTTTGAAGTATTATATATGTATTAAAATTGAATTTTAAGCTTTAGCGAAAAAATGCGCCTGATATACAAAAAGCTTTCGTCTTCGCCCTGCGCTTTGCGCCTAGGTTCTAAGGGCCTTTAGCGCTTTGCGCTTTTTAAAACTAAGATAGGGGCATAGTTTGAAAAGGCATGCCTTGCATCACTGCAAATATTGCTTTTATTAGTCTGGGATTTACAGGAGGGATGTGCTTTTGTGCGCATTTTGCGCTTTCTCGCGCCTTGCACTTTATGCACTTTTGTTTTTTTCTAAATTGGAGGAATTTTTATGTTAGCCATTTGTCATATAACAATTAGACAACTAAGTTAATCTTCTAGATTAAAGGAAAATGAAGTAGGGTTTGCTCTTGCCCATGAATAGAGAGAAAGGAAATGGGGCAAAACAAAGAACTGCTTACAATTTTACAATTTTGCGGAGCTCTCTACATAGTTTTTTTTATTTTTTATTTTTATTTCTTTTATCTTCTCTGTTGCAACAAATTCTTCATTTTTTTTTGTTCTTTTAGATTCTTCATTCTTCATCTATTTTCTTCTCTCTTATTACTTCTCATTTTTTGGTCTTATTCATGTGGTCCTATATAATAACTCAATTGATATAAAGAGACAATATAAGTCTTATATAGATTTGATACACACTATTTTAGTGTGCATGAACCTTAAAATAACAAATATTTCTCAATGATTTTACTTGATTGTACTTGTGAAGTGGAAAAGCTTACTTTTTCTTTTACCTTTTAAAGTTGGCACACTCTAAAATAGCGTAGGCTTAGTTTATACATGCCTTTTTAAAAGAGACATACACGTACCTTGGTGTATGTTTTTTGCTAGTTGATGATAGTGTTTAGCCAGATTGGACCAGGGAAAGGGTAGATTGCTTAGTTAGAATGATGGGGATAATTGTTGAAATCATGAGGTTTAAATTAAAAATGAGAAACTAGAGACATAATAAAGCTAGAACAAAAAGAGATCGTTTTAAATAGATGTTTTAAATACCTTAGTTCCATATTTCAGAGTAGTGAGGACCAAGAAGTTGTGACCCATAGCATTAAGTTTTATCGAACGATCATCAGATCAACACTATTATATGATAAAAATGTTGAGCTTTTAGAAAGGGTCATAGTAGAAAGATGGGAGTAGCGAAATGTGATTGATTCGATGGATGGGTAGGCATACCTCGAGGGATAAAATTCGATACTAAGTCATAAAAAGGGTTTAGAAGTTGCAAATATTGTGGAAAATATTATTGAAGATGGTTTGGGCATGTGTAAAGACGAGGTATTAGCAAACCTGGCTAGGAAGATGAAAGTTGGAGTTCAGGAGACTTAAAAAAAGGCGATGAAGACCGAAGATGACTTGGCAGAAAAGAGTGAAAAATGAAAGGAATGATCTAGTTTTAAAAATTGAGATGATATAAAATCATAAATGAATGGAAAATCCATGTGGATGACCACATAACTGTAATACTGGTTCATGTAGCTGACTCTAGAGCCTTACTTCCTAAAGATTGAAGTCGGTTACATGAATCAATATATCAATTTCAATGGTTCTCATGGATCATGAGATGCGGTTAAGTTTTATTGAGCTGGTTGTCACTAATGTAGCGCTTTCCTTTTTTCTTCGCACTGACAATAAGCGACAAGCACTCGATACGCCTTAAGCTTTTTAAAACTAAGGATAGAGGCAACTGTTGTGTGGAAGTGTTTTGTATGCTTACTCAACCTTCTTTTCTTATATACTTTTTTATTGTTGTGGTTCCTTTGAGAATGGTCAAACAATGAATGCCTTCTTTTCTTATATAATCTTTATTGTTGTGTTTCCTTTGAGAATGGTCAAACACTGAATACTGATGCAATTTGTTTTTGGTTCTAGGCAAGATGACAACAAAGAAAGATGTTATTGAGGTTGTTCAAAGATTCAACATCCAAGTTAACAATCTGACTCAGGTGTGGTTTCTTCATTTAGTGACTTGCCTAACTTACATGTTGGCTAATATGAATGATGGATTATGTATTTAATCTTTTTAAACATGTTAGTTTTCCCAAATTTCTCCTTACACTATGGTGTCTATTTAGCTGAACACAGAACCTTTGGCAAATGACTCTAATTATATTGTTTGATGTTCTAGAGAATGCCCCCCCCCTCCGCCCCTCTTTTTTTCTTCTCCACTTGATAACGATTTTGTAGAACTGTCTAACCAAAAATAATGAAAATAGTCTTTGTTTTACTTAATTACTCCTATTTATTTGGTTAATGATCACTATTTGGTCACTGCTGGTCTTAAATTTCTATAGACTTTAAGGTTTGAAATATTTTCCCCGGGTTCTCTCTTAAATGATGATGGAGAAATATCAAAGTTTCTTGTTAGCCTATCATATTCTTGGATATAGGGATTCACAATCACATGCATGGTTGCATTAATAAACGCAAGTAGGATTTTGCTATAATTGGCAAAGGAGAGAACAAAGTTTTTGCATTAAGTTCTGCAGATGTTGATTGCGTCTTTTTCTTTGGGTTAATGCGGCTTGACATACTACTATTATGAATTTTAATAGACAAAGTAGTCTTTATTTTTTCTCCATCACTTATCTAAATCGAGTCCATGGTGTATTGATGTTGATTTCCTAAGCATTATTATGCAAATTGGTGCTGAAGGAGACATTGAAGTGAAAGAGAGAGAACATAAAATGCCTTATTATCTTAATAAGTTAAAGAGACTATATTAGTGGCTGAAATACGAGTATTGCTAATGAGGACAAGCTGTCTTTGGCACAGAATATATATTGCAAATAAACCTAATTCCTTGTAATCTCCCAAACTAAGTAAGTTTTGAGTACTTCAACGTTCCAACCTTTTTATCACTTAATGACCTTGATAATTCAAATTGTCCCAACATATTCACAAAAAGAAAACCCGTGAGAAACATGATAGTTGAGTTTCAGTCACCACAAATTGACTATCAAAACAATAAACAAAGTGACGAAGATGTTTGTTGCCCAATTTACCTTTTTAAATTGCAGTTCGCCCAAAATGGGCCAGAAAAAGCCATCATTGACCATAATTTGGTTGACACAATTAACAATTTGATGGGGGTTAATGGATCAGGTAACACTCAAACTAATGTTCCACAACCCGTAGTTATTTTCAGTAACATTCCAACACAGGTTCATGACAATTTTGCCCCTACTTATTCTTGATTAGTGTCATATTTAGGCACTCGTTTCTAAATCCTATTACTTCAGCTTTGAGAACTTGGGATGAATTTGCGACTGACTTAAATACTTTCCATTGTGTGTGTATAATGTATATGCATGTTTTGTTTTACTTTCTCATTTGTTATTACTGTTAACCTTTATTCTTTTCTTTTTTTTAATTGATTGGGGGGCTATGCAGTTTCTACCGCAAGACAAAGTTTGCGAGTTTGCCAAGTTGAGTCCAGTTGATCTGTTACGTGCTACAGAAAATGCTATTGGTGATCCTCAACTACCAATGCAACACGATGCTCTTATAGAAAAAAGTAGTCAGCTGGGAAGACTCAAAAGAGTAAGTCATTGGCATTTGGCATGATGCTTATGTGTCTTGATATGATTCTAGCTTGTACACATTGTTAATGTTGTCATATTATATACCATGATACCATCTATTCTGTTTAGGCTATTGATGGGAATAAAGTGACTTTAAGTCAGCTTAAGGCTCAACATGCTGAACAGGAAAGAGATGTTGAGCGTGTTCGTCAGAGAGAACATCTGCTAGATCAGGTTCTTTATTTATTTTGTGGAGGAAGGAGTGGGAAAACTATATGGCTTTTTTGTATACTTCATTTGATCAATTTCTTCCTCTGATTCAGGTTGATTTAATGAAGAAAAAGTTACCTTGGCTGAAGTATGATATGAAGAAGGCTGAATACTTAGAAGCTAAAGATAAGGTAGCTGATGCAAAGAAGAAATTTGATGAAGCTGCAAGGATCTTAGCTGATCTCAAACAACCCATTGAGTAAATTTTCTAGTCTACATACAATGTTATTTAATTGACTAGATTTAGAAATGCTCTGTTGTATTTGCACAGGATCGTTGGCAAGGCATGGTTCTCTGGTTCTCTGCGTTGCTAACTCAACGAAAACGTTTTACCCAGGCATGGCATGGTCCATATCATATGCTAGCTGGAAGAATTTGTGTCTGGGGGACACACTTTCTAGTCCTTTTTAGTGATTAAACAAAAGTAGTCACATGTCACCTTAATCCCAATGTGTCAGGAAAGTCAACATTCTAGTGACCATTCTTTGCCTTCTTTCTATCCTTGGACTCTAACTCTGGGCTTTGCTTTAGTCAATGGGACCCTGGAAAGTCAACTGCCTTTGCAGCATTCAAAGTTCAGAAAGGGTGGCCCCGATCCTACATCATGTTAGGTAGTGGTTGGTTAGGTATAAACCTAAAGCTATGGGGCTGTTTGGTCAATGGCTGTTGCGCCATTGGTTGTTGGTTTTTTTAGTTGGCTTGTTTGACCAATTGAAAATGTTGTCTTGTTGGATTTTTAAGTTGCTATATCAGCAGAGTTTTCTCTTAAATGGCACTGTCTCAGTCCTACTGTATATGATTTCATTAGGAGTGAAAACTGTATACAAATATTTTATAGTTTTGTTTCTTTCCGAACTGTTTGATGATTCACTTCTAATCTTATTATTGAATTTCTTTCAGAAAGCAGAAGAAAGAACATTCACTGAAGGTCTCAAAGTGCAAAAATTTGCAGAAGAGTTTGACTGACAATGCTGATAGGCGTAGGCGACTTTTGGAAAATGAAAATGAGTGGGTTGTGTTTCCTACCTATCTTTCTTGCTTTTCAATACTTCATTTTCCGTCTTAATCTTCTCAGTATCAATTTGAAACATTTTTAGGGAGTCAGAGTAGCTGGGAATTACAGAGAAATTGAAGAGTTGAAGAGACAAAGAGAATCACGTCACGAGAATTTATTGAAAGCTAGATTGGATCTAGAAGCTGCTGAACTGGAATTGGAAAACTTGCCACCTTATGAACCTCCAAAGGATGAATTTGTATGAGATTTAGTATCTTTGGTTTTATATTCTTACATGCAATATAAATTTAAATGATTCAGAGTTTCAGACATTTGTGACATAGTGTGTGAAACTTGCATGCAAAATAACTCTTTTTGACCATCACTTTGTGGGAAATCCCTCCCCTTGAGTTCCTGCTTCATTTATTCTTGTAAAAGTGGCATTCTATGAACAAATGTCTTAAATTTTCCTTTCATTCAATTTTCTTGAACATCCTTCCCTGGTAACGATTCTGAAGTTGAGTATCAATAGATTTTAAAACTTGTCAGTTGTAATTTGTTATATTATTGTCTTGATATTGACACCTGAATATCTCTTTCTAATAATTTTTTAAATTCAGGAAAGATTGGAGGCCAATATTCTAGAACTAAGAAGCAATAGAAGAGATATTGAACGACAAAAGTATGATAAGGAAAGACTTTTTACTCAAAACAAAAGGACACTGGAAGGATTGGCTGACAGGTCTTCTTTATTACAATTGTCTATCAATTTGATTGTGGTGCATCTCATCCTCAAATACAGAATCGGTGCAGGTTAAAAGAGATGGAAAATAGGAGTTACAAGCTCCTACATGAGCTGCAAAAAACTGGAGCGGACAAGATTTTTGAAGCTTACCGTTGGTTGCAAGAAAATCGTGATAAGTTAAAAAGAGAGGTTTTTGGACCTGTTCTTCTTGAGGTATGTGTTCTTAAATTAGTTATTTACCAGTTTATGAGTTTTTCCCTGACAGCTCTCTAATTGCTAGTTTGCACCTTCATTTTTTTGTATCAATGCCTGCTTCTAGGATTTTTCTATGAATTGGACTTAGCAATAGAAAAAGCGATTCGGTGGAAGTTTATATATGTAGACTTGGATCCCACGTTGATGGCACCTATGTTACTTGGACTCGAATACTAATGTTGGATACTAGTACGTGTCCAAGTGTCGGATACGTCTAAATTTTCAATTCTACACCTAAAATGAAGTGTCTAAGTGCCATACCAATGTCCAAGGATCAAGGATCGGACACGGGTATGTGAAGCAAAATGAAGAGTCCGAGAAACATAAGATAGCACATTGGCTTTACAATATACGTTATATGCAGTCTACCTTTATGTGTGTCATGTGAATTGTGAAGCAATGCCTATCACTTTAACTTCTTATTTTATGGAAATCGAATTAAAAATGTTTAGATTGGAGCAAAAAATTTTAGATCAAACCACAGATTTTAGACTTGTTATAGTCACAACTCATTACTCATAATAGCCATAGTAATTATCAAAAACATCAGATAAGATGAAAGTGGACCACATCATATCAGTAATGTTTAGACGAGATCTAAAACTACGTCTTACTAAACCTCTCTAAATGCCGATCAACATTTTGTATTTAAAAAGATGCTTTAATATGTATGAGCAACTATGGTATCACTATCATCTTCACTTGTTGTTTGTTATCTTTAACACGTGGCCTGAGTTTGAGGGGAAATCTGTTATGAATTATCTACATCTTTCTCTTTTTTTCTAGCAGTTATTGTGTTTTTGATGGTTTTTTTGGACTGATGTAACTGTCTGAGGCCGAAGCATTATGTTTAATTACTTGAACTCTGATCCGGCATTCTGCATATATAACATGAATTTGATGACTTGGGATCCCATTATATTTTGTTTTTAATACGTTAGTACTGCAAGTGTTTGACTGTTCTTAAATGAATTTTCTTTGTTTATTATCTGAATTTCTGCGTCATTTCTTGTCAATGAGTCTAAACTCTGGAGGCTGTTCCCAGTGATTTGGTGTGCATGGTTTCTCATAATTGATACCGTTGCTATGGTTTTTTGTATTGTAGTCTTCTTTCTCTTTCCTTTAAAAAGTGTATATTTTTGTATAAAAATCATGTCCCAGAACACTGCACTGATTGGTGCTTGATTTCTGTAAGAAGGGTTGATATAGACTGATGGTGGCTTTGCCTTTCTGATGATAAGTTATTTTTTCTATGCTGTGAATATAGGTTACTGTCAAGGAACAATCTCATGCTGACTACTTGGGGGGTCAGGTTCCATTTTACATATGGAAGGTATGTTAATTGTCTTCTTAATATAGGCTGCATGAAACAATGCTTGTGGGGAGTGTAGATATGTAAGATTGGTTGGATTGGTATCACTTTAGTGTGTGTGACATAGATTTGTTTGTTGTAGTTTTTTGGTACCCTATATCTTTTTCTTCTTCTTTTGGATGGGTGGATTTGGACTTCGGGAGGGTAGGAGAGTAGTTCTCTGTTACCCTTCTTTGTACCTTTGAGTTTTTTGACTTTTTTCAATTTGATTTTTGGAACAATAACGGAAGTGGTGGTGAAGAGATATCTCATGTCTCATCAATATTGTTTGTTTGTTTTTTGTCATTTAGTATTTAACGAGGTGTTTTGGTAGGATGCATTCTTTGAATTTATCAGGTGTTTAGATTGGAGTGGCATGCAAAGTTTGCTTTGATAGATGTAATGTGCTTATAACACATTGGTCTTGGACTCTTGGTGAAAGGCTGTAGGAGCATTAAGCGTTATTCACTTTCCTTCCTTTCTGTTGGATTTTGTTACCGACTTGTTCTATTTCAAGGTTTCTTGTTTTTTTTATTGGCAATGTACATATTATATAGTGATTTACTCCCTCCGTCCCTCTTTATATGCCTTATTTTTTATTTTGGGTTGTCCTTATTTGGAAAAGGAACCACTTTCTTTAAATCTCATCCATACATATTAACTCTCTTCTAATTTTATCTACACAATTCAATCTCTCTCTTCCTTTATTACCAGGTTCCACCTTTTTTTTAAAAAACACTTCATCTTCTCTTTGATGCTAATTCAAAGGGATGGAGTAGTATCTGTTTTATCTTCCTTATATTTGTGCTATCTTCACTAAATCCATATATTTGTTTCTCTTCTTGTTTTTGGTGTGGGGTATGATTAGCTACAATATAAAAAAAGTAGATATATTGTCAGCTTGTACTCTGTTACTCTGCGTTTTAAGTTGAACTTTTGCGCTGCCGAAAGTTGTATCCGTACTAACATTGTTGCTTTTGTTTTTTAAAATTGCAAGTGTTCCATGTTTTCTTATCTGCTAGAATTACACAGTGATTGTGATTGTGTTTTATTCAGCTGCGAGTATTTGCATTTTCTGCTCTACAGTAGTGTATTTGAAACTTGTTGGTTTTACTGTTGCCTAGTCTCCCAGCTAAAGTGACATTCTATTTTGTGTTCTTGCTGTGATGTTTTAGTCCTTTATCACCCAAGATCCTGATGATCGGGACTTCTTGGTCAAGCATATGAAATCATTTGATGTTCCAATCCTGAACTATGTTCAGAATAATGAACAGAGTAGAGATTCACCTCGAATTTCGGAGGAGGTATGCACATTGTAACACATTCTTTTTTCCTATTTTAAGACGTCTAGAGTTTCTTCCCCTGTTTAATGTTGAGTTATTTGCAGATGCGTAAGATTGGGATATGTGCTCGGCTTGATCAAATCTTTGATGCTCCAGCTGCTGTCAGGGAGGTTCTCATTAGTCAGTCTGGTCTTGATCATTCTGTAAGCTTACTGTTTCTTCTGGTTGTTTATTCTAAAAATTTGTCCACACATAACTTTATAAGAAACAATGATGGGCAATATTTTTGTTTTACTTATTTTGGCACATTGATGTTACTTCTGATTCAGTGACACCCATTCCATTGTTCTCAGTATATTGGCACTGCGGAAACTGATCGAAGGGCTGATGAGGTTGAAAAGTTGGGAATACTTGATTTTTGGACTCCAGCTAACCACTATAGTTGGTCTAGATCTAGATATGGTCATCATGTGTCTGCTAGTGTGGTGCCAGTTTCTAGATTCAAACTTCTGTCATGCAGTAAGTTTACGCCTTTTATGCCGCTTCATTGTTACGGATGTGCAGGTTCTGATGTGCACTCAATTGTTCTGTTCACAGGTACAGATAATTCAGAAATTGATAATCTAAGGTCTAGGAAAATTACGCTTGAACGAACGATCATTGAATGTGACGAAAGTGTTAAAGCTCTGCAGTGTGAGCTAAAACAGATTGAAAATGCAGAAGCCAATTATCACAGACAACGGGTATGCTGGAACAGAGAAAAAGCTGTTTCTGTCGTCTGCATATTGTCTGTTTTGTGGAAAATTGTTATGTATGTGTTTATGTGGATTCTTGCAGGAAGCGATTCATGAAAGGGTTCAGCTTGAGAGGAAAAAGCGAAAAGATATTGAAAAGCGTATCAGTAAGCCTCCTTAATATTGTCTGCTTGCATTATCTTATCTGAAATTTAAGTTCGCTTTTATAATTGATTTGGCTTGATCAAATTGTCAGACCAGAAGAAACTTAAATTGTTATCCATAGAAAAGGAGGGTGATGTTGATGGTCAAATTGTGAGCCTTAATGAAAAAACTGAAGAGTTGAATGTCCAGCGGTTTAATAATGCTATTGAGATAAAGGTAAAGCATTATTTTATCGTTTCTTTTTTCTGATAAAGTATCATGGTTCTCTAGAGTTTGTGAAATTTTTTCCTTCTGTCTTACCACTCTTCAGCATTTGCTTATGGATGCTCTTTCACATAAATGGAGTTTTGCCGAAGCACGCCTTTCCGCTGTTGAAATTGAAGGAAAGGTAGTCACTTCTTTCGTTGTGTTGAATTTTTTCAATTATTTTTGATCTGATAATGCTCAAAAAAGGGCCTGCAGGCGAAGAAAATGTTGGTTTCAGTAGTTTCATTCCAGTACGCTAGTTAGTGAAGTTAATTGAAATTTCTTGTATCGGGAGATCAAAAGTTGGAATAGGTTTCAAATTTGGCGAATTTTCTACTTACTGTCATTGAGAACATAAGTCTCTATTAAACATGCTCATGTTTTACCATTGCTCTGATATGTTTTTTTTAATGTTGTAGAGTTGCAATCTGATCAAGTGACTTTTATATTTATAGTTTTAGCTTATTAGTATTTACTTTATGCTTCTTAGGTGTTCTATATTGATGTTTTTTTGTTTGTCATCTGCATATCTTTTTAGGATTTCTCAGCTCCCATCCCCTCTGGATTTTTGTTTTTAAGATACCCAACACTTAAACATTTCTCCCTTGAATGTGAGCGCCTTTTGGGTGAAGTTGCAACTTGAAACTATTAAATGTTAGAGGAAGCATTTACCCATTTACTCTATTATATGTGAATCAACAGCTAAGATTAAAGGTAGTAACATATGATTGAATGTATATTAAACCAAAAGGGATACTGCCCAGTACTTCATGTAGGCTTAATCAGTGGCCAACGCTATTGTAATTGCTTCTTTATTGTTCAGTTGATAAATTTAGTTGTCATTATCATAATTCATAACTGAAATTGGATTGCCTACTCTGTATAAGTTCTTGATTTCCCGTTTCCTTTTTAAGGTTGCTACCTTGGGCATTAGTTGTTTCAAGTTTCGCCTATGTTAAAAATCCGTACAAGTTGCAAATATTTCCAATTTCAGATAGCAGTTGAAATTTGCTGTTGCTGGAGTTCATTATTTTCATTCTGAGCATGCCAAAAGTTAGTGAATCATGTTAAATTTATCTTAAGATAGTTTAATTTCTGATTTTGGGCCTGTTTTCCTTAACATCCAATCATTTCAGTTGAGTTTAGTAATACATCCCTTTGACTTTACATTTCCCTATTCAGTTGACTATTAATCATCCTTGTTTCATTCAGTTATGATTTATTCTCTTAGTTCAGTTTAGCTTAGCTGTTAATAGCACTAGAGAACAACCCCTTCCCTCTAAAGTGAGGACTATTATGACAACATTTATTATCATGACATTGACAGCATTGTTGATGATTATGACTATGCGTAGGAACATGCTAAATATGAGCGCCTTGTTTATCCATAGACCTGGCTGTAGAGTTCTTTCTTTGTCCCAGTTTCACGGGCTAAGCTTGGCACTCTGGTTGTATTGTATTTTTTGATTCTTTCTAGTGAAATCTTATTCATGTTATTCTTCTCTAGATACGAGAGTCTGAAATGGAACATAAGGAGCAAGAAGCAGTTGCTTTACAAGCGGCCATGTATAAGGATCAATGTAAGTGCATTTTTTCGTGGAAAGATTGTCATGTTCTGTCTTGATGTGTTTGCAACTTTGTAATGTAAATGTCTCTCTTTTGAACCTTTTTTAACACAATTTTTTGCTAACCTGCTCTGTGGTACTATTATAGCCATTTTTTAAAGTTATGTGTTTCATTTAGAGTAATCATTATTAAAATTAGCCCAATCTGTTCAAATAGTAATTTGTACAGTGTTTCTTATAGTATGAATAAGGCGCATGGGATAATCATTTAATGCCCTTTCATTATGTAACTTTTTTTGTTATCAAAGTTGTCAACTTTTTCTTGTGATATTTTCATTGGAATACTGGAAAGAAGTTCCCCATGTGTAATAAAGTTTGAAAATTACTGGCTTGCTGTGGATTTTGATGGAACAAATAAAAGTGGCTTGTTTAATTGCATATGTGTCTTTTTTGTTGTGTAAATATTCAAATGACCATTGAATTTAGAATCTAGGATCTCAAGGTGACGTGATAACCTGTTTTGTTACTGTGGATATCGGAAATGAATTTCACTTCTGTGGGTAGGAGCATCATTGTAAGCATTAAGTCTCTTAGATGTGATGTGGAAAGTAGGCTTGACAAAAGCTGATCCGATTTTCTAATCTAACCTTCTAACCTGACCTGAACCTAACCCGAAATAAGTGGGTTTTGTTGAAACTATTTACCCAATTAAGTAAATGGGCTATTCTGACCTGATGTGTTTATTAAATGGGTTAGGTTAAGGTCAAAATATTAAACCTGAAGCAAACCTGTATAACCCATTTAATTAAACAAGCCAGTTTCGAGTCAAATCAATTCGTATAACCCAAATTTAATTCATTTAACATTTTTCTATTTTTCGTTGTAAATTCTAAATAAACAACTCGCAAACTATAGTTAAAAATTTAGACCTAACCAAATAGATCAAATGACCTTTTTAAATGTCTTTAAGTCTGTCTATTTATACATAAATTGGTTAGGTGGGTTGAAATTAGGTTGACCAGTTGTAGGTCGAGGGTCGAGTCAGGGTTTTGATTTTCTACCCTATTAACTAAATGGGTTAGATTCTAGTCAAAGAATTTTTGACCCATTTAAATATTACCCAAACAAGAATCCAATCCAACCTCATCTGGATTTATGGAAAGTTCAACATGACTTTTTCCATTTTATTGTTACTTTAGGGTTTTGGGGTAAAATCAATTGAAGAGTGATATAAGGATAGAGAACCTCTGAGAGGTGTATAACACTAATACTTTAAAAATTCATTCGTTCTCCTGTTGTCAAAAATGATTGATTCTATAAATCTTGAGCCTACACTCATCATTACTCTCCTCTTCAGGTGATGCTAGATGTTCTTCCAATTTTGAGATCATGTTTATTAAGATGTGTATGTTTAACTGTGTTATTCCGGTTCTTTTTTATTGCAACGGGTTTCCGAAGGTAACATATGGTTTTTGTATTTTTAAATTCTTAATGGAATTATGTATATCATGTCAATGCGCATCTTTGAAATGTTCTCCATTTTCATTTTTACATCTTCACTTACCAGGTGAAAAAGAAATGGAACATCGCAAGGTGTTGCTTTCAAATGCCAAGAGAGATGCAGAATCTATTGTGAAGATGACTCCTCAAATTAAGGAGGCCTTTTGTGAGGTTTGTTTTTGTCTTTTGATGTTTTTATGTGCTATCAAGGGTTAATTGGAAACAACCTCTTTCTTTTTACAAGGTAAGGCTGTTTTCATCTGACCCACCCTACTCCAATCCCCCCTTAGGCTTCGTCGGCACTGGGGTAATTTTATTTTGTTGGCTTTTACATTTGCCCATCCTCTTAAATTGCATATTAATGATCTGTTTCAACTCTAACCACTAAGTGTGCTTTTCACTGGATGGTTTGGAATCAATTTAGATGGAAGTTTGTCGAAAAAGCCTTGTGTAGTCTGCATCATATATGTGACTTTTACGATGAATTTTATTAATTCTTTTAGACATCTGAAGTAATTAGATACTTGAAAGTTAAAATCCTGATGTAAATGCATCTGTGTTCATAATATCAATGTGCCATTTGATTTTTTTTCCTTGGAAGTTGCTAATTTGCTATACAAAAGCTCTAGAGAATGGAGTTATCTTAGTCTATTAGATCCATTGTGCTCTTGCTTAAGACTCTAACTCTTGTTGCCATTACCAGAAAAAATTTGAAAGATATAGTTATTCTTGTTCACTGGGGTTCCTCGTTTCTAGTGCAACTGTTTCAGACTGGTGATAAAAGGATTTTTGGAAACAAATGATGGTTAATTTTCCTGATAGACCTATATTTAAAATGGAGATATCTTAAATTTGTTTGAGGAAGATTTTCTCGTAGATGTATGGGTAGAATGGCTTAGGAAGATATTTAAAATTAGTCCCTATGGATCTGTATGTGGTGCTTTGTGAATAAGATTGGACAGAGGATCAAAAATACAAAGTTTCTGGCACTGTTTAGTTGAGGTGACCTACGTGAGTGGAAGTGTTGTAGTTCTTGATGGAGAGAGAGGAAGTTGTGTTTGAATTGGTTGAACTGATGAAGGAGGAGGATGTATTTTTGGGGGAAATAGTTTTGGAGTAGAGGGAAAAGGGTTATATGTATTTAATAAAGAAAAAATGTACAGTATTGAATGTGAGGTGTTAGAGTAAATAATTGGAAATTGTCCAAATCCTGGGGTTACCAAATATGAGTTTCAAAATCTTGCCCGCTATATGGAACTGGCCAAACTATATCTATGTTGAGTTTTCCAAGTGTTGATCATTTTTAGGAAATTAGTGGAGCAAATATCATCTTTTGGAGGCAAATAATTTAGTATAGGTCTAGTACGAGTTTTCAAATTATAGGTTGCAAGTTGCAATCATTAAAGCTATTTTACATTAAGTCTAATTTTCGGCCTTTATCTTTCAAGAAAAGGAATAAACTTATAAGAGAGGACATGTTTTTAACCGAAAAAGAAGCTTTGGGGAAAAGAGGTTGACATCAATGCTTGTGACGTCATCTATCATAATGCTCCCTGAATTTTGATTCTCTTTTCTAAAGACTCTTACGTTGCCATTCGTTAATGGTATTACATGGTGGTAATGAGAATCAATTCTATTGTTTGTAATGAAGATCTCCTTAAGCCCAAGTGGTAAATATGAATTTTGTGAAGGGAAAAATGCTAAAAGTAGGACATATATGACCATAAACCTCGTCGAGTAATTTTAGCTAAAATACTGCATATTTCCATCACCGCCATTTGATATTAATAGTCAAACAGAGCAATTTGTTTTCGTTTAACACCAACAAGTTAACTCAAAAAAAAAAAAAAAAAAAAAACACCAACAAGTCAACAATATGCTTAGATACTCCATCAGATCTCTCACATCATGCTTTGAGTGGTTCAAAGTTTTTTTATTGAATATTTGGAATATGTATGATGTATTAATATGCATTTTTTCTTGAAACAAAACTCAATATGAACAAATGAACAAATACAAAAAACATAATCAACTTCGTTTTTTTAACTAAGCTAATGAGCAGGCTTAAATTTTTCACAACTCTGACCCATGAATGACGATTATGCAACTTCCTGTAAATTAGCAATGATGTTATAAGAATTTTTGCTGTTATTCTCCAAAGATCACCAAATTTGTAGGAGCTTTATGTCACTCTAAAATCTTAAAAGGAAGCTCTTCTCTAGTTACATATGTGTTTATGTTTGCCTGCAGATGCCTGCTACAATTGAGGATCTTGAGGCTGCTATTCAAGATACTTTGGCACAAGCTAGTTCCATTCTTCTTCTCAATCAAAATGTTTTGGCTGAGTATGAAATACGACAGACAAAGGTATTGCCCCATATACATTTCATCCAAAGAATAAAAATGAGATTGTCCCTTTATATTACAGTTGATATACAACGAATTTTGCCATTCCGCAAAACTTGGTACCTGTGATTGTGGATATGGATCTTTCAATCATGGAGTACATTCGTTATATGCAGTTCTCTATTATGTTAGCCATTTTATGTTTTGATTTACAATTATGCATGGCAGATTGAAGCTCTGGAAAAAACACTTGGAGAAGAGGAACATGGATTGAAAACACTTTTAGCTGAAATAGATGCGTTAAAGGTGATTCTCTTCACTAATAATTGATAAAGTAAAACATCGCCAACCATTTGTTAAACCCTGAAATTCTACTCTCCATTATTTTTCAGCCATCTTGGCCCCCTTCTCATTGTACAATCTTTCAGCAGTACTCCTGGCATGATCTCATAGTTAACAACATTGTTATTCTGGCTTCAGGCTAATTGGCTCCCAACATTGAGGAATCTTGTTCAACAAATCAATGGAACATTTGGTCATAATTTCCAGGAGATGGCCGTTGCTGGAGAAGTATCATTGGGTATTACTAGATCAACTTTGACGTCTTAAATTGAATTTTTTTTTCAGTTAGATAAATTGTTGTCTGGGTTGATAGACTGATAAATTGTCTAATTTTTGATAGATGAGCATGACATGGACTTTGGTGCGTATGGTATAGTTATAAAAGTAAAGTTCAGGTAACTTCCACTACTTTCCTACCTTGTCTTCTATTTGACTAGCTCTCAGTATAAAGCTATATTGGTTTCTTATCTGTGTTCTTTGCACTTCGCTCTGAGTATTTCTTAGTGTACCTAAGGCAGTAAAAGTAGTTACTAGGGAACAACAGTTATTTAAGTGGACTTTATGGGATTAAGCTCATCTAATTTTACTTTTCTTGCTCCTGAATTTTTTCTTCACAAATTTAGCAAATTTTTACATTTGGCTCACTGTGCATGATGTTTTCTTTATTTCTCTAGTTATTTCAACTGGACTTTGTTTCATTTCATGCACAACTCAGAAACAGAATGAACCATATTCCTTTTTATATTGATAATGTAATTGATTATATTATGAATAGATAGCGTTTGATTATTTTGACATGTGTGTTTCATATTTTTATCTTGGATACTACAAGTTAGAATTCCTATTCTAGGTTGTTTACTTTATGCTGACAAAACTTACTTGATCACAAACGATGTGAACCCTGCATTATGTATAAAAGCGATGTTCATATATAAAACACTATTAGTCTATTACAAATAGGGGTGACTTCTTTTTTTCGATTTGAAATATCTTAATTGAGTGTGTAAACATGACATGCAATCTAGATTTGCGATTTGCTCCTAAGTTCTCAGTACTCCCTCTGTCCCATTTAATTTCCACCTCTTGATACATGTGTAAATATTAATTTGTGGTTGGTAAATAAAACAAATAACAAGTGTGTTGAAAAAATAAGTGTATGAGATTAAAAGAGAAAATGAATTGTCGATGGAATAAAAAGTGAATTGTGGGGACATATTAAAAGAAGAAAGGTTGTAAATAAGTGGAACAATCCTAAATTGAAATTAGGTGCAAATCAAATGGGATAGAGAGGGTAATATCTAGGGCTGTGTTTTTGTATGCCTTGGCAACTGTTTATTTTGCGTAGGAAAAATTTCGACTTGGAAACACGTAATCTACTTTAAGAAGGCAAACAATAGTGATATGCGGGATGTCACCAAATCTCAGCCACTAAGTTTTACTGGATAAATACATGTTCCAGTATACATGTGATGAGTACATCTATGGAAATTTGTAAGGTAAGATAAGCTCTGGTAATAAAGCGAATACTAATGAAGGCATTCCATTGTGTCTCCCAAGGATGCCTTCTCACCTCTTAGGTTAATTTAATTTTCATGAGAGTTTTGATTTTCTATATACAATGCTGATCACTGAGTTGCTACCTTCTGTTTCATAATATATGGCACTGTTGTGTCTATTGTATTTGCTTTGGTCATTTATTTGTGTAAATATACTATCAGTTTCATATTGGATAGTGTTTTAAACTTTTCTTAGCTTGGGAGAAATTAAGTGTCAAATTGTGATTGTTGAAAGACAGGTATTGTATTGTAAAACAGGTGTATCGGTGTTTCTTTTTTTTCTCTGTTTCAGAATCTTATTAAGCAATGCCTGTGAAATTTTGAGTGTTGATTTTTTAGGGTAGTGTTCTTTTTCTCCATCCTACATGATTTTCTTACTTCCATTAGTCAGATGTCCCATTTGCTTTTCGACCAAACAGGTCTGCTGTCTTTATCACGTTAATCTTTTTTCGTCTCACTTTGTTGGTTCTGTTTATTCCGGATTCCCTCCTCATTTTAATATCATACGTACCATATCGTATCACACCTTTATTTACATAATAATCTTGTAAAACCATATCGTGGGATGGAGGGTGTACATTTTGCCAACTATTGGCTCGGGTTTCATGTAATGCTCTCTCTGTTTGCTTGCTACACAAGCTTGTGTAGCCCCTTGCTCGCCTAGGACCAAAGTGTAGACACCAGATAATATTATCAGCAAGTATAGCATAAGACAATCATAGTGAAGATTGCTGAACCATATTTTCTCATGTTTTGTTTGTTAATGATGTTATTAATGTCAATGTAAAAGTGTAATGCTAAACATGCATGTACATGTTTCCGACTACCTATTTTGTGTTAGATTGTTACCTGCAAATTCTGTTGAATTGGTGGGCGTTTGTGTGAAAGCTTAAATATCCTAGCAGAGGAAGGGTTTCATCTTGATTATTTTTTCTGATGACCAAGTATGTATGCTAAAACTTGAGCTGTTTTGATAGTTTACCTGTTTAATTGGTACCTTGAATTTGACAGACAAGCTGGCCAACTTCAAGTCCTTAGCGCCCATCATCAATCCGGAGGGGTAATTTCAATAATTGGGTTGTTTCTCTGACTTCATTTAAGCTCTTTGTACCTTGTCATATCTTCTTTTTGTTTGTGTAGGAGCGTTCAGTTTCAACTATACTTTACCTTGTATCTCTACAAGATCTTACAAATTGCCCCTTTAGAGTGGTTGATGAAATTAATCAAGGTAATTCCTGCTAGATTATTGCTACAAAAATTTGACAAATCTAACCAAAATTAGATTTACCTAGTCTCTGTTTTACTCCAGGAATGGATCCCATCAATGAAAGAAAGATGTTTCAGCAGTTGGTGAGAGCTGCTAGTCAACCTAATACACCACAGTAAGAACTTCATCTCTTCTGATTTGAATTTGACGATCTGTTCTTCGATGGGATGATTAGAATACACCACAGTTAACGCTTAACACTTGATTTTTTGACTTGTAATGGTCATTAACTATCATTAGTTAATTAGAGTTTTAATGGAGTGTCATTTCTATGTTATATTAAAAATTATGTGCTACTTGGTCTGCTTGTGATGTCTTTTACTCATTTATGTTGGGTCAGTCTGGTTTACAAGGTTCAACATTAGGAAGAAAGATGTCACAGAAACTACATGTTCGGCTTCATTCGAAATGAAAAATTTACGTATTTTCCAATCTCAACTTGTGACTGTTGTCAGCCTGTTTGTTAACATGAATATCTACATAATTTGACACGCTTTCTGGGTCGCGTTAGAGTAGCAGCTTATCACCCGATTATCACATTCCTTTTACAACTTTGAATGCCCTTCACTATTCATGGTAATTGTTTGACGTATGTTTTGTCCATTCATGAAAATATGATACTTATATGATTCTTGAAAGTATGTCATCAAGCTGTGCGTTGGTGACAAACTGACAGGAACAGGTGCGGATGTGTAACAGATCATGGCTTGCTTGATTTGAATAGCTACTGGATCTGTTACACATCCTGCTATTGTCATTCTGATAGGAATAATCAAATCCTCAATACTTTTCAACATTTGAAAATTAAATTTCGCATACAGAGAAGCTTGCTTGATTTGAATAGCTACTGGATAGAATGCTACAAGCACACTATTGTCATACTGCTAACAGACTGTAGCTTTGCTAGACCCAGTGGTTAAGATAGCGTACCTAACAAACACTCTCCATCCCTTTAAGTTTACACCAACCAACTCAAAAAGCTCTCACATGGAGTTGAACTTGGGCAAACTCAGAAATGGAGAGTAGGCCTTAAAGGCTTTCAGAATACGGTTGATACACAAGGTATATATAAAAGATTAAGGACAAATTAGTTGTAGAGCTTTGTGGATTAAATAAATGGTGCAGGATCTATTCAAGATACGCTGTTTTCTTCTGGATTGCAACTTTAGTAAAGAAGGCCAAGTTTTTTGTTACACAATTCTCATTTGACCTTTCCTGCACCTGGATTTCAGCTGCTTATATTTCATTTCCAAATTGACTAACACTCTTTTATGTATATATGACCAATTCTTGATTTTCTGGTGGCTTTCCTTTTCAGGTGTTTTTTGCTGACGCCAAAGTTGCTACCTGACTTGGAATACAGTGAAGCGTGTAGCATCCTGAATATCATGAATGGACCATGGATCGAGGAGCCCTCTAAATGTAAGTTTCACGTAGCAAAAATTGTGTAGAATCTTCTCATTATCTATGTGAGTTATTGTCCAAGCTGACTAGAACCTTTTGATGTTTCTCTTTTCGTATAGTGTGGAGCAATGGAGAGCGCTGGGGTACTGTCATAGGACAATTGAGCAAAGCTCAATGCTGAAAATATGTGTTAATATCTATTGTGAATAATCGTACAATTTGAAAATCAACTCCTGTAATGTAAGTTTGATTTTCCTTTTGAGAATCAGTTGATCTTTTTGTCGGTCTTGTAATTAAGCCTATCATAATTCATAGGAAATATTACAGACAAGAGGCTCACTAGTGCAAACTCATTAGTTAGATCCTCGAACGCAGCCATCTGCTATGTAATGATTAAATTAATGCATTTTTTTTGTTGCTGAGCAGTATGTGTTCATTTGATTTTAAACTCAAGTACTTATTAAGGGCTTGTCGGAGCAAGTATAAGTTTAAATTGATTAAATTAAGGTGTTACCATATTAGAGTATAACTTGAGTTTAACAAAAATAAGTTGAGTGCTCTGCAAGATTAGTTTTTTTGATGATAAGTTTAACTTAATATGTTAAGTTTAGTATATAAAGAAATGGGAAAATTTTAAGCAAAACATAAAAATAAGGCAAGTTTATTAAATCCGACTTGAGAGAAATATATAAAATTGAAACAAGAGGTTATTGTTATTAATTTATATAGATATGGGCAATATTACTCTCTTTGTATTCTTTTGTTAGTCCACTACAAAAAAATTTCATCATTGGAAAAAATTTAACTAAGATTTTTAAGGGAAATATTAAAGAAGAAATATATTCATGTAAGATATTAGATTTATCTTCGTGTATAGTTTTTTAGTATATACTTTTGTGATTTTTGTAATACTGTGAAACATTGAGTAACAAAATTTCCTTATGAAATAATTGCAACAAGTAAAACAAAAAAAGTACTAATTTTATTTTTCTTTTCTATATGGTGAATAAAAAGATATGATGTTAAATTACATAGATATGAACATTTAATTGCTTATGAAATGAGTAGTTAAAGGACATTTATTTTCACATTTAAAAAAAATAATTAACTTTTAAGTGAATATTTGTCAACATTCTAGTAGGCATCTATCATTCAATCTGAATAGTAAAGCTCATGCACATTAAAGCTATACACCAGTCAAAATCATACTCCACTATATTCAAAACTCGATTCGAGACTACAATACAGCTTATTTTCACAGGTCAAGTACCCATTTTTAAAATTACAATAATTTGTCAGCTTGATGGTGAAGAACATACATATGAATGAAGATATGTGCTTTTGATAATCTATGAACCATAAATTCCTCGTGCTTGAAGACTTAAGTGATGCTTCTAAAACTATTGAACTTGTCCAAAGATTCTTAGGAAATAGGAAGCGACAGCACACGGCTGAACGAAATTTGCACAAAATTGTCTAAGCATTTGATGATGGAAGCTTGTAATCAAGCATCTCCCTAATATTCAACTTAATTGAAGGTCCCATTGATGAGCTTATATGTGCACTTTTCCAGTATACTCCTTTAGCACCAGATGGTTTGTTGCTCTCCACCGATTTCTGGAACATTAAGGTCGAAAATTAAAAAGAATCAAATAGAATACTTCGTAATTTCCATGATAAAGGGAGAAAGAACATACAACTGTGGCAAGAAAGTTTATAAGAAGATCCTCCTCCTCAAAGTTCAACTTTCCAAAGGGAATGTGCACAATTCCAGTTTTATCAACTCTATACTCGACCTTCCCCTTCTTGAATTCTTCCACTGCCTGAAAATTCATAAAGGGACGTATTTCAGTTTTTGGTCTCACTATTAGAATGATTGAAAATTACTTTGTCCACATTTAGTTTCCTCGGATGGTCATCTCCATTAGCAACACCCTCAATTTATCTTTCCTTTCTATTATTAGTGACAATGAGTTTCTCTTGGAGGGACTGATGTCAAGTGTCACAGGCCAATAGTTCAAAAAAATCAAGAATGATGTAGCTATTTATGCTGATCAACAACATTTCATTACTCTAATGCTATTAAGTGGCTCCCCACCTATGTGGGGCTTGGAAGGTCAAATGTACGCACCTTTACCCTTGTTAGTAACAACAAAGAGGTTATTTCTGATTGACCGTTAGGGGCAAACATCATCGACAATATCACATGAATAAGAAGTGTACATGATTTAATGAGACATTTTAAAGAGCTATTTACGCCGATGTACAACAATATATCACAATTATTTTACCTGAGCAACATTTGTCGTGACAGTGCCAGCTTTCGGAGTTGGCATGAGCCCTCGTGGCCCCAAAATCCTTCCTAGACTAGCAACCTGTGGCATATTCCGAGAAAATTAGTTTTAGAGTTCAGAAATCACACAAGGGGATAAGCTTATCAAGAAGCTTTAATTTTGACTTTCACCAGCCAAAGATATCATGACATCACACTCATATAGATAATGCAACATGATAGACATAGCTCGCAGAAAGCTTCTTTACAATTGCTCATAGCCTCATACAACAGGAAGTGATAGAAGAGAAAATACCTTGGCCATCATGTCAGAAGTTGCAATTAATTTATCAAAGTCCATAAAACCCCCTTTTATTTGTTCTATCAATTCTTCCCCACCAACTATATCTGCTCCTGCAGCTTTGGCTTCGTCAATCTTGTCACCTGCAATTATATAATTCTGGCCTGAGTTACAAATCTTCAGGAAAATGAAGAAACACAAAATGTATATCAAAAATGTTCCCTCCTACACAAAGTTAAACACTTATTCCAAATGAGGACTCCCCGAGACTGATTTCCATAAATCTAGTGATGTTTGACATCCTAAAGCTTTTATGTGCTGTTTTTTGTCAAGTTAACTGTTCTTTACCTTTTCTTCTCCATAAATTGCTATTTATTACACCTCAATTCCTTTCTAATACCCTCCCAAGAACAATCCCGAATTGGATCATCCTAAATTGACGGGCTAGTCAGTTTATGATAGCAAAAGCTAAAAAAGGTTTTCATGGAAAATGAAACCAAGGTGGGTATTTTTACGAATTTTTAGTAGTATCCATGGACAAAGAAGAGGTCCAGCTCAAGAGTGCAAAGGAGAATGATCTGCCCATGATGAATATAGGTGATGATTACTGTATTGTACCATATAGGTTTACAATTATTCATTATGATTCCCCAAAAAGTTAGAAATCCAACATTCCACCAGTATTTTCAATTAGACCATATTCAACTTCATGATATTAATAGTTCTTGAGACTACATTTCATAACAGGCCCCAAAAGGATTTTCACTATTGCACAAGTCGAGCTCCTTATCATCACCACAAAACAATATTAAGGTTTTCAAAAAAGATCACATCAGCGCATTTTGAACCCAAAGATTAAAAATTAGAGCAAGACACTAAATACTATCGATAGTCAAGATAATCTTGTGAAATGTGATTATCTATATTTCTAATAGACAGCATGTTCTCTCATGAGTGGAAAATACATGTCCAGCTAGGTAGCTTCAAGAAATTACTAAACCCCTCCCCAACTCAAAATTCCTTGTGTATTTCGTCCATGTAGTTTAATCTCTACTTGCAACAAGTTCAACCATGAACTGTGGTAGTTACAATAATAACTGAACTTAGCCTCGATAAGCAACTATTGTCATCAATGACTATATCTAAACTATAATGAAGCAGCTCTAGAAGTATTATTCTTCAGATGTTTCCACAGTTTCATGTTGACAATCATCTGCATTGCCAACATACACCATTGGCTCAAGCAGATTGGAGACATTCTCATTCATAGACAAAAAAGTGAATTTCAACAATGTATTGAAACCCATACCTTGAGCAAGCACGGCTATTTTGACTGATGTTCCAGTTCCTTTTGGCAAACTCACCTGTAAATCATCTTCATTCAGCATCGAACTTTTACAATGAGTTTATAAAATTGAAAAAGCAGAAGAAAAAGCCCATTCTTGGGAAAGGGGCACATTGTTAATCTAAGACGTACGGTTGCTCTCAGCTGTTGATCATTGTATTTGGGATCAATGTTGAGACGGAAATGAGCCTCAGCAGTTTCTATGAACTTTGTGTTAGACATTTGCTTCATCAAAAATATAGCAGTCTTCAAGTCATACTCCTGCTTGACTTCTCTAAGTTTTTGAATCTCCAAAAACCTTTTTGACCTTGTCTGACAATATAGCAACCAAGCATTAGTACATCACAACTGAAAGTCCTCTTTTAATTGGTCTAAAAACCTATCTATACGGAAGGATCAATCCCCTTTTCCCCTTTTCCCCTTCTCCCGTACTTATACGGATACTCCCGTCTTACCCTCGATAATATAATCCATTTACACAAGAACCACAATGCATCGAAAAAAATGCAATTCAAATTGCCAGCAACTCATAAGACAGCCTATAAGTGAAAATACAACCCTATAAGAAACCACAATATAACTACTCTTGTGAGAGACCATCTCTCAAAGAGACGACTTCAAAACAAAAAGCCCACGTTCTTATTTTCTCTTTAATTTGTATTATTTAGTATGCCCATATATCTAATGCGTCTCGAAAAGATCGTCCCTCAGTGCTAATAAAATGAAATAGTATACCCTAAATTCAAATCTTCCTACTTATCAATTCTAAACTGTTCAGTTAGACATTGATTACAATTCAAGACTCATATCACCATTCTCGGTTCATCACAGTTTATGTAATTTGGGAACTTCAATAAATCCCATCACTGAAGTAAAGCACCAATTATGTAATTGCCAATCACCAATATCACAGAATTACAATCCAACTAAACACAAATCAAACAAAACCCATAAGCAAAATCAATCAGTACGCCAATAATTCCCGAAAAATAAAACTAAAAAACCCCCCCAAAAAAAAGGAAATGAGATAAGTGATATACCCTATCTCTCTTCAAGGGCAAAGCGGCTTTGCCCTTCTTTGGTTTAGTAGGCAAAGTGGCAACACCACCACTTTCTCCTTCTACTTCCTCTTCCTCAACTACAGCAGGCTCTGCTTCTGCAGAAACAGCAACATGAAAAGAATTAAAATTGGGCTGTTTTTGGGAATTGATATCAACCCATCTGAGACATTTTCTTTCTCTTTGATTTAGGGTTAATGAGTAGGTTGAAGAATTGAGAAAAAAGGGTTTATGGGTGTTAAAAGAAGGATTAAAGGAAAGGTCTTGCTGGTGATGAAAGTTGGAAGAAGCACAAGTGAGGGTTATTGATGGAGATGTAACAGAAGCCATTGTTGGTGACAGAAGAATGAAGATAGTATAGTGAATTTGCCTATCCAAAATTGAAGTTATGTAGAATTGTAAATTAGAAGCAGATAAGAAGAGGAAGAGAATAGAGAGATACAGAAGGACAGAAATGGGATGAGGAGAGATAATTCACATCAGTTTGGTTGGGCTGAGAAAGTATTTCTGTCTTTCAAGTATGGGCTAGACTTGCAAAGAATATGGATAGTCCACACCACCAAGGCCCAAGATTTTTTATACATGATATAATAAGCAATGTGAATATTAAATACCAAAAAATGTTAAAAATATTTGTTAAACTATAATAACTTATTATGCATTTTTCAAAAAACAAAAAAAAAATTATTATGCATATAAATTGATTCGAATAAGTTATATATTAGTATAATTGACTAGATAAAATTAGAAAATTGATCGACATGTAAGACTCAATTAGGAGGAAAAGGCATAACTACATCATTTTATTACTACTATAGCAAAATTATAGAACAGAGAAAACTAATTTGAGAAAAGTCTTGTATAGGAAGAATTAAGGGTTTCTAAAGAAATCGAACAACTTGATATTTATCCGATCTTTTAATTGAACCTGACTTGACCAAACTTCAAAATGTATTTAAAATTATATAAAAGTCAATGTAAACACAAGTCTCATTTTAAATCGACCTAAAATATCTTACTCGAAATTAACAAGATGACCCAAATGAACACCATTAGAAACAATGATAGAGAAAGTTCGTTTGAATGAAACCTATAACATACCATTGTGGTCTAGTGGAAGCTCAACTTAAGAAAAACTTGTTTGAATTTATTCATTTTTCACTCCCAATTGTGCACAAAGCAGAATTTAGGTGGAGATTTTTTTTTCTGAAAAATGCGGACAAATTATACATATTCCTCTAAGAATGAAGTAAAGAGAGATGCGCGTAGTCATGAAACTTGTTTGAATGTGGCTATCAATTACATGCCACACTTTGATGCTAACATAATGGCCTTTTCCCCCCAACTATTTCCTCACTCAACTTCATCCACACCACTCCTTCTCCGTCCCCTGTTTGGCTGTTTTTTGTCTCACTCATACATTACCGGTTTAATACTTTTACACTTGTATGCTCATCCAATCAAACATTCCAAAAATGGCCTTTCTTTCTCTTTCACTTCTTCCTTCTAATTCTTCCCCTTTTCTATCTACACATCCTTTTCTTCAAAACCCACGTAATTATAAACCCATTAACCAATTCTCACTACCTTACTCCCCTCCAAAATTCACACTAACCCACCTCAAAAAACACAATCTTTCATCAACCCAAATATTCTCTAGTGGTGGAGATGGAGGAGGAATTCACGGTGGGGGAAATGGTGGTGGTGGCGGCGGCGGCGGTGGAGATGATAATGCAGAGGGCAAAAACAGAGAAGATGCATTATTAGTAATGGCTGAAGTTGGAAGATCATTAGATAGTTTGCCTAAAGATTTAGCTTCTGCTGTTGATGCTGGTCGGATTCCGGGCTTGATTCTTGGACGTTTCTTTGAGCTTGAGAAGTCTCCGGTGTTCCGGTGGTTGCTTCAGTTTGGTGGGTTTAAAGAGAGATTGCTTGCTGATGATCTTTTCTTGACTAAAGTTGGAATTGAATGTGGTATTGGAATTTTCACTAAGGTTGGCATTGTTAATATTTATGTTGTAGATATAATAAGTCATGTTAGTTAAATTAGTTAAATTAGTTGAACATATGTAGAAGTTAGTTAAATCAGTTAAATTTTCAATTGGAATTTATGGACTTGTAGGAAGAATATTCGGTTATGGGTGTCTGATCGTAGGCTCTTAGCTTAAGGAACTCTAATATTAGTTTATATTACTTTCGTTGGAAATACTTTAATTATATTACTCAAATAGTGGGCCGTAGACATATGATACTAATACTATATACTTTTGGAAAAGAGTGAAGATATGTATGCAAGTCAATTTTTATTAGCCGTGGATTTGTGGACCTGAACCCACAATTGCCCCGTGGGTGTCCATTTCATAGTAGTATATTGTGCTGACAATGTAGAATGATCAGCTTATTGAACAATCTATATTTAGTTTTGCATGTAGGATAGAGATTTACATTTTGAATCAATTGAATTTTTTTTTTTTGAACGGAGAATCAATTGAATTATTAGGTCATAGATCTTAAATATTTTGCTTGGTGAGAGTGCTGCATAATTTTGCCATGGGTTATTTTGTTGGCATATGCACATTAGGGTTTTCTGAGGTTACAACTCTTAATACAATTGAGTTCAAGGGCTTGACACAGTCTCATGGTGAGACTCCGCTATTGGGTTGATCCATGTACATTTATTAAAGTGATCACATATAATCATACATTGCATTATGTATATACGATAACATAACATCGATATGATTTTCTTCTGATTGATCTCCAGACGGCTGCAGAGTTGCAGAAACGAAAAGAAAACTTCAAGAAAGAGCTCGACTTTGTGACAGCTGATGTCGTAAGTAACTAATTACTTGATATCCTACTAATTGCTATCAGTTATTGTTAATTTCTTGATAAGTATCAAAACCATGTACCAAAATTGCTTCTTTGTTGTTAGATAATGGCTCTGGTTGCAGATTTCTTGCTTGTTTGGCTTCCTGCACCCACGATTTCATTGCGACCTCCTCTGGCAGTAACTGTAGGACCTGTCGCCAGGTTTTTCTACGGTTGTCCGGACAATGCGTTTCAGGTTCCTCTAACCGTATATTACATGCTCGCAGAACTTATAGCATTTATTTATCAGTTAGAACACAGCACTGAGATTCCGAATTATTTTGCAGATTGCCGTTGCAGGAACTAAATATTCATCTCTACAGAGAATCGGGGCTTTATTGGTACGTTGTTAGTTTATCTACGCGTGTTTCTATTACATCAATTTGCAGGAGAAATTGAGAACTAATCGTATGTTCGTTCTCTTGTCTATTGTTATGCAGCGTAATGGGGCAAAACTTTTTGCTGTCGGAACCAGTTCATCTGTGGTTAGTCTCAGTCCCTTATAAGCTAGCAAATGGTGGATTTGATAATGTCGTTTGATCAATAAGTAATACTCCAAAATTTGTATTTTAGATTGGTACTGGGTTCACAAATCTGTTAATCAACATACGAAAGGCTGTTGATAAGTCATTCTCAAGAGAAGCAGAAGATATTCCAATGCTAGCAACTAGCATGGCGTATGGTGTTTATTTATCAATTTCTGCTAATCTTAGGTATGTATAAACTGCAAAAGACTGCACTATAAGAACTCGCTTCTCGAATTACGAATACGCTAACACACTTATTCATTATAGGTACCAATTGATAGCCGGAGTGATTGAACAGCGAATTTTGGAGCCATTGCTTCATGATCGTAAGCTTGTATTGAGCGCGCTTTGCTTTGCAGTTCGGACTGGAAACACATTTTTGGGTTCATTGATGTAAGATCCGTTTATTGTTCAAGCATTTCCTTTGAGCATGAGTTGTTCCTAATATATAGTCACTGGACAGGTGGGTGGACTTTGCTCGTCTCATCGGAGTTCAAAGGACTCGAGATTAACATACATATTAGCTATGGATCGTTTTGGTGCTGATCCAAGGCATCATTTTTGCTTATTGTTTCGACTACAACCTAATTCGTTGGCGAATAGTCGTAAAATGTAGGATGCAAAATCATAGTTCTGCAGATAGGCCATTTCAATTCCAGCATTGTAAATTTACCTTATTGTTAAGTTGGGGATCATGCAAGGGATGATAGTAGTATTTGTGTATTATTCATATATATGGCATTATGGGATACATGCAATGTTCACTTTATTTTTGGGAGGAAAACTTGATAAAGATATTAATCTGTGCAATTGATTAAGGAGATTATACGTAAATCGTATTCATTTTAAATATCTCCTCTCTTTCAATCAATTTGCTTATTGCGTCCATGTCTAGTCACCTCTCTTTACCTTTATCCCAAGATGGGTTATCTATAGCATAGCTTGGTATGGACTTATATAGTAATATATGTAGCATAGATGATAGATGAGATATAGTCATTTCGGCTTATAGGCTATAGGCCCATAGAAAAATGACACGAACAATTTAATTAGATTGAAAGCGTATTGAAAAATCTCGACTCTAAACTTTTACTTTCAATTCGACTCAAGTTATATAATTAAATTAACTTATGTTAACTCAATTTAACATATTATCTTGATTTTTCAATTTTTTAATAACAACATTAGATTTTTGCCAAAAAAACTATAAAAGTGGATGAAGCATTTTAAAAAAGTGATAAATAATATTAAATTTGAACAATACTTTATTAATAGTTTGATTTATCTCATTAATGCAAATAATAAGGTGAATTTTAAGGAATACACAAATTCTTACTTAATACCGTCTTAAGTTTTGGGCTGACTCTATTTATAAATTAAATAAAACTAATTGGTGGTTTTATAAGTTAAAAGGGAGATATGGGTTTGACTCTTAAAAGACGTTTATATTATAGACGCTCGAGTTGTTAGAATATATATTTAGAATTGGACTTTTATAAAGACGATTCTCAAAAGTCCAGCCCAATTCTATATTTAAAGTTGTTACAATATATATTTAGAATTGGATTGAAGTTCTAAGTGCCGTCGGTTTCAAGTAAGATTTTGGGAAAGAACAAGAACAATGCTCACGCGAACATAAAACGACCGCACTTTGTGAGATTTTTCCCAAAATTATTATTCCCCAATTCACAAATCCTAACCCTAGAAACCGACTGCTCACTCACTCAATTCTCAAATCAAAATCCCCAATCAAGTTCCCGAAAATGGTGTGCATAAGAAAAGCAACTGTGGATGATCTTCTCCAGATGCAAGCCTGCAATCTTCTCTGTTTACCGGAAAATTACCAGATGAAGTATTACCTTTACCACATCCTTTCGTGGCCGCAACTTCTCTACGTCGCGGAAGATTACAACGGAAAAATTGTCGGTTATGTTTTGGCAAAAATGGAGGAAGAAAGCACGGAGTGCCATGGACATATAACTTCTCTCGCTGTTCTTCGCACTCATCGGAAATTAGGTTTAGCGACGAAATTAATGTCCGCAGCTCAAGCTGCCATGGAACAAGTTCATGGTGCTGAATATGTTTCTCTTCATGTTAGGAAGAGTAACCGTGCTGCTTTTAGATTGTATACTGAAACTTTAGGGTATCAGATTCATGATATTGAAGCTAAGTATTATGCTGATGGTGAAGATGCGTATGATATGAGGAAGCAGTTGAAGGGGAAACCTGTACATGTTCATGGGCATCATGGGCATGGGCATGGGCATGGACATGGACATGGACATGGGCATCATCATCATCATGGTGGAGAATGTTGCTCAAGTGGAAGTGGGCAAGGTGGAAAGTAAATTGAGACTTGAGAGTGAGTTAGAGGTAAAATTGATCTGGTAACATTAATTGAAGTGATTACTATGGATAAATTACGTATTGCTTCTATATTTTTGTTGTAATGGGATTTTATTATACAGACTTTATTAGTTTTATGCTTATTGTGTTTTTATAATCTGCTTTGTGGCTATAAGATGTTAAGAAGTGATTTTTGTTTTGGAATTTTGTTTATGCGTCTAAAGTAATAAATTTGTGGGCTGCTTCATTGGCTACTAATGTTTGACTTGTTAATGATTATGAGAGGTAAAGTTTGGTTCTTTAGTTATGATTCTTGAGGATTTGAGATGGAGATGCTTTGTAGTTGATGTGATCTATGTTTTGTGATAGTATAAGCAATCAAGAGAATTTGCGCCTAGTATTTGTTCGGTTTTTAGCCAAGGAGTAAATTATTGTTTTGTGATGCTATATTATTTCTGCTGGAATTTGGCTTAGTAATGACATTTACTAGTGTTACCTAATTTAGTGATCCCCTTGCACATTGTAAATTGGAACAAGCAAATTTTGGCCATTTGAGATGACTGGCAATTCATTTTACAGTGTTTTAGGTAGCAAATTAGGTCACATTGGGTTGGACGGTTGACTGTCTGTTGCAACTTAGAAGATGTATAATGGTTTGCTTAATGATGAACACTATTCTACTCGTGGATGATTTTTGGTAGATTTTCTTACTACTATCTAATAGCAATAAAGATAGGGCTGAATGAAGTATAATACTTGTTAGCAATGTTCTAATGTTGTTTTAATTTATGTAGTCAACCCTATATAGTTGAGATTAAGATTTTGACATTCTTGTTGAAGGTGTTTTGGAAGTCTATTTTTCTTTAACTCCTAAGTACTAGTGATACTTCTTTTGTTTGGGATTGTTGGATTAAAGGAAAGTGTATATAGAGCTATCATAGGTTGTCTTTTTAAATTAGGATGTCTATATATGATTATAAAGGGTACCTTGTTTTATTTTTATTTGGATCTGTTTCAGAATTATTTTTTTGAGATGCTTTATCGACTGAATTGGCTATTGATGAATAGGATACCATTATAAATGTAGTAGTTGTTTCATATTGCTTGACACTAACTGCAAGGAGTTAAGCTCTATGAATGGCTTTTTCAAGTGTTGGTCACTGTTGAAGATCAATGTTTAGTAGTTGTTTCGTATTGGTACAGGGGAATGGGGATATATTGGTCAATGTTGCATGTCGAGTGCATATGATAAGGTGCATCTACTTGTGTATGGAGCCCATGATCTTAGCATTAGATTCTTATTTAGTTAAATGATAAGGACCCTCGGTTTAGAGGCTATAATCCACATTTCAGATTTTTTTTGAGACAAAAAAGAAACATGAATAGCTAATTGGTGAACACATTTCTTATGGAACCATAAAGGACCGCATGAAGGCCACAAGGCCCACAACATGAATACAGAGTCCCTCCAAGTATGTTGTTGACAGATACATAAATAGAGGTTGTATGATAACTTTTGGCTTTGAGTAGAGTTAGGGAGTTATACAACACAAATGCATCTCCTAAGACCTATGGGTAGTGTGCAGAGTTATAGAGTATATTAAGGGCGTGCTTTGGATAGGTTCCAAAGAGCCCTATTTTAAATATTAACCGAATATAATCAGTAATCACAAATTCTTGTAAGAGACCATCTCTAATTGGGTTGGGCCATGAAGGAAAATGTAGAGTAAATGTAGGCAATAAGTTTTAATAGATTGGGCCTGAGAGATGTCTCTCAGAAAGATGGTCTCTCAGGAGAGTAGCTGGAATATATTTGATGTGATTTAGATTTTTTGGGCAAAATGAAAAGACAATATGGGATGCTTTATTTGGTTCCTACAGTCCATTTTCATTAACAACATTGAATACCACAAATGATTTGTAATGTAAATTTTATGAAATAAATATGCTATATGAGAAACCCTTGCCTCTCGTTTTCTCTCTTCCCCTTGTATGAAAAAAACAAAAACGTAGCCTCTATTGTTTATGGGGTTATTATAACCCTATGATTGATGGTAAACACCTGATCCCTTTGTTTAAAACTGTTGGTTTTTAATTTTAGTTGTGTTTTGCTACACAAAGTAGTTGTTTTCTTCTAGCCTCTCATCTTCATGATGGCTTTGTCTCACATTCTCATGGTGGTTGTTTTTGTTGCTCTCCTTTGGAGAGCCATTTTATTTCGTTTTCTTTTTTGGATTAAACTTAGGATTGTGATTTGGAAGACCCATAGTTTGAACTATTAATTAAGTTGTATCTCCAAAATGCAAAGACGTCAAAATCGGAAAGTAGTGTTTGTATTAATATTTAAAATCTTATAAGAAATCATTATTACAAATATAATATTTTTGTTATTTGAACGAAATCACTCCTTCCTTATTCCTAAAAAAAAGGGTTCAATAGCAATCCCATATAGTGACTAGAAATTCTTAGTCTATAACGATAATTCGTAAATACTACAAAAAGACAAAGAAAATAAATAAAATATAAAAAGATAAAATAAAATCTTAAAATATCTCCCCTATCAAATCGTAGGGGTGAATTATCAAGTTAACAAATAATCGTGATTTATCTAGACAAACTGATATAACAACAAAGAATGAATTTTTTTTAAGCAAATGAAATGATTGAGTGAAATGAGCATGGCTACTAAAATGAAATGATAGAAGTGAAACAAGCATAGTTACTGAATTTGTCACAAAATTTTCCTATTAAGATTACATTAATCTTTTATCATCAATCTTACTATTCAAGCGGCCAAGAATGCTTTAAATGACGGTATTATAAGGCAAAATACGAAAGTTCTTTGAACCTTCATAATTAACTACAAACTACAATGACAAATGAATCTTACAAGAGACAGCAAACCAGCGTCGTAGTAACAAGTGCTTATAACAAGAGAAGAGTTGTTGATATCGCCCCTAAATTTTGTTTTGGGAATTTAGATCTTCAACACTCGGTGAATTTTCATGCATCATAATCATGGTTAGGGTTAGCTTAACCTACTTCTGCGTAGCACTTGACGGTTCTTTAGTTGTCTTAACAATGCTAAGATGTCCGCCATCCTTGCAAGCCACTGTGGCTGCTTTTATTTCATTGCACTGGTTTATGAACTTAGTTACCTCCTGCTTAAGCAAAAGAGAAGACACAAAAGTTGTCAGAAAAGTGAACTAATAGAAAAGCTCGTAAATGACCGGAAAATACACAGATTACTTGAACATCTAAATACTAAAAAACACCAACCCTTTTGATGGCAATTCAAGAGTCTGTCTACTCTGCGGTTAACATTTTGACACACTTCGATGCAAAGCACCACATTATAAAATGAATCAATTATAAGTTATGAATATGTGACTGGCAGTCCCTCCATTAGAATAAACTATAGAAGTTCACAAATAACAATACAACAGAAAAATGGGGCAGAAAACTCCAGCATAATCAAAAAAGTTGATGTGTTGTTTCATTCTAGTACAAGACTATACGTGCATTCTTTGTATTTGCGCAAGTTACTTCGTATTTGGGGCAGAAAATCCAATTTGAAAGATGTTTCCAGCTAGTGAAAGTTTGTACTCTATAGATGCACATAGAAGTTATTCTTTAACAATAACACTGAAAGCAAGATGGGAATCATAGTGAAATACAAAGACGATCAAGTTCTATAGTACTACGACAAGCACACTCATATCAACACAAATATATATTTCATCGAATGTAAGATTAACTTTCTAAAAAGAATTGCCGTAAACTAGTACTACAAATACCAAGTAACACATACCGTGATCTTACACAACAGCACAACTTATAGAAGTGAAATTAAGAATCTATCCAAGTTGTGTCAAATTCTATGCTACTCAGGACTAACATACTCAAATTAGGCACTAACATGAAATATGTATTTGATCAGGTGACAGATTCAACTATTTTAAAATATATTCCATATACCAGGTATCTAGGTCCACAAGTGTCAAATAAAACCATAACTTAATAGGGGCATCTAGGAGAATCATGTGTTAGCAGTGTTGTGACGGTCGCAATTGCGGTAACTGAACAGTAACGGGATCAACGCCTAAATATTGTTCAACTCTTAAGATATTTATTCATATGCGACCTTATTTTTACACCATGTCAGTTAACTTAGTGAGTGATGACTTTCCTTTTTCACCCTTGTGACAGGGATTCGACTTGCAACACGAAGAATTAATTCTCTCCCTCCCTTGAATGTAAGGATTAGTCAACTCTCGACTACAAAAAGTAGGGGCATTTAGGATCTTACACAACACAGCTAATTAACCTAAAATATAGAGTCTGAGACTCCAACTAGTACCAAATGCCAGAGATCAAGTTTTAAAAAGAGAATGGCATCATTACAGGTTACTAAAGCAGTGTGAATTCCCAGTTGGAATACCATTAATCTAACCAAAAAGGCATCATGGAAGTGGGTGATACTTCAAGTCTTTTTTTCTTTTTTTGAGGAAGATACTTCAAGTCTTCAACATCAACATTGTAGTGTAAACTTAAAGAAACAAACATCGGCTTTTACAATCACACACAAAATTTGGAGGAATCCCTCTCGATGACTTCCATTACACAATCTCATTAACACGAGCACCAATCAGCTTCGTATATTAACTCCAACACATCAAGAAGAATATGATCAAACTACTTTCCGAACAAATAAGTTACTCATTCAAAAGACTTCCCAAAATAATAAATGTCTCAAAAATTACAACTTACAACACCTTACATTTGACTTTCTACTGTCAACAGACATCAATGACCCGACAAAACTTCTCCAAAAGATGAGAACTCCTACAGTGTCATATTATCAAAAGCACAAAGGGACGAAAAATGTCCACCTCAAAACAATTAAAAAAATATTCTAAATCTTTGAAAAGTTCTATCATTTTTCTCCTCTCCACTAAAACCATTTCATCCACTTAGCCTATTGCATCAAAAGTGATTTGTGTGCCTACTCCAACCATACTATTGTTGCAGAAAATTTAGTTTGAAGATTCAAGTAAGATAAATCAATTTACTTCCTTTTGGTATTAAAGTCCAAGAGGTTACCAACGGCAACTACAATGGATGTGATTCCAACTAATAAGCCAAGTAGCCAACTACAACAGCCCTACCCCCTTTGACTCTTTGTAGGTTCATCATATCACTCCATTCAATCTGATCACTTTGAATCGAAGTATTAAAAATGTGCAACACTAATTATTCTTCATATTATACAGATTTAGAAATTTCATATAGTAAAACACAATGTAATTTGCTTACAAATATGATGAAGAACAATAATCATTTAGTATTTATCAATCATAAACCATGTTCTTAAATTTCATATAGTAAAACACAATGTAATTTGCTTACAAATATGATGAAGAACAATAATCATCTAGTATTTATCAATCATAAACCATGTTCTTTTCCACTAATAATACTCTATAAAACCATCCATACAATAAAATGAATCATAAAATATTAAAACATCAGAAAAAAATAAACAAAAACATGGTAAAGTTTAGAAATTTACCCGATTATCATCCATGTCCTTGGATGTTTTTGATGGTTTAATTGCTCTCTTTCCTGCAATTCAACAAAAAAAATGCTATCTGTGAAATAAAAGATTTTGAAGAAAAAAAGAAAAAAGAAAGTAGTTCAATAATCGATGGCAAGGAAGGGGTAACCTTTGCGAGTTTGAGAAGCTTTGCCATGGCGATTGGGAGGAATGTTCTTCTTCTTTTGCTGCCCTTTGAACAAATTTGCCTTCTGCGTCATCTTCGATGATTTGATGTGGGAATTGAATAACCCTAATCGAAAATTCTAGGGTTTTGCAAGCAACAGTTGCTAGGCTGAGAAGTGAGAAACGATAACTCAAAACTCGCTCTTATTATCGGGTTGGGCCGATCGGTGAAAAATTGAAATGAATGAGCAAAAAAATAAAAAAAAAATCAATAAATAGAAAGTTTTTGAAACTTTTTCTCAAAATGAGTAGTTTTCATCCAGAGCTGAGGTTTGGATCTGTTCGCTGTTACTAACAGCGAACAAAGGGTTGTTTTTTTAAAATGTGAATAGAGTATGTTCGCTGTTAGTAACAGCGAACAAATGCACGTTAAAATTGGCAGATTTCCCTTTTCTTCCTTATTTCCCCATTTCAGTTTGAACTGGTTTAGTAAAACGACCCTCCTCTTTGATTTTCCGCCATTAATACTCCTTCAAACCTTCAATTTAGCCCCTCATCTTCCAATCAAACACTAGTTAAGTGGTCTTGCACTTAATTCGACTTGTTTAAGGTATAAATTTTTTCGTTTTTTGGTTATGTTAAACGAAATTTAGGGCTTTATGTGATATTGTGTATTTGTTTCAAATGTAGGCATCTCTTGTTGGAAGGCTTAGTCTTGTATATCAAATTTAGCTGTTTAAGGTAATTTTTAGTTAGTTTTTACTTTTTGATTATGGTTCATTGTCTTTAACTTAGTTGATGGTGATTATATTGATTTTGGTTATGATGATGTATGTGGTTAATTGTGTATACTGAATTTGATTAGTTAATTGATTATATTAGGATATGTATTAAATTTGAATTATTGAATTACATTATGTTGATTTGCATGTATCTATGTAGAAATGGCTTCGTTTCGTGTGACTATTGCATGTTTTTGGAATGGTTCCATTCGTACAAGTGGTAGCAAGGTTATGTATCTTGGGGGTAAAAGTAAATTGTTTGCGTGCAACTCGAACATGGGTTTCAATGACTTTAAGCGTCTTGTATGTTCTAAGATTGGAATTGACCCCACAAGAAATGCTGTTAAGTTATCTTTTAAATACCGCATGAGTGATGAATGGGTAGTTTTTCCTGTTGAGGATGATGATTCTATAGATGCTATGTGGGAGCATTCAAAGGCTAACTCTACTCCTTCTGTGGAGTTATACGCAGAACTGCTACTTCAAGGCAATCAAGCTTTGAATGTTACCTCTAATCCTTCTCCTACGCCTACGCCTATGCCCATTATAACTCAAGAAACTCCAAATCCCTCTGTTCCCTCCCCTTCTTCTACTCCTTCTGATGATCCCAATGTTAATTTGGGAGAAAGTAGTCAGCTTATACCTTGGGATGATGGTAATGAGAGTAATGAGCTTATTGATTCCCCTTCTGAGGATGATGTGGATGTGGATGAGGAAACCATAGCTAACGACATCATCGTTCCTCCCACACCTTATGCCCAATGTCCACCTTTGGATGAATATGAAGAGGACAACTCTTGGAGGACTTGGGTTTGTGATACCACCTACACCGAAGATTGGGAGCTTGAAAAGGGTATGATATTTGATAGTAAGGTAGATTTGTTAGAAGCTGTTAGAGTCTATCATATTCGTACGAATGTAGAGTATAGAACAGAGTCTATCGGGATCAGCTGGATCTTTTACGCGCTGACCAGGTTATTACTTATATTTTTATAACTACTTCTAAATAACTACTTGAAGTCAATACTGACATCTAAATAACTTCTAGTTTCGTTGGGACCCGTATCCCGCTGAGGCGTATGCTGCCTTGCCTCAGCACTCCGGGATACACACAGGGGTGTGGAGAGCCTCTGTGCCGCTGATATGCTTCGACATTATCGAAGTACATCTACCCGAGCGCGTAATGCGCCAATTCAGGATGGTACAAGTCATCCCACCTCCTTGCGACACTGAAGTCGAGTTACATCACTCATCTCGTAAGGGTACAACTCCCAAGGACTGGAGTGCGATCAATGGGCGCCACATCGCCCGTTGGAATCACAGGCTGGACCTACTAGCTCAGGGTGCGCCGATCGATGCCGCTGCCGCATCTACCAGTGCTGATTACATGCCTTGGTACCTCTTTATCACTCGACGATGGATGACACCACAAGGTTTAGTGGGAGCGTCACAGTATGCTCCTGCCGCGCCAGTTATGACCCAATTTGTAAGTATCCTTAGATGTTTAATTAACCTCAACTACAACATTCATAATATTGTATAAACTTTACTAAGTGTTTGATTGCAAGCACAAGGTGCGGCAATGGTGATCCAGTCTTCCCATGAGCAGCCCGTACGAGATATTGCGCACGGCATGCTCCATGGCACTCAGTTCCAGCACTTCATACCGGAAGTGGCTGAAGAGACTCCACCTACTACCCATGAGGTCCAACCCTCGTCTCCACCTCAGGAAGTTCATTTGGAGGAGGTGGACTTATCCTACCCCTTGCATGGTACAGAGTCCTCTCAGACTGGGTCATCGCAATACCGATCACCTCCTCTCCCCGAGCGACACGCGACCGCCTCCTACTATCGAAAAAGGCGTAAGCGGCCATCACAGTTGGAGATGGTGCAGGAAGAGGAAGACGATTAGTATATATTTTGTAGTACATTGAACTTTCTAGGATAACGAACATTTGTAGTATTTAGATATTTTGACATTTGTTCATATTTTGTGATGTATGTATATATAATTATCGTTTTTATCCTATTTTGAATGACTCAAAGATGATAACTTCGAAACCGATAATTCAACATAGTTTCATTAATAATGATTACTAATACAACGTTCATTCATTACATATAACCATTACATCAACTTAAGAAGGCTTAATAAACTTTTTCAATATCCTCTCGGTTTCTTCACTTCTATGCGCCTTATCCATTGCTTCTCTTTTCAAGTTATGTATCTCATTTCTAAGCTTTTCATTCTCCTTATCTAGCTTAATAATGATTGCTTTTTGCCAATCGGTGCCCTCCGGATCAACCCACCTAAAGTACGTGCATCTCAAATTTTCATCTTCGAATAGTGGACATGCAACATATTGACGTCCAGGATCAAAATCGCTCCAATCGCAACCATATTCAACTTCATAACCACAATGACATAATTCTTCCATTGAGTGAATGATGCTTTGCGATATATAACTAAATCTACATATAAACATTAATTAAACGTTAATGAAGCACATAATATAAATATTATAAACAAGCTTTAACAAAATAAACAAACATAATTTACACTTAACATACCTCAACCTTACTTCAAAGGGAATAGGATGTATATAATAGAATGAATAATGGTAAGGTATTTATAGAACTTCACTCAACGGCTATATACAACGGCTATATTTTAAAACTACAACGTCTATTTTAATCAAGAACAAACAAAAAAGTCAAAAAAAGTCAAAGACTTGTTCGCTGTTACTAACATCGAACAGAGTAAAAACTGAAACACTTGTTCGCTGTTACTAACAGCGAACACACTCTATTCACTTTTTTAAAAAAACAACCCTTTGTTCGCTGTTGGTAACAGCGAACCGGTCCAAACCTCAGCTCTGGGTGAAAACTGCTTATTTTGTGAAAAAGTTTCAAAAACTTTCTATTTATTGATTTTTTTTTATTTTTTGCTCATTCATTTCAATTTTTCCCGATCGGTTGGGTAATTGAGTTGCCCATCTACTCTTTTTTGTCAAATTTGTATCATCGGAATCACAAATTCTCCTTTAGCTAGTCTCTTGAGAGATTGTATTTTTGAGAGACTTATCTCAAGTCCAGCTTGTCAACGATTAATATATACTATCGTATTCTTAATGCCTACTTACATTATCCTTAATGCTTAATTACTGTATTCTTAATGCTTACTTTCAATATCTTAAATGCCTACTTACATCAATATTAATGCCTAATTACAATATTTTAAAAAATATATAATGGACTGGCCTAACTAGAAATGGTCTCTCACAAGAATTTGTGATTCTCATATAAGAAGGTTTAATGTCAATTGTTCTATATTGGATTAAGTAACTCAAGTAAGTAAATTAAAATATTAATTTTTATTCCTAAAATTAATGCTTTTAGTTGTTGAATTTTAGCTTTTTATATGGACATGTCTTACGTCAAAAATCTTATAAAGAGTTGTTCGTTTGGATTATTGTAGGTCTCTCACAAGAATTTGTGATTCCTAGAAATGGTCTCTCACAAGAATTTGTGATTCTCATTTTAGCTTTTTTTTGTGAATTACCTACTATAGCAGCAGCAGGTCATCGGGTTACCAAAGCTTACTCTAGGAAAATATCCCTCAAAATTGAGATTATTCATGGTTAATCAATAGGTGGGATTAGTGTGGAAAAATCATGAATAGTTTGGATTATTCTAGGTAATTTTCCTTAAATTTTAATGTTTTTAAAGACATGGACTTATGAGTGTAACTAATTAAATTAAGACAAGTTTCACAGTCCTTTTTAAAAAACATATTCACACCTATTTTTAAATCATTTTCACAATCATTAGATTAATTTAAGAGCCAATAAGTGGAATAAATGTTTTTAAAACTTATTAAGACTAGACTTTTTTTAATAATATTAATTAAGAAATAATATTAGAATAGTCAAAGATTCTTTCCTCACTAGTTTCCTAGCTACATCTTCATGTCTTTATCTAAGTTCCCTTAAACAATCTACAAATTAAAACATAAAATCTAAACACATGTAACATCTAATGATTTTTTAGAATAAATAAAAAAAAGTGTATTTATTATGAATAAATACCATCCATCTTCATATAAATATTAGCTCAATCCTCTTCTAAATAGTAGTTCCTACATAGATTTGTAATTAAGCAAAAAACCAAAAAAAAAAAGAAAAAAAGAAAAAGAAAAATAAAGAAAAATGTGTGGGAGATTCGGATACATAAACAGACTACAATGTAAGTAGGAAAAGAGGATACATTATCCAACTTCTTTTGGATGCTTTGCAACGTTTGGAATATCGAGGTTATGATTCTGCTGGAATTTCGTTTGATTCATCTCATCTTCATCTTCATCTTCAATGCAATAATAATGGTGTTCAACAATATCATCATCATACAACTTCTAGTCTTTATTCACAATTTCCTTTGGTTTTCCGAAATCAAGGCAATGTTGATAATTTGATCAAGTTCGTTTATAAAAGTTAGTTTTCATTCCTCTTTTTTATGTGATAACGTGACTAACTAAATTATCAAATAACGTTTTTGCAGAATTAATATTCTCTTTTTCTCTGCCATTAGTTTTAAGCTTTTTAAAATTAATAGGAACAAACTCATAACATATTGATGAGTGTGTATCCTAGTTGACTTTCTATGCAACTTGTGGAACATGCATCTCTAGGAAAAGATATAGTAGAAAATTAGATTTATTAGTGTATTAAGGAATTGCTCAGTCTTCTTAAATTTACTTAATTTGAATTTTATTTAAATATAAATAATTTATTTATTAGTTGAAATTTTATAAATATTCATTATTTGATTTTCCTTTTTATAATTTAATTTAATTCAATTAAATATTACTCCCTCCTATTCATAGAAAATGGGACATTTCCTTTTTGGGCCAATTCTCCGAAAATGTCCCATTTCTATTGTTGTTATTCTTTTTTTACCCTTTTTACCCTTACTAAAACAACACAACAATACATAAATATCAATACCTTTATGTAAAAAGAGAATTTTCCACTTATTTTTAAGTGGTCCCCACCTTTTCTTGGTTTTGGTACAAAATCCAAATGTCCTATTCTTTATGAATAGGAGGGAGTATTTAATTAGGTTGATATATCATGATTGTTAATTTATCAAAAGTTGTACAACATGTTGTAAAGAGCTTTTTTTTTTGAGGGGACATGTTGTAAAGAGCTTGAATCAATGGAATGATATCATCATATTGAATTCTCTTTGTCCCACTAAATAACTAAAATAAAATGTACATGAATTTTTATTATATGGTAGAAATTCAAAAGAAAGTATTATAATTATTGTTTTTTTTTAAGTCTTAATTAGCTTTTGCTTACCATGTGCAAGAAATGAATGCACGTTAGTCTACATTGTTTAATTGTTAATTGTTCATATGGTTGTTAAAAAAACTTGTACAACTAATTAAAGTCGTAGTTTTTTATAAACATTATCCTAAAAACAAGTTGAACATTAGGTTCTTGGTCAAAGTACCTACTATTATTATTATTATTATTATTATTATTATTATTATTATTATTATTATTATTATTATTATTATTATTATTATTATTATTATTATTATTATATCTTCAAAAGAGAAAATCAACTTAAAAGATAACCTTAAACTTAAAAGAAAATTATAAATTTCAAATAGAGTAATTACTTTCGACAAAATTTCAGAATTTGATATCAGTAATGTTTTAATAGTAAGGTGAATTTTTTTGATTATTTTATTTCGAGGCTTTATTCGAAAGATAAAATGACTAAAACGCTATCTATACCTCTCTCATAAATAAGTTTAACATTTACTCGAAGCAAGGTTCAAACTCATCTTACAAACTCAAACTGTGACTTTTTTCTTAGCCAGCTTAACTAACACACCCACTTACTTTAGAGTGGTGTCCTAATATCAATAAGTTCTTTCAATGTGAATAACAAAGGTGATGTACATGCCTTTTTAACATTTTTAAGGCTATCCTTTTGTGTCTAGTGATGAAAAATTGATTGGTAGCCTAAATGACCTATTTGTAGAAAGTAGTAATAGCAACTAGCATTGATTATTAATAATGACTAATGACAATAAGATATCTATACGTAAATTGGCAAGGAAGTTTCATGATTACCCATGTTCAACTTCATGGTAAAGTAATTAGGATATATGCCCTTTATACATCTGTGTGCGTATATATGAGTTTATTATCGGCAGTGATATAGTTACAACATATTTATGTTCATATTTATTGAATATGAGTAAAGTGAGGAATATTCTAATGCAAATAGGAGTATAAACCTTTATACACACATTGTCAACTTATAATTTATTCTAATACATAACATGTGTCGATTTTAAATATAAAATAGTAAAATTTAATAGAATCACTAACTTACATATAATTATATCACTCATTTCTTAACAGGAAATTCAAACACTACTAAAAACTTTTAAAATGGATTCTAGTGTAATAGATACTAAATCTAAACAATGTTGTAAGTAAGGGATTTCTTACATATCATCATATCATATCATATCATACTATCATATCATATCATCATATCATCATACTATCTACTAATACAATAAAAGAATTTGACATGTGTCAATGTTGCAAGAGAGGTTTTCCCGCTCAATAAAACTTTCCACAATAAAAACTATCAAATACATATTCTGTTAACTTTTTGATTGAATTTAATATTTACTTTCCTAATATAAAAAATATTGATTATATATATTAATATGTATGGGGTAAAAATTATTTCATTGTGCACTCATATATATATCAGTATATCTATTTAGGAAAATTACAAAAACAATTAATGGCCAACAATTATGATTAAGAATATTGTATTTGTAGCATGTCATGAATGAAGTGTTTGTTTTGCATGGCTATACAAAATGTTCATTTCATAGGAGTAGTTAATAATGCTTTAACACTAATTTAACTTTTGTTTAGTAAATCATAAATTGATATGTTTACTTAGAAAAATCAGTTTACTTGGTAAGAAAATTTTCATTAGTAAAAATTACCTTTTATCAATAAAAATAGATTACTTTTACTAATAATATTTTAAGTTAGTAAAATTTTTTATGAATATTCAATTAAAAAAATCATATATATTATTAAACTAATACATCCGTGCATTGCACGAGAACATATACTAGTACATATACTAAACATGCATTTACATATAATGAATCAATTTAACTACCTCTTTTATGTTTTATATATATATCTTCTATATGTCATAGAAATATGTTAATATTATCTCATTTATCATTATCATCATACCGAGTATATTCCGCTCATAAAAAATTGTAATCAGGATCTGAAGAGAAAAACGACGGCAGCTCACATCTATACAAGAACGATAGATCCGAATTTAATTTGATGCGATATTTAAAGTCAAAGTCAAACTTGACACCCTCCATTCCGTCTACCTTGGTTCTTACTTTCTTAAAGTAGTTCTTACCAGTTTCCGTTATCTTTCGCACATTCTCTCCGTTCCCCTATTTCCAAACATTCCATACTTGGATCTCCATCCCTCTTTCACGGTAAATAAAACAGAGAAACTTGAAAAACACAGGAAATTCAAAGAGAGTTAACAAAATGTGTGGGATCTTTGCATACTTAAATTTCAATGTGAATAGAGAAAGACGTTACATTTTAGAAGTTCTCTTAAATGGTTTACGCCGTTTAGAATATCGTGGCTATGATTCTTCTGGAATTTCCATTGATTCTCTTTCAATTTCTGAAAATGCCATTTTGTCTCCTCCTCCCCTTGTTTATAGGAAAGAGGGCAACATTGAATCTCTAGTCAAGTCGGTTTATGAAGGTGAATTTTTTAATTTGATTTTCTAGCATGTTTTGAATCGTGACTATTTCTGGGTTTTACTGAAAATATAATTTCCAGAAAGTAATCATTTTGTTAGTTTTGAAAGTTTTTATTTTTATTTATTTTGTTCTGTTGATGGTAATTTTCCTGCAATTATTAATCAACTGGATCACAGCTAATTGTTAAAATATTTCTGGAAAGGGGATTTTAGAAAATGGGTTTTTGATCAAACTTTTGAAATTTTTGATTTTTTGGGTGTTTTGAATTGGGATTATTTCTGGGTTTTGGTTATTTTTTGTTGATTAGGATCAATGATAATTGTTAATGATATTTCGGAAAATGGATTTCAGAAGAATGGGGTTTGGATTTTGGAAAGTGGTGAATATGGGTGTGAATTATGACTAATTTCTATTGGGTTATTAGGGATTTGGATGCTTTAGTATTTTTTGGGGGTTTTCTTTTGCATCTTTCTAGCTGAAAATTTTGAAAAGCAATCAATAGAAAATTTTGTTTCAACCTTGGTAAACATGCATGTATTAATTGAGTTATTAAAGAGTTTCTGATTGAGAATTTGGACAAAGAGGGATTTGTACCAACCATTGTCACATGATTGCGAATTTGTACGAATTATATCTACATGTGGGATAGAACCTAATGATCTGATCTTTATGTGTGTATTAGTGTGCATGTGTGTCTTTTGGGGAAGAAGTGACAAATTGAGAGGGGGTGGATTATGTGACTTATCTAATAAGTTTGCTTAAACAGAAGTTGCAGCCACAAAATTGAACCTGGAGGAGTCGTTTTCCGTTCATGCTGGAATCGCTCACACTCGATGGGCAACTCATGGTGAGCCATCACCCAAAAACAGTCATCCACAGACCTCTGGTCCTGAAAACGAGTTTGTCGTTGTGCATAATGGGGTTATTACTAACTATGAGGTGTGTGCTGATTTGTGATTATCAAGGATTCTTTATGTACTTCATCATCAATTTTCAATGTCGTAATTATTACATGCTTCGGTTCAAATGCTTCATGATATAAGCTAACACCTCTTGTTCTTGATGTTTTGTCAAAATCAATTTTTGATTCATAAATAATCTATTTCGGATTTTTGGTAGCTCCGTTAAATGACTTAAATGTGGCAATACTATCAATTGCGAAAGTTTGGTTTAATTTAGCTTGTCAAGTGCCTTAGATTAGAGATAGTTGAGCATATAGTGGAATTTTTGGATGATATAAGCTTTCTTACTTTGAAACTAGCTACCAATGACATTGCTTATGCTCTTTTGCATGCTTAGGTACTGAAAGAAACTCTGATGCGGCATGGTTTCACATTTGAATCTGATACTGATACTGAAGTAATACCGAAGCTTGCTAAGTATGTCTTTGATAAAGCTAATGAAGGACAAGGTATTTATTTCTTTCAAAGCAGATGATGTTGTGATTGGTGATATCGAATTCTCAACCATTTCTATTGCATGTTAATACATGTTAGTTCTATGCGGGGGCTGGAAGTCAAATGTATGCAACTTTACCCTTATTATTACAATTAACAACTTCACATGACTGAGAAGCACAAACATCGCCATTGCGTGGGGATACACTGGAGTATATAGCCATCTTTAAATTTGAGATTTTAGATAGTGTTCATTGCTCTTTTGCAATATAGCCATGTAGGTCTCGCAAAAAATATTTTTTGCTTTGGTTCTAAGGAGTGGACATGTTTTTCAGGGGTAGAGGTGTTCAAAATAGACCCGGTGATTCGATATTTACCCGATCTTGGAACCGAACCTGACTTAACCCGACTTCAAAATGAATTTAAAATAATGTACAAATCAATTTGGACACAAGACTCGATTTTGAACCGTCCCGAAACACTTGACCATAAATTTGGACACAAGACATGATTTTGAACACCTCTAGCAGGGATAGTGCCTTTGTAGGCACTTACTACTCATTTCGCCTACAATTTCAAGTATTTTCCAAGAATATGTTTTTATTCCCTCGCCCCTCACCTCATATTTCCTTGCCCAATTTCATATAAATAATTTCTCAAATCTTACATACTATTTGTTTTTTTGGAGATAATCATGTACTCCAGTCTATATGACAATTTATCTGAGACATATGTCCCTATAAATTAATGATAAAAGCGAATCCTATGTTTCCTTTTGCAGCAGAGAATACTATCTTATTCAGTGATGTTGTCCTTGAGGTTATGCGGCATCTTGATGGAGCATATGCCCTCATATTCAAAAGCAGACATTACCCGAATGAGCTGATTGCGTGTAAACGTGGTGGTCCGTTGCTTCTTGGTGTCAAAGTAAGTTAAAAAAGCTTGTGATGTTTTGTCACCAAATGAAGGAAGCATTGCCCTTCCTTTCCTCCATTTCCTCCCATCCAAACACAACATTAGACTCTTGTCATAAGTACGTAAATATGTGGCTTTGGTTGGATAGTTATTCTCGATGTTGCACTAACTGATCAAGGAACCACACTTTTTCAGGAATTAACAGAAGATGAAAATTCTGGAACATCATTTTCTGACTTTAAAATTTTGAAGGATGGGCAGCCGAAGGAACTTTTTATATCAAGTGATGCTAATGCTCTTGTTGAGCATACAAAAAAGGTTTTGGTGATTGAAGATGGAGAAGTAGTTCATCTTAAGGTATGTCTGTGATTGTTATTGTGCTATATTCAAGTCTTGTATGATTATCAGGGAAGGCATACATAGCTACCTTTTCCATTTCCTACTTCCAGACTCTAATTGAGTATATCATAAATTTTGGACTTGAACACATTCCTCTAGTCCTCTCTTTGCAGGGTGGACGGGTATGGATTATCCGTCACCTTCCCTCACCCAAACCCTGTTTCAAGCGGATAATGGGTTGATGATGATGATAATGATAATAAATTTTGGACATGGTGTTCAGGCGACCACATTATTCTTTTGACCCCTTTATATAATTAGTAGGATTTGAAGGGCATATGTTCCATTTTCAAAATTTATTTGCGTTAGTGCAAAATTAGTTTGCATGATAATATACATTGAAGGTAACTGAGCACCAGAAATGTAGAAGTGTAGATTAGCTAACATGCAATGAGGCTTGTAGTATCATTTTCTTCAACAACATTCCATTACCCCTTTGCCATAAAGTGTCTCCCACCTAAGCTTCCACTTAAGTGGGGTTTGGGGAGATTACATGTATGCAAACTTACCTTTATAAAAACAAATAGTTTTTTTCCAATTGACTTTTAATAGAAAACATTTTCTAGCAACTTCAAATAAACAAGAAAAAAGCACATGATTTGACGATCCGTTTTAAAGCTATTTTTCAAGGTAAAAATATTTATGCTTGATTTTGGATTAGGTGTTTCGGGTCGGTTTGAAATTTGGTTTTGCGCCCATATTGCTTTTTACACAATTGTGAATCATTTTTGAAGTCGGGTCAATCGGATTCGTATATAAGATCAGGTAAATTTCGGGTCATCGGGTCTGTTTTGAAGTTGAACACCTCTAGGTTTTACACATCAAAGGGCCATGCCTCTCATGTAGACAATATTGCATCCCAAAATTTCGTTTGAAATTAGAAGTGCTGATGTACCAATGGTTGAATTTCAGTTTTGCGCAGGATGTGCATGGTCTTAGTTCAAAATGAAAAGCTGTTTTTAATTTATCTTTTGGTACTGGTTCAGGATGGAGGGGTGACAATTCTCAAATTTGAAAATGAAAAAGGAAAAAACAGCGGGGCTCTCTGTCGGCCTGCTTCTGTGCAACGGGCGTTGTCCATTCTTGAGATGGAAGTTGAGCAAATAAACAAAGGAAAATATAAACATTATATGCAAAAAGAGATTCATGAACAACCAGAGTCCTTGAGAACAACGATGAGGGGAAGACTTATTCGTGGAGGTTCTAGCAAATCCAAGTCTGTTCTTTTAGGTGGAATCAAAGATTATTTAAAAACTATCAGGCGAAGCAGGCGTATACTTTTTATAGGATGTGGTACAAGTTACAATGCAGCTTTAGCCGCTAGGCCCATTTTGGAAGGACTTTCCGGTTAGTATGTGTTTGTTTTTAGGATGTTTTATACTTGTACGATTAGTTTGTATGTTGGGTGTTGACCTTAGCCTGACAATTATCAGGTATTCCTGTTACGATGGAAATCGCCAGTGATCTGGTTGACCGGCAGGGACCCATTTATAGGGAAGACACTGCTGTCTTTGTCAGCCAATCCGGCGAAACAGCTGATACATTGCAAGCGCTGGAATATGCTTTAGAAAATGGGGCTCTATGTGTTGGTATTACAAATACTGTTGGCAGCGCTATTGCCAGAAATACGCACTGTGGTGTGCATATAAACGCAGGCGCTGAAATTGGTGTGGCAAGTACCAAGGTAAAATCTATTATCTACCGTCAGATTTCAGTATGTTGTTGTTCAATCTTCTTTTCTGCGTCTAATTTTAAAGATATCACGATGAACAGGCATACACAAGTCAAATTGCTGTTATGGCTATGCTAGCTCTAGCGATTGCTGATGATACCATTTCTAATCAAGGCAGACGAGAAGCTATAATAGATAGTTTATTTGAATTGCCAAGTATGTTGCATTTTTCCTATTGTATGTTTTTTTTGTTGTTGGTTTCTATATCACTAAATTAATTTTTATGCTTTTTTTTTTTGGAAAAGTTGTCCTGAATAATCCCACTTATTACCAATCTGTTGTGAATAATCCTACTATTGATTATTTCTACATAATCCAACCTTTGTATATTTTTTGCTGTCAGCATCCTTCTCACATTTTAACCGGCTACTGTGGGTACCTACTAGCCGTTGTACTAACTTCGTCTTCCTTATCATCCTTCTTCGTTGGTCTATCTCTACTCTTCTTTGGTGGAAGGTACCTAGGTAGCTGATTGAAGTATGGCTTGGGTGCTGTTAGAAAAATTATACTAAGGTTGGATTATGTGAAAATAATTAATAGTAGGAATTAATTACAACAAATGGGCAGTAGGTGGGAATATTCAGGATAATTTTCTTTTTTTTTTTGAAATTTCTTTTTGCACTTTGAAAGGGTGCGGGTGTGATGATACCATTCTGATTTGTTTTTTATTGCATAAAAAGTACCCTTGAGTAATAAATTTGGAAATGCAGGTAGAGTAAAAGAGGTACTTAAACTCGACCACGAAATGGAAGAGCTTGCTCAACAATTGATCGATGAGCAATCCCTCCTTGTTTTCGGGAGAGGATACAATTATGCAACGGCCCTTGAAGGTGCATTGAAAGTAAAAGAGGTGTCTTTGATGCACAGTGAAGGAATACTTGCTGGGGAAATGAAACATGGTCCATTGGCTCTTGTTGACGAAAACCTTCCGATTGTTGTAATTGCCACTCGTGATAATTGCTTCAGGTTGGTCTACTGGTTACCGGATAAACCACCAACTTAAATTTCTATTTGTTTTCATGTGCGTGTATTGTATGTGTGTTTTCGCATTGCGTGGAAAATCTGTAATTCTTTCGTTTCCTACAGCAAGCAACAGTCAGTAATCCAGCAACTTCATGCACGCAAAGGTCGTTTGATTGTGATGTGTTCAAAAGGCGATGCAGTATCGGTGTGCCCAAGTGGTGCTAGCCGTGTGATTGAAGTTCCCCAGGTCGAGGATTGCCTTCAACCCGTGATTAACATAATTCCATTACAGGTACTAGATCAAATTGATAACTTGGCTTATTTAGATATGTGAAATTTGGATACACAAAATAAAGAAAAGATGGAATTGAGGAGAGTAAAACAGAACCAAAATACATCAACAAACAATGCGAAAACAAGACACAAGTATTGGGTACCTTAAGGTACCCTTCAACCAAATCAAAAGATTTATGGTATATATATATATGGGCGCCTAAACTATTGTATATATATATATAGAAAAGTCCGAACCTTAGCATTAGTTGAAAACTAAACTATTGTATATATATATGTATATATATATATAGAAAAGGCACGACTTGCAGTTGCTTAGGGTCAGCCCTGGTCTCGATGATAATGTAACATTAACATCAAGTATTCACACTCTTGAATGCACCCTCTATTGTTTGGTTTTCAATTGATTAGTGAGATTTGTAACCCGATATCCCTTGCAATGAAATTGGTGCTCATTACCATCATGCTCTTGCCTAGGAGAATCACAATCTGTTGTGTGTGATAATGTTTTCATACAGTCCTGATTGCTGATACTTATTGTATTATTATTTTCAGTTGTTAGCCTATCACCTGACAGTATTGCGCGGCTTTAATGTTGATCAACCTCGAAATCTGGCAAAAAGCGTGACGACACAGTAGATAGAACATGTACAGAAAGCGTCTCCAAACCGTTTCTTGCTTGAAGAGAGCTTAATTGCTACGGCGTATTTTGCAATAGCAGCCTTGTAAGTTGTAAGTTCAGTTCTGATACTGTATAATACGTTAACTCGAATGTAGTTTCTGATTCTTAACCTTTTTTTTAAAACGAAAATGCTCATAGAATTCTTTCGGATTCCTGCTAGAAATCTCCGTAGTATAATATGTTACTCAAATTGTGAACATGTGTGTCTTTTCCTTTGTAAAAACTGGATAACATAGTTTGTTATAATGTCTAAATGATATGAACTTAGCATGGCCGGCCCTAAGTGCAAAACGTGCTTACGCCCAGCCTCCCCAAAAATATTAGTTTTCAACTAGTGCTAAGATTCGAACTTTTCTATATATACAATGATTTAATAAGAGAATTGGAATAAAATTAAAATTTTAAAACTGATCAGAAGTCCATAAATCACTCCCATTAAAAAAATAAATTAAGAGCTTACACTTAAATATGAACTGTACACTTTTGAACTCTCATTTGTCACAACTCTATAAAGCAATGAAAAAGTACAGCAAGTCTTCTGAGAGACCGTCTTTTTGATAGACGCCTCTCAGACCCAATACATTAGAGTTTAATTCTTACTCTTATTCTATATTTTTCTTTATGGGCCGGCCTAATTAGAGTTGGTCTCACAAGAATTTGTGAAAGTATTAACCTGTTTTCCGCACTTCTTTTAAAAAACTCTCACATTTGAAGAGCGCGAATATATCTCATTTTGAGAACTCCTAAGGTTAATTTTTTGATTCCTTGGAAGAAATAAAAATTCTAAGGAGTACAATAATCTCCTAGAAAAAAGGAAAAAAAAATCAAAAAATTTTAGTTCTAGAAGTATTAGGTAGAGGTGTGCCAGCAAGAAAGTGAGAGATCAATGCAAGGGCTCTAATGGGTTGAAAGCTGGGTACTTGATGCCCTGCTCCTCTTACACTTGCAAATGTCAATTTTCCTTCGTATTCTTGTGTGTATCCTCCAACCTAATTTCGCATACAAACAACATTTAGTGAAAAGATTTTCAGACCCTAATCACAGTTTTTCTATGAGTGTGACACACCGAGTATGATGATGATGAGTGAAAAGATTGATTCAACTTGATTCCACTTGCAAACCGATCCTTCCAAATAATTTTAATTTCAATCTCGAGAAATCAATTTAAGTGCCAGATCGTCTCTTTGAGTGACACATCTCAAGTCCAACCCATTAAAGATTAAATATAAAATGGGCTGGTCCAATTAGAAATGGTCTCTCAAAGAGACCATCTCTCACATGAATTTGTGTTTAAGTGCTAACGTGATTTAGATTTCAATTCGAGAATTACGGATTTGCTTATTCATTTTCAATTTTATAATAGATATTCAATTCTCATCATTTATGTACAGAATGTGATAAACTTTAATCGTTACCCAAAAATAAAAAAAATGGTCATTAATACGGACCTCTCCCTTGACGAACCAAGGATGCCACTTAGTTTTGATTGGAAGGTCCATTGCATTTAAGGATTGCCTGGTTGAGGTTACTGGTATTCTACCATCTGTGTCACCACTGCATTATCATTTCCACAAATTCAATATGCTCATTATTCCATCTTGGATGGCTTAATCATGCTCTAACAATGTATAGAAAACTGTCTCTTTAATAGACGTATCTCAAGCCCGACTCATTAAAGGTTAATGCCTACGTATCATTTTCTAAATGTCTACTTACATTATCACTAATGCCTACTTACCTTATCTTTAATGTCAACTTACCTTATCCTTAATGCCAACTTTCAATATGTATTTCAAAAATTATATGATGAGCCGGCTCAATTAGAGATGGTCTCTTACAAGAATTTTATTACATAAATTCTTGTGAGAGACTAACTTTAATTGAGTCGGCTCATAAAGGAAAATATAGAATAAGAGTAAGAATTAAACTCTAATGGATTGAACCTGAGAGATGTCTATCAAAAAGACGGCCTCTCACACAAATCATTAATTTAAGTGTAATATTTACCTAAAAATCCATACTCGAAGGCCTTTAGTCATGAGTTCTTTTAGTAAAGGGATAACAGTTGTTGGGCTGTCTAGCCATTTGGTTATAACTGCACTGCAAAATCGTCACATCATGTATAGAGTAATTAGCTACTAGGATTACATAATGTTTATCAAACAATAAATTTAAGACAGTTTTGCTAATTAATTAATTAACTCTTTGTAATATAACATATAACATATGAGACCTTAAGTGTCACTAAAAGCTTTAAGTTGATTTCGTTAATTTTTTAATTATTATATTAAAAGTCGTCAACGTAATAAAAGATCACATTTAAATCTTATTTATGTTTTATTAATTTCTAGTAAAATAATATTTAACACCGTCTATTAAATTTAAAATAATAAAATCTCGTCTACACCTAATTTAAAAAAGAGATCTACATACCTACAAGGTTGCCAATCGTAGAAGAGTTTAGTGACATTTGCATGAAGAGCTTTTTGGACCTCAGGAGAATTCATATAAGCAGTCACATAATGGTCACTGCAAGGATCCAATGTATGCTACACCCAACAATAAATACTAGGTTTATCAACAACTCAACACCATTTCTATATATAATGTACATTACAGTTGCTGTCATTAAAATATTAAAGTTTATAATATTTAGACCAAATTACATAATTTCGACCGCTTAACCTAAAATTGCAAAACACTAATATAATTGGAATTATGTGATTTGGCGTGATTGCTGTAGACTTTGATAAGTTAGTGGCTACAATTTGCAAAAAATAAACATTATAGTTCGCAAAAGTCTTAAATGACTGTAATTTGCAAATTAAAATCATGTAATGTTTGTTATTGGGTATATGTATTTGATATAGTATACTATAAAATATCATTAATATGGTGGTATCAGAGCTAACATTACAAATTTATGCAACTTACTGTGAGCTTCTTGGGTCTATCTGTAAGATTTGAAGATAGACAAACAGGAGCATAAATGTTGTAAACATCCAGGTATTGAGTATCAACATCAACTTGATTTGTGGCTGCCTGGCATATATGATTTTGGGTGATTACACTTGAACTGAAATTACAATGTTCAACGATATCATTCTTCACTTGGTCTGATATTATTGCATGACTCCAAAAATATTCATACATTCCCTTCAAATCTGTCTCATCATTTAAAACTGCATTTCCTATCTGCATTTTATATATTTTTCCATCAATCATTAAAACTATAGTTAGTATTTCGATTAATCATGTAATGTTTATTCGATAGAGCATACTATGAAATATCTTTAACATGGTGGTATCAGAGCTGACATGACAGAAATTCACAAGTTTGAATCTAATTTACTTTTTATTTTAAATAGAATAATGATTTTATGCGTTTGATTATACATTATGTTTCTTTGAGTTTACGCCATACATTTAAAAAATACGTAATTTTTTATATTTAATAGTGCAAACTTGGTGTTTTAGCCATACCATTTTGTTTGTTGGAAAAAGTGTAATTGTTTACATTAAAGATTATGAAATACTCCATCTATTAGATTAAATTTTAGAAAATGGGTTCAATCCCAACATTAGACATCCAAAAGATGTTGGCTTTAATTCATCACATGTTTTTTTATTGGCTCAATGTCATATTTGTCTTAGTGGAGAGCATCGGATACTTGTATCTTAAGTCAAACCCTTAATGATACTCCATCAATTATCATCACATCATAGAATTATTAATGCCAAATTCCAATTTTGGGGTATATTGATCACCATGGTCTATAATTTATACTCCTTTTCACCTTAGTTTTATATATTTATCCGTTTTAGAATATTTTCTATTTTAGAAAATCACTTTTTCCTTAGAATACTCTCATATATTAATACAATTATTTTTTTAAGTTTATCTTTTGTTTAATTTTATTTTTTCTCTCATACTTCCAATACAATTATTATTTCACACTACTATCTAATTAAAATAATACCCACTACAATAAAAGATTTTGTTTTTCTTAATATGTGTGAAAACTCAAAGTGGACAAAAATAAAAAAACGGAGGGAATATCAAGTACAAGTATCATAATCAAGTTTAAGCATTGTTTCCTTTAAAATTGCATTATTCTCAAGAGCTCTCATATAAAAATACGTAATATAATAATTTTAATCGGTCAGATACTCAAATCAGTATATTTTACATACATATATGATAATGAGCGTTATCAAAATCATCAGTTGTATTTAATTTGGATAGTCTCAGTTATTTTAAAAATAATTTTAACTTATTATTGTAAATATTAAGAAAATACATAGCCATGACGTTTTTAACAATTTTATAAATTATTTCTTTTATAATAATAATAATAAATCATATACAACATTTTCAAAAGTTTTAGACCTCATTCTTTGTTGTACTAGCTAGTTTTAGACCTAGTTTGGTATTAAATCAGATTAATAATTGACGGGTGTAATAATGATGGAATATGTCTTGCTTTATTACGAAAATTAATTAGAAATACGAAAATTTACCTAGAATAATTCAACCTATTTATGATTTTCTTACAATAATAATCCCACATATTGATTAACCATAAATAATCCCAACTTTAAGGGGTATTTCCCTGGAGTAAACTTGAGTAACCCGACCTGCTATAGTAGGTAATTAACCAAAAGAGTAAATTGAAAATTAATTTAAATTTAGAGAAATTTTTTGTAATTTTTCATAAAAAATCATATTTTTTAAAAACAATTATTTAATATTTTTTTCAACATTTTTTTTAATTTATCTTTTTTTTTAAAAAATAAAACTTGTTGTAGCAAGTCATCTGTTCACTGAATTTATTTTAGGAAAGTATCACTCAAAATTGAGATTATTGCATGAAAATAATGAATAGTTTGGATTATTCTAGATAATTTTTCCTTTAGAAATAATGCAACACGAATTATAAAGAGAGATGTGAAGAAAAAACATACTAAAATAGCTTTGAGGTTGATGGTGTATTTTTTGGTAGTATTAATGTTGTGTTGAAGAATTGCATGAGCAAGCTGAGGAACATAATGTCCAGCATAACTTTCTCCAGAAATGTAGAAATCTCTTCCTTTATACTCAGGAAATCTCTCAAACCAATTTAATAAAAATACATAATTATCCTCAGCTGTTTTAGTATCTCCATTATTATCATAATCTGATGTTGTGTTTGAGTATGAAAATCCAACTCCACTTGGTGACTCCAAGAACAAAACATTTGCAACTGCACAAAATTATTTGAAAATTTTCAATTATATATATATTTTTTTTAAAAATAGTTATAGTTATAGTCATCAATTCAGCCTTTGATCTAATAAGTCTGTCTAAAAAAGTTGAAAGACAAAATTATTGTAAATCATAGAAATTTACAATTCTCAAAAATTATTAGTTGATAGTAAAATTGACAAATAATCTCTCTGTCACTATAAAAAAGCATCAATGTAATTAATTAAAAAGTAGAAATTTAGTAGAATACCGTGATTCCAAGAGTTTTTGTTTCGATATAATGTTTTGCCGTCACTTTTAACTCGGAATGGTCCTATTTCTTCCATAGCTCCATATGCCAAAGAAGAACAACCAGGACCTACAAATTAAAATCCATTTAATTCCTAATTAATCAATAATCTAGCAATCATAATTAGGGTACATTCCTTTAAACATTTCAACAATAAATTCATATTAACAACAAAAAAGATTTAGACAAGCGACTGAAAATATAATAACTTATTTGAATTGAGATATTTAAGTAGTTGTGTTGACGGAAAAATCAACAAATAATTATTTTTGCGTTAAAAATGTTTATATGCTACATTTTCATCACTTCTTAATCCTACAAACTGATTTACAATTACGTAATTATGTGATTTAAGTAATGAGTACTAATTAGTAATTAATTACTATGGTTAAATAATTCAAACAATGACGTAATGACTTCCATGCAATGCATGTCTGATTAATTATTAATTAATAAGAATAGCAAGTAGTAATTAACAACTGGCAAATTGTTATAAAATTAAAAAAAAAACATTGGTTAACAAATAAGAACAAATGGGGTACAGATGGTACAAAAATGATAAGATATAACACAACTCGACAAATCTCTGATTTTGTCCGAGAATCGAGCCATTGTTTCTTGCGTAACCTATGCTATTACTTAATGTAATTTTGGTTTTTCGTCAAAGAATATTTTTTTAAATTAATTTCATTTTGACAAAGTATAATATACTTTATTAGGGCTCGATTTAATTATTTAATTGAGTTGATTTCTTGACATGACATTAAAATTCAATGTGATAAAAAATTACATATTTGAATTCCATATATCTCTCAATTCAAAGCGGATTATTATTTAGTGTCATGCATCAGGTGATTATATAACTTCTTCACTTTTGTGCTAAGATGCATGATAGAGTATATAACATATCCTAGAATTCACCGTCCTTCTCTTACTAAAAGCCAAAAAAAACATAGCCTAGAGCTTTGTCCATTAGATTAAGTTTTTGATTGACTTTATTTAATTTAGAAACTCTATTCCTTTATATTTAAATTATTCTCTCATATTTATGTTTTTTATATTAAATAAAATAATTAAGTTGTGACGTATATTACTATAGTAAAATAATTAAGGTTCAAGTTTTAAAGAAAATTTACTTCAAATTCACATCCTATATAATAGCCTTGTTTTTACTATAAACTAAACACTTTTTCACAGCAAAAATAAAATAAAATAAAAAGAATATTTATAACAGAAAAATGCAAATAGAGTGAACCTTCTACTCATTATTTGAAGTCCTCAATTTTTTAAACTTAATCATCAAATTTTTTAAACAATCATTTAATCCGTCACAAAACTTACTTTTTCTAATAATTGAGTATGATTTGATTTTAAAAAAATGAGCTACTTTTGTAAAAAATTATTTCTCCGTAAGACAATCTCATAACAAGAAACCTATATATTAATTTGGCTATTAATCAACCCATGCATAAAGCGTGTATCACAATAAAATCGTCTCATATAAAAGTCTGTGAAAGACAATTAGCTTAAAAGTACTAATTAGGCCACAAAATTGAGCTTAAGACTAATTCTTACTTGAGACCGTATATACAATAGACGTCTCAAATTTTCGGGCTAGCCCAATTTCTAAATTTAAAAAAAAAAAAACTAATTGGTGGTTTTGTAAGTTAAAGGAGAGATATGGGTTGGGCTCTTAAGAGACGTCTATACTATAAACGGTCTCTCAAGAGTGTACCTGTTAAACTTATTAGATATGTAATGCTAGCTTCAATTAGTTAATGGGCAATTGAGCATAAAAACTAATTGATCATTCAAAATTTTAGCGCGACTTAAATTTTTAATCGAACTTATTTTACATGACGATATTAGAATTTATTTCAAGTGTAATATTTAACATGAAAAATCAAGAGAATAAAAAAAACAAAGAAATCATTTAGAAAAAAAAAACAAAAAAAACAATGAAATATTACCAATTAACATTGATAATTCAAATAATTAAATTACCTCCATTAAGCCAAAGAAGAAGTGGCAATTTTTTGTTATTAGTAGGAGCTTCAACAAAATAATAATAAAAAGCTCTTCCATTGTTTGTATCAACTGTAACATATCCACCATATTGTGTAAAGTTGACTGGTGGTTGACCTGGTAACTTCACTATTCTATCTTTCTTCTTCATCTCCTTATTATAATCATGTATGTGAACATGCTTGTCATGATGATCATCATGATTATGATGATGATGATGATGATGATGATGATCAACAAGCTTATTAGTTTGATCTTGATCTTCATAATTATTTCCATGGTAGTACTTGGCTTTATATAGTCTTGAAAGTTGCACATTTTGTGTTTTTGAATGTGTAATTGGTGATGCAAATAAGATTGAAATTACAAAAATGGTTAGTAAATCCATTTTGGGACTTTTTTTAAGCTTGTTTTTCTAGAGTTAGTGAAGAGAAGGGAGGATGAGTGTAGTTTAAAGTTTGGACCAAAATATATCAATGAATGAGATGATTATTTAAAAGGTATATATATATTGGTGGTTTTTTTTAATGAGATTATTATGGGATAAGGATATAATTCGCTTAAATAATTTATGCGTGTGAAAAGAGAATTAATTTTTCTATATTTGATGAGAATTGAACTTTTATCACAAAGAAAGAAGAGTGTAAGTCTTCAATTATTAATTAACCTTTGATCATTTTAAGAGAATTTTTGTATTTATCTCCTAACTCAAAGAATAAAATGTACATATAAAGATAAAAAGTTAAAATGCAGGCGTTTTTTTTTAAATTAAAGTTTAAATAAAAATATATTTTAATTTGAGCTTTGATTTAGGTTAAGTAAGAAGGTAATTACTTTTATATTTTTTTTATTATTAGTTATTATATTATTATTGCTGAATTATTTGAACATTAGACAAATTATTTATTTTATTGTTTGATTAAGAAAAGTCCAAAATTTTAACCTAAAAATGCGGAATATTTTTTGCTTTTTCAAATGGGAGGTGGATCAATCATTTTCCTCTCGTGGGCTCATTGTAGTCATCAACTTGGTTTTGTGTGTGAATATAATTAGGTTTTTGATTAATATATGAAATTAGTTTGAAAATTTAGGAAATGTTTGATAAAAAATACTTATAATACATTAATGTAGATCTAAGAAATTTTGAGCTTATTAGATTTACAACTCTATCCCTGCTTTTAAGTTTACATCATATAATTAAAAAAAACTCTCATATATTTGTATCATATAAATACCCATTTACATTAGCTGTATGTATGGGATAGTATCAGTATAAAAAATTTGATGATAAAAACATATTATTAGTCGTCAAAACAGTGACAAAAATGTCTTTCACCAGCTGGTAATAAAGGCATTTTCTAGCTATATTATTTGTCGACAAAGTTGGATCCGTATATAACACTTTTTTATTGCTTGAAGTATAGATTTGGATCGGACTATAATTTTGTTTCCTAAGTGATAAAATTTATTGGAATCTAAACTATCAAAAGGGTAAATATTTGATTTTGAAAATCTTTAATGCTATGTTTGGGAATGATTCATTTGAAAATATAGATTGACTCAAAATTAGTGTTTGACGAATAGTAGAATTTCAAATTTAGATTTAAATCAAATCCACAATTGTTATCAAAATGGTTTAAAAATGGAGATTTGAGAATGACCTACCAAACCTTGTCATTCTCAAATTCTACATTTATGATTTCATAATTGAAATCATTAATTTGAAATGAAATGCTAGTTTCCAAACACAACCTAAACTTATTTTTAAAATAAATTGATGTACAAATTTATCCACGATTCCTACGGTAGGTCCTGTACTATATTTATATATTTTGGTTTTGATAAATTGAACTTACTTTTAAAATATTTAATTAAATTAAAAGATTTTTTGCTTCTAAATTAAATTTATGTTTTTACTAACATTATTTTGTACTAATTCTCTATCATACACTATATTAATTTTAATGTATAGTGAAGAAAAATGTGAGTGAAGGATAGAGTACCATTTGTAATTATTCTATTGGCCAATATTTATGACATGAGTGTTTATGGAAGGAATTTATGGGTAGGAGTGCAATATAGTAATTCTTTTAATATATGACAATAATAACAATGAGATTAGGGATTTTGACCAGTAATTATTTTATTTATGAGCAATAATAGTATAGTGATTATTTTATTTATATTTATGACTAGGGATTTTGACAACTGAGACAAAATTTCTACAATTTTAAAACGGCAGGATTACTTAAAACGACATGATTATTATATGGCATAAAATCAGCAGGATTATTTAAAACAACAAGATTATTATATGGCAGTGATTTTCCATCATTTTCGTTAACACTAAATAATATACTAAATGTATTATACTAAATAATAACAATGCCTTTTTTGCAAAATTTGCAAAATCCAGCAATGATTATTTTATTTAGTATACTAAATAATAATATACTAAATAATAATAATAACAAACTTTGCAAAATTTACTAAATTTGCAAAATTTGCAAAATTTCTACAATTTCGTTAATACTTTTATGCAAAATTTGGTGTTAATCCAGCAATAACAATAACAATACCTTAAATGAAGAATTGAAGAATTTGCAAAATCAATGAAAGTGTTATTATGATATTGCAGTATGACTTGAAGTGGTATGCAATAACAATACCTTAACACATATTTCAAAAACTCATTACACGGAAATTGGTAATCAATTAAATAACTATATCATTAGTCTTGGATTAAGGAGAGGTATTTCAAACAAGAGGTGAAATATGTCATCGTACTGAGAATGTAGTATATAAAGAGGTGTTTCAAAACCTATAAACTCTTTATCAACAACCTATTTTGTGTTTTTTATATTTAATTCTTTTTTAGTTACAATATATGTATGTAAATGTTTTATTACGCACCTTCATTTAATATTTTTGTTCGTCTAAAATTTTATTAAGATATAAACGTATTAAAAAATCCATGCATTGCACGGGTTTCTATCCTAATTATTTCATATTTTTGTAGTTCGTGGTGTTCAATGAATAAATTTGTCTTATTAATCATCATTATTATTATTATTATTATTATTATTATTATTATTATTATTATTATTTTAAGATACAACAAATTTAACTAATTTATAAAACTCATCCTAAATTCTAAAAGTTATTTATGTCATAAATTTTTGTGTGAACCTTTAATGTTTATTGATTGATTAACGACAAGCTGAAAAAGGTAAATTTATTAGTTTTTCCCCTTTAAATATTTTCTGTGGCCTCAATTTTTCTCATTTTCATCTCTAAACAAAAATAAAAACTAATTAATAATAAAGCTTCCCAAATCACATGAGACATGTTCAGCATCAATCCTTACATGTGGTCTAATCACATGCATGATATTGCTACATGCATATTGTAGACATACTGATCAAATGTGCCAATTAAGGATGGTACTAGAATTGGACTCAAAATACATTATATATTTTTTTATTCTGTTATTTAATCTATTTTTTTAAAATTTTGAGATTTAAAATATAGAAAATGAAATCAAAATCAAAGTTACAAATATTTGAGGTCTATTAATATTAGAGAAGATCTTTGATGAGAGATTATAAATTCTAAAGATGTGGGTGTGGGTGCGGGTGCTATTCAAAAGGTGTAGATATTCAGTTTGATATTCGACTGATCGACTCCTAATCAACTTCTTATAGAATTTCTTTCTATAAAAAGAAATATAATAATAATAATAATAATAATAATAATAAATCTTACATATTGTGTTCTATCTACTAACCTTCCAAGTTCCAACATGCTTATGTAATCTCATACACCACCAACCATCACCAAAACTGCTCATTGAGTTCTCATTTATCATCAATCACTCATGTCACACTCATTCAAGTCATTAGAAATAAGATTACTTCATAATAATTAAATTATTGAAAGTGTTTGGCAAATTAGCTTATTGAGTAATTTTAAATTATTTTCATATAAATAGAGGAATGAATAGTCAAATCAGATAATGCTATTGTTTGTTAAATTAGCCGGTTGAAACATTTTATTGATACGAATAAGCTGTGTTTGAACAAGCTGCTTATAGCAGCGGGTTCAAAATTAGTTAATCAAATCAATTAAAAAAACCAACCTGTTAAATCAGTCACTATAATCAGTTATCATCAACCAGTTATTTGCCAAACACCTTCCTTCTCTGTTACTAAATTCTATTTCGATTAATAAAAAGATAGAGCCGTGTTTGATTACAACGAGTAAACCTTCTCACACACTTTACTACACAATTAAGTTAACCATACTTTGACCAATCAAAGCCAAACAAAAACTTGTATTTAAATACAAACTTCTTATACACTTCACTACCCATAGAATCAATACTATTTTCTTCTTTTTTTTCCTTAGTTTTTTCAAAAGTTGTGTATTAATTTCTTATCTTATATAGAAGTTTTTAAATACAAGAAAAGACACAACTTTTCTCCTTTATTTTATAATTCCATCCAAAAGATTCAAACTTTATTGCTTTCTTGTGATTTAAAACAAGTACTTCCCATGGTTTTATTGATAAAAAAATCAAGCCAATTTCCCAGAAAATCCAACAAAAAACTGGATCATTCTGAATCAATTGCTCTAACATCATTTCAGTCTTACTTATCTGAAAGTTTGAATAGATTTCTTGCTGAAAAAATACATGGGTCAAGCTCAATTTCTCTCAGTTTGTATATCCCCTGTTTCAAGCTTTTACAGGGTATAAACAGAGCATTTTCAATATTTTTGAAAGATTTAGATTACCCAATTGGAAAATGGAAGGGAAAATTAGCAGAAGATTATCTTTCATACAGTTTGAATTTATTAGATGCTTTAAATTCAATAAGTTCATCAATTTCTCATGTGGGTATCTCTAGACTTACTCTTACTCATGCAATTAGTTTAATCCCAAATTCTCCCGATTCAGCTCTTCATCACTTAAAACCCATCAAACCCAGAAAAATTGAAGGTGGGAATTGCAAGAAAAGTAAGGATCAAAGCTTTGATTGTGATAAACAAAGGGTTGTTCATGAAGCCATGATGAAGATGAAAGGGATTGAATTCGTAATTTTTAGGGTTTTATTGTGTGGATTAAGTGAAAGAATAGGGGATTTGGGTTTTGGAAATTGTGTTGAATTGGAAAGTTTTGATTTTGGGTTTGATGATAAGTTGATGGTGAAGGAAATTGAAAAAGTGAATGAATTAGTAAAAGAGATTAAAGATGGTTTGATTGAAGGTAGTAAGAGTAAAAGAAGTGAAATAGTAGCACAAGAATTGAAGAAAATGTTAGAAGAACTTGAAAATTTGTTGGAAATGGTGAATAAAGAGGTTCAATGCTTGTTCTCTGAGGTTATGGCTAAGAGAAATGAGTTAATTGATTGCCTTAGGCTTCCTAGAAGTAGTAGTTAGAGATTGTTTTCTTTTGTAAATAGTTTAGGAATTAGGAATGAATAAAGAAGATTGATTGTATATTTCAAAAAGAAGATTGATTGTAAATAAGTTCATCAATACAAAAAAAATGTAAGAAGACTGTATTTTCTTTGTGTATTCAATATGTATATTGTATATGGATAGTTGTGTAAAATATCAATTGCAAAGAAGTGAAATTCTTGTTCCAAAGGTGCTAATGTCCAATTTGATAAGTGGTAGCAAATGGCATATTTGTAACAATTTTTTGTAAGTTTGAAATGAAACTCCCTAGGTAATTTTGCATAATATTGAAACTTTGAACGGACTATATTTAACAATTGGTTGCTGGTTGATTTAGTTAACTTATCAAGGAAGCTCAAAACACAAATACAGTATATATGTACATTAGTGTGCCACGTTTGTCTAGTCGTAGTAATAAATATGTCTTAATGCAGGTTAGTGTCGTTGTGTTGTGTGTGGATTTTCTCGTTCTACCTTGTTAAACAGGGAACCTAAGCTACTCCCCTAACCTTCGGTCTCTTCGGGTTAAGCCTCACCCTATAATGGACAGTGTTTGCAATTCTGCATTAAGAACCCATCATACACTGGGGAAATCTGTAGACGGAAATTTTAGCTACACTCGGGAAATTCATTCACATAGGATAGCCTATCATATACGTCATTGCGTAAGACAATACAGATCGAATGCCTGAAGAAGTAGACTAATCGATAACGCAAGTAGTTAACTAAATATTTACAATCATTCATTAACCAAAACCTGCTATTTCTTGTGGCTATTCGAGCAGAGCAGCTAGCAATGAAGTGACGAAGAGTAATCATAAAGAAGCTTCTGGACTTCCGTACTCGCTCTCAGTTATTGCCAGTTTTCTCTTCCGGTTGTGGTCGCAAGGTGGCCTGAATGGAGAGGGTACATACATTTGTATTTGGACATTGATAAAACTAATTTATGAATCCTTGAGAAATCGGAAAAGAGAGCAATACGTTATACGTACCATAGGTGCAAGGTAACATCGTCAGAATCTGATTTCTCGAGTTCACTGTTGCAGAATCCATCAGACCGTGAAGTCGTATTTGACTCAGACCGAATCTTTGTTTGCAAGGGATAATACTCGAGATGCAGAGGTTCTGGACTTTCAGATCGTGCTGCAAATCCTCTAAGATGGGCAATCTAAAAGTCGCACAAAATCAAATGTTACACATTTGTTAATCGCAAATTTTGTAGCAAACCAGTCTGTTGGGATCAAAGGTGTGGCATCGTTGTTGTTAGTATATGTAAAAAAAGTAGCAAATGCTCGATCAGACGAGAGAAAGTGATTGATAACCTGTCTGCGTAAAGACTCGTTCTCTAGTAAAGCCCTCTGCTCCTATAAACAGGATCGAATTTTCAGTCTCGACTAAAATCTAAAATTTCATATTAAATTTATTCGGATTAATTGTCAGTAATCGGAAATGTGAGAATGATGCACCTGTGTGCGTGAGCGTTCCAGTTGTTCCATCAGCAGCTCGTCCTGTTACACAAAACATTTCACATAATTGGATCAATGTAACATAAATCGCAAGTTAATTTGCTTTTTGAATTTGTGGTTTTCTATAGCTCAAAACGACCATAATTTGCTTTTTTGATTCGCGATTTGTAAGGAGATTAGTGACAAAAAGAACAGCACCTTCTTAGCTTTTACAGATAAAAGGCTTTCAGACAGTTGTTTTTCCAGCTGCTGCAGTTCTTTTATGCTCAAGCCTGACAAATCTTTTCCTAGTAACCTCCTGTAAATGACAAGTCTTAAGTAATAGATGATAAAAGACCACACTATAGGCATTGCGGACGAGTTAAGGAATTATACTTTTGTGTCACTTGAAGCCTCGCTATCTCATCTTTCATGCTATCAATCTCCCTAAGCTCTTCGAGTTCCTAACGAAAAAAAAAAACCCAAGAAAATAAGCATTTTATTATTGGCTTGAGAACATTTTGTTAGTGGACAACCAAAGGAGAACGAAGTAACTGTTTGATCATTACAATTAAACATGACAATGTTTTAATGCTCCTGCCTCCTAGAGAACTAAAAACTGAATTTCGATATTCAGAGCTGTACCTCCGATTGTGGATTTCCAGCCGCGAGATCAGAGATTTCTGGGGTATTCGTGTACCTAGCAAGCGTTCGTTTCATGCTGCACATAATGCAACCAAAGCATCAGTACTTAGCCGTAACATAAAACAGAATATGTGCATTTTAGGCATCAAACATCAGAAATTAAGCATCACTATTCCTATATAAACAAACACAAGATGTCCTGTCCTCCATGCTTGCTCCCCCTCCCAATAATGCTTAGGCATTCAACAATCACACACTATTTGTCATATAATTAAGCCATTTGACACTCCAATACGTGCTCAGCCGGGGGACTCCTTTTAGCCCCGCTCTCCTTTATGGATATGAGTTGCCGCCGTCCTTCCCTCCCCAGACCCTGTCCATAGTTTTCTATGAGCGGGATACACTGGGTAGGATGATGATCACACTCCAATACGTGTATGAAATCGGTATCCTACCCTTTAACCTTCATCTAGTGGTCAGTTGTAGGAATCACATGCTCAATTTCTACCAAAGTTGGTGTCTTTATAATTTAGGCATAGCTTATGAACAAGGCTATGCCTTAAACCCAAAAATTTGAAGTCGGGTATATGAACCGGCCAATAGATCAGTTGGAGTGGTCGTCATATGAACAATCCGGCCACCATAGCAATATAGCATATCAATGCTGAAATCGGTATCCTACCTATACTTTTTTTTTGAGATAACTTTGTATATACTTTATACTACTTTATAATAATTTTATTGACAAAAATTTAAAGATACTAAATTTCCAAAAATGTCTTAGTTAAAAAAATTATCTTTTTTGAGCAGAAAATCTTATCCAAAATATTATTTATGCTCAGGGCCGGCCCTAAGGGTGGGCAAGAGGTGGTGTTACCCAGGGCCCCTTGTTAAAAAAGCAAAATTAATGGTTGTACCGTTGTAGAAGATCCATATAGATTATAAATTGCAAAGGAAAAAGACTCCAATTTGTTATTACGCCCAGGGCCCCAATATATTTAAGGCCGGCCCTATTTATACTAATTATTCTTTTACAGATAAATAAGATAAATAATATCATGAATTATAGACAAAAATTTAATTTTATGTTATTCCACCAACTTAATAGATAAAAAATTAGATATACCAATAATTTGGAAGAAATGGAAGATGTATGAATTACATGGAGTATTGGAGTGAGTATGACTGTATGAGGCAAGTATGTATAAGGTATTAGGTATAAATGTGATGGGTATGGACTAGTTAATCTGGATAGGAATGAATTTAAATGGATACTCATTAAGTCAGACAGACGTGAAATGAAATTTTTTATAGATGTACGATTAAAGATATGCAAAACTAATCACAACCCAATTTTTATAAAAACAATTTGAAAAGGATTATTTTTCCTTTTTTCAAGGTGAATATCACGTTGTTTATAATGTTTTGGTCGCGAAAAATAAAAAAGGACTGTTGTTATATAAGTAAAATTTCAGTTACTATTTCTAGTTTAGTAGTCATGTGCTTAACTGAAAAATCAAATATTACAAGTTCGACTCACGTTAAAAGCTACTTGGTAATACTCATTTACACCTCAAAACTAATCTCAGGAGTCAGGACGGCCCTGATTGTTGATCATTAATTTGAACTTAATCCCAGAAATTTCAACATGCAAAACACTACAAGTAACCTTTAGATTTTATGTTTGTAAAACAATTTTTCTCAAAATAAGTATGAATAAATGACAGAAAATAATTACCTGGAGCTAGAGAATTCAAATAATCTACCAGTACTAGAAAAGATGATAAGAGCAATTTCAGCATCACAAAGTACAGAAAGTTCATGAGCTTTCTTCAACAACCCAGAACGACGTTTAGAGAATGTAACTTGTCTACTATTTGCATTTTCAATCTTCTTAATCTCAATCTTTCCACGACCCATTTTAATTCACCAAAAACCCAGAAAAAACCCACAAAGGAATTCGATCAAATTAAAACCCTAAGAAATCAATTTAAAACCCAGAAAAATCCCCTGTTTCTCCACTGTTCCTCCTCTGTTTCCTAAAGAGAAATCCTTCCTTTTGGTGAATTCTCTTTATGTTCTAAACACATAAAATAAATAAATAAAGGGTTGCTAAAAATGTATGGGAAAAAGTGGAAGAAAAAGAGGGATTAAAACTCCAATTAGAGAAGAGAGACTGAGCCTAGAAAGGGTAAGTTTGCATGGAAAAGTCATACACTATTGCATGACTCTTTTTGCCACATTTAGTGCATTTTCTGTAAAATTTGTGGCTATTTGTGGGCCATTATCCTCTAAATTTCCTTGGTGATGATTATATTTTTTAGGGTTTTTAATTTTAATTAATTGTAAAAGAAGAATTTCCAAATTTGAAAGGATTTGTTGATGTGATGTATGATGATATTGATGCCAAACATGGGAGAAATCTTGATGACTACGTTTAAAAAATGGAGTTAATGTTTTTACTTTCCCTATTTTGCGGATGGGTCAACAAAAGTTGTCATTTTATTCTTTTTTTCTCAATTTAAGCTAATCTTTCTGTCAACTAGTAGATACTTCCTCCGTTTTATAATACTCGTTATATTTTTCATTTTGGGAAATTTCATATTACTTGCTACATTAGAATCAATCATTTAAAGTTATATCTAATTACTCCTATTTTTCTTTTTCGTTTTTCAATAAATAATATTAAAAAATTCTTAAAAAGCAACTTTCCACCTACTGCTCATCATTGCATAATAACTTCTTAATCTTTGTGCCCATGCAAGTAAATCATATCAGAGAAAGTATCTTTTCATGTATAAGACTATTTTAAGAATGTTTTTCCACATAACATGTTACACTCAGTAACAAGTATTATGGAACAGAGGAAGTATATATATATATATATATATATATATATATAAAAGGAAGGGAATAAATTTTTTGTAAAAGAAAAATAATTATTCAAAATTGGAATTGGAGCTCATAAAAATCAGCTCCCAACTTTGATTCAATATAACATACAATTTTTGACTTCTCCTTGAGATTGCAGCATCATTATAACTTTGATGTGCCTATTCGAGAAATATTAGTATTGTGAGTTTGTATTTTAAGTAGATTTTTGAAATTGTATATTGTTTGAGTTATGAAGTTGAATTAGTTAGACTACTTTTATATGTTAAGTAGAACTTGGGGAAATCATAGTCTATTCCAAGAGACATTATCATTGTGAGTTCGTGTATTGTTAAATGAAGAAGAATACTCAAAAAAAGATTTGACTCTGTTGAAGATCAGAAAGTTTATGTCCACGAAAGTCGATGTACATAAATCCAAATATGAGTCATCGTAAGGAAAAAATCCGATTTTTATCCAGCTACACGTCAAAATTAGCAAAATCTAATGAGTCCAACTCATTGCCATTCTAAATAAGCGTTCAAAGGATGATCCATTACAATTATTTTTACAAAATACTACAACAATAATACCAAAGTCATAATCCAATTACGGTCAATCCACTCAAATAAATATTTGAGAAATCATCCTTATTGGAACTTAAACTTTCATACTAATTTACAAGACTACAACTAAGAATATTAATTCAAATGATTTATGCATATTTTCCCTTGGCCCTTGATTTTGCTACCATACAACAAATTACATGATTAATTTTGGTGCAACAATAAATAAAACAAATAAAAATAACGAGTGAACAGAAAAGTATGCATGAGATGAACAGATCAAAATGGAATTAGAAGAGAATTTGAGATCACAAATAAATGTATCTATTATCAACATACTTCTCGGTTCCACTCAATTTACGGCATTTTTCATTTAAGTTTAACTCAATAACTTTGATTTATTTTTATTTTTATACATGACCCCAATCTCTTATTTTTTTCTAATACCTTACTATTTTAACCCATTACAGTCAACCCCTTAGTCTCCGTATAAAAAGTAAATGACTGAACAGGTGGAGTATTTGCTCCTTTCCGCATTAACAACACAATTAAGAATTCCATGTTTGTAGGCACTCAAGTCAATATCAGGAAATCACTATACAACAAAGATAATTCATTGAATCCATATGAAAAACAACAATTTTTCTTTCTCTTTTTTGACTAATGACTCCATAGACTAAAAAAATAGTCCTCAAATACTCATGTCACTTCTTTCAAACAGGTGATGCTTAATTTCTTGGTTTTACATACTTCTAGTATCATTCCTTAGCCTTGTCAAGAAGACTGTGATATATCAACAGTCCCAACACTATGTTTTGGCGAGTCCAAAAGTCGAAAAAACCCACCATCATAAAGGCAGGGAAAAGGGGAATGGTGCTCGTATAAGGGTCATTGGCATCGGATATAGAGGTAGCTCCAAGGCCTCCATTGGACCAACCCAACCACAGTATCGCCTCACTGAAGCCCACCTTGTTCCTTTTAAGTTTTCAACATTGACTAAAATAATGTGTTTTATCTTGTTAGAGTATATAACATTGACTAAAATGATGTGTTTGCAACATAGTATCAGAAGCCATCGTGAAAAGAGGTCACTGGTTCAAATCTCAACCACCTCTCATTTAAAGAGAAATATTTTGCGTCAGGTATGAGGAGGGTCTGTGCTGCATCCACAATTCTAGCCTAAAGGGCTCTCGTGTGAGGGGGCATGTTAGAGTATATAACATATTGGGCTCAACCATCAATTTAAGCTTTTGGTTGAGTTAGTGCCTTGACAAATCTGGTTAGGTTATGCAGACTCAAAGGGATAGAATGAGTATGCCTAGTTTTTCAAAGATACAATCAGTTCATAAACTAACAATCACAAATTCATAGAAAAACCGCAGCATAACAAAAGCAAAATAAAGCTCTATCGATTTAGATAACATATAATATATGTACCGGAAAGCAGTCTGCTAGATAAATTCAGAAAAATCTGTAAATGGATCCAAGTTCAGTTATAAAGCTCTAAAAAGAGGCTTCACTAATTCCACTAATCTTTAGCTCTTCATCAAGAATTATACACATAATGTTACAAAGATCAATACAAACGCAAAACCTAAAGACTAAGTTAGTTTGTAAATCGAAAGCAATTTGATCAAAAACTTATACGAAATTCTGAAATTTAAATTGTTGTGTTTTGGATCAGAGCATATCACCTGTCAAGGATTCAATGCTACAATAGTCGGCCCCTCATCCATCTTTTTGCATATGTATATGTAGTGACAATCTGGATCTTCCGAAACAAAATCAGGTGGAAGGAGGCCCTTTTCGGAGAGAGGGATGGGTTCCGAACATGATTCAATAGAAGGCATAGCTTTCCCTTCAAACCCAGGTCTCGCTGCAGAAGAAAAAAGAAAACAAGAATTAAACTTCAAACAAGTTTTGCTTGTGACTAAAGCCTTATTTGATGACTGCAATATGTTTACTGTTGACTAGTTGTAGATAAAACTCGCAAAGTAGCTATGATAAAAGACTAGACGCCTGAACACTTCTAGTCTGGGATTCATGTCCATTTTAGGTTCGTCAAAATATTGGAATTTAAGTTTTGTCTCAGTTGGAGCATGTACTACTTTCCCATGTAGAACCTAGGTTCAATTCTCACTACCCCTCCCTTGCCCCTCAGCCTATCCTGTACTCAAAACAAACTTCAAAAATCGAGAGAGGCCATGGAAAGAAGAATGTCCCTAATGCTTAAAAAGTGATCAAATTTTTTATTTTTACGGCTGTAAACTTGTACAAGTATAAACTCTAATAATCAGACTTCACCAAAAAGTGTGAATATCAAAAATTGTATCTGAGACGGCTACATTCAGTTTTCGAAGATCTTCTGTTTATTGAAGGACCGCAACACACATGTCCGGCATGGGTAAGACAAGGGTCCGAAATAGGTATGACAAGGTAGGTGAAGGATCTGAGTAAAGTAGCAATAACTCATCGCAATAATACTACAGTTTAAAATGTAAACATATGTGATAGAGGTCAAGCTCTATACATAGTCACCCCCCAAACTAGATGCCCAAAACATGAGAAACCATAGTGCACAATTACTAGCTCAAATTTCTCGTGAAAAGTTTGTCTTTGTGATTCGGGGGTATGCTAGAGAATCCTTACAGATAAGGGTGATAAACGCTTTTAGCGTGCAAGTTCCTCAAAGCCTTAAAATCTATGCCATTGCCCACCTGCTATTAGGTATTCAAAAATAATTATATATCAATCGAAGTTAATAAAACAATAGTCTCTGGAGACCATCTAGGGTCCCTTTTTGGGAAAGAAGTGAGCGCAAAGGCATCCCAGAGCTGGGCAAAAACAAAGCTTGTTCCTTTTCTCCAATAACAAAGAACACATGATTATATTGATACCAATTGCAGAAAGGACCCATGCATGATAGTGAACTGGTAAAGTAGTAACTGTATTATGCATGACTAAAAGAAGATTCTTCTCATTGAAGCTCCATAAAACATAAATATCAAAAGCTTCCAGCGTCAAACTGATTGACAAATTGTATCATGCACATCCATCTTGCTGTCCACTAAATCACATGCTGAATAAGAAGTCAAATTGTAGCTTAAATATCTTATTTTTAATTAGATTGTGCTAGCTACATAAGGAGCAAAGGTCAGATTCTTGTGGAATGAAAACTACAAAAAAGAAATTAGGTTTCAAAGAAAGCACATAAGTGAATAATAAGTTAATAACCACTATGACCAAAGGCAATGGATCTGCGCCCAAGCTAGCCAAAGACATACAACTGTGCTACATTACTCACCGATTCACAACCTTAACCTCTGCCCCTTTCCAACCCAAAAGATAGTAATCATGAAGTATTACTTAAACCCACCAAGGGGTCAGGTCCGTCATTGGGTGTCAGAGTATCAAAACAGAATAGCTGCCTACTAATATGTGTATGGGTTATTAGAGAGTCTGAGTCGGGTGTTGCTCACACAAAACATGAATTGGGAGCTTCAAAGTAGTAATTATTATTTAAAATAAAAAAAAGACCATAAATGTGCAAGCAGATCAACAAATGAAGCTCTGTTTCACTCTAGAAGGTGGAGACAGTCACAATGTCCATGCTAGCAATTTCACTTATAATGGTAAACATCCCAAATCGGGTATAAAAAATACAAAACTAATAGGAAAATCACGGGTAAAAAATGGTAACAGCATCTTAGGACAGTTTCTCAGCAGTCAATACTAATGATATTTCAAACAGACAGACTGATGATTATGTGCACTTCTAGACTCCTAGCACTATATTCAAATTTGTGGAGAATTGATGAGGAGACGATTAATGCCAGTGTGCGTTTCAAGAGATGGCCTCAGTTCCACTAATTTCCAACCCCTAACTAGCATTAAGAATAAACTATTTTCGTTCCCTAAAAGATGCTTCTCATTCTATCTCGGATTATTCCGTTCTATTGTATACCTTAAATAAAAGCAGATTACCACAATCATTTTCTGTATATTCCAATTTCCCACTATGCTAACACATAATTAGTATCCAACTCATTTCCTGCTTCAATATTTCTTGGAACTCAATGAAAAGTATGTGTCTAAATAACATTTCTTATACTTGACATAATTACAGCACACACAAAGTGAAAGCAGCGTAAGGATAAAAAAAGGATAAGAAAGAAAAGTTGTACATACCAAGAACTACAGAAAAAACACATCTAAATAGTTCATTGAATCTAAATCAAAAGAAATTTTACAGCATGAATAAAACACTTACGAATTATGTACAGTTCAATTTTCCAATTGTACACGGGTCGGCTCAAATGAGGCATCCTCACGTTTGGATCGCCATAGGTAATCTGCAAAGGCAATAATGAAACTGGGTTACATGCCTGAAATCGTTCAATTGCAGCAAAAGCCAAGTGCATGTCATGGACAAAGAAGGAAGGGTATATGGTTACCAACATATATACTCCTCCAGGTTTTAGTAGCCTGCATAAAAATTAAATAAATAAATAAATAAATAAAATAAAGTCAACCACATAACTAAGGCTGGAAAGTTAAAAAATTAAATCTCAAAACCTGCTGACTTCACCCAACATCTGAGAAGCGCTAAGTGGAGCATCAGTACCGCACTTCAACAACAACACATAAATTAAATTAGGATATAATACAACTATAGGGATAAATATACAGACATCTTCATGTAATTAACAGTTTATTCTTACCATCAAAGAATCGAGAGTTCCTATATTGCAGACGAGAATGCATATTCAAGGAGGACAAGGGAAAAAATGGGTCAATTCTGTAGGGATTCACTAAACAACTCAGCCATAAAACAGTACGTCAGATAAGATAAACATACCTTTATCAATAACACTTCCAAACGAATCATCTGGGAAAAGACTCATATCTCTAACATCCATCTGCATGTCTATAAGACGAGATTCAAGAGTTAAGATAGTGGGCTAACAGAGAGGGTAACGTGAGATACTACTTTATGAATGATAAGCACAAGCAGAAAGAATTTGACGAAATGAAAAAGCTATTTAACTTATAAATTACATAGCTCGTAAGGATACATTTCAATTGAGGTATGTGTGCATGCTTCCTTCCCATCATTTCAATTGCAACTGTAGAAATGTCAATGTTCATAATCTCCTCGTAACCATCCTTCACCATGTCCTCTGACATAACTAATTTACAAAAAAAAAAACCTGCATGAGCAACTTTAATCTTGCGGAACAACACGATATAAAAACATTGAAAGCCAATGGGATTATTCTAATTTCTTGAATAAAATACAATATAATCTGTTTGATTAACTCTAATTACAAGGAGACTATGACACCCCTACAAGTTCCAATATACTACTAAATAGTTAAAACAATTAACTAAAAGGATCAAATGGTGAAATGGAATTAGGGATTATACCTAAAGTGTAAAATACACAAATTTGAGCAAATTATCGCCCAAATAAAAAAGTTAATGTCTTCAATAAATTCCTACCAAAACAGAACATATTCTGTCGAATTTGCTTATTGTTGCTTTTCATACAATCCTCATTACCTCAATATATAACCTAAATTAAAGAGCTTAAGTCACAAGCTTTGATTCTATGAAACCCAAAAACCTCCATCAAACAACACTTTTACCTACTAATTCATCATCCTAACAATCATAGGAGGAGAGATGCAAAAACACACAACCCTTACAAACTAATTTGGCAAAACAAACATGTAAAAGGGAATGCAAAAAATAGAAGGCTAAACTTTACTACTAGCGATTAAAATTGAAATTAACAGCCGTTCTTGCTGCTTTTCACACAAATATCATTATTTTTTTGAAGTGCACCCAGATATCATTGATTATACCCAGAGTAAACAACTAATAAACCCACTATCAATGCAAAAAAGAACCCCAAAAACCTAATCCACCCACTAATACATCACACTATCAATCTAGCCAAAAGGCACAAAATCCAACAAATGGATAGAAGGGAATACAAACAAAGGAAGGAAATAAGAAAACTTTACTTATAAAAATTCAATATTTTCTACTGGTAATAACAATTGAAATTAGCAGAAGTTCTTGTTGCTTTTCATACATATATCATTGATAAAAACAAATTATATTGCTAACAAACCCAATTCCAATCCATAAAATCTACTCGCACAAAATTTACCCACTAATTCATCAAACTACCAATCATGCAAACCCCCCTCGCCAACAATCCCTAAAACAATTAAGCCAAAACCCAACAAATTGATAAAAGGGAATACATAAAATGAAGGTGAAATCAAAACTTTCCTAACAAAAAGTGAAATTACCTGCATTTCCACAACCAACCATAAGAATACGAGAAGATGTGGGTATATATTTGCGAACAAAGGGACGTAGAGCAGAGTAACGCTGGTACCAATCAAAACATTCAGCTTCTTGAATGTAACGAGCATCCCAGTACAAAGCATCGCCATAATTGTAAGAATTACTGCTTGAAACGTCCCTAAACATGGCAGAATTCACAGATGAATAGACAATTTGTGGGTATGGAAAGGTAAATGGGTGGTTACTACAAGTTCGTTGGTAAGAAGTCTTTGAACAAAAGAGTATATCTTAGTTGGTGGATTTGATTAAGTCAACTTGGTGGCATGGAATTTGGACTTTGGTTTTACTCAAAGAACATGTGGCCTATTGTAGGGCTACTACTTTGTGTAGGGTTTGGGGAATGTTTGTTTAAGATGAATCAAGCCATGGAAAATATCCAATGTCATTCTCATGGATTAGGGATAAGTGTCATGTGTCACACTTAATTGATAAAATTTTGTCTGAAATGAGTGCTGGCGTGATAGTTTTTTAACGGTCTATATCATAATTCATGTATTTGCTCTTTTTATTGTGTGTATGCATGCTCAACAATTAAGAAATTGAAGATCTTTTTTTTGGTGTTCAATGGACGATGATTTCTCTTAGTTGATGATTTAAAAAATACTTGTTTATGTCTTGTACTGAATAAAGTTTACACTTATATATCTTGTGCAAAGGTTTTGAGATTGTTGATGATGAGATTGCGTTTGTAGTTGCTATCAAGATCCTCTCTTCTAATATTACTCTAAAGACTTGCCTCTTGAGACTACCTTGCCTATATCAATGAGGATTACATAAAAAAATGCACTTAGTGCTCTTATCTTAGATTGGACCTAATTACATTTACACAAACCTGCCTTGTGCAAATAGTTGGAGATTATTGATTATCAGATTAGTGGTGAGATATGTAGTCGCTATTAGGACATTCTCTTCAAATATCACTTCAAAGACACAAAATTATAGCTTTTTGTATAATAGATAATGATTTTCTTTTAAGTTGATGATTTGGAAAATGCACTTATCATTGAAATAAAAGATTAATATTCATAAGGGGTTTCTTCCTACTAATTTTTGTAGTCGGGTTCTTTAAGACATATTTTAAGGTTAAGCGTTGAATGATGAGTATTGATATGTATACTTCGAGTTAAAACCTCTTTGAAGCTAAAGCTCACTTTAACGATCTTGCCCTAGTTGTTTACTAGGTGCGAAATAAAGGTCTATGATGTGTTTTGGTGAAGAACAAGAAGCATAAAACAAGAAAAACACAGTAACAACATAAATGCAATGAAAACACATATAAGATGATTTATAACTTATAAGGTATCTTGGATACCTCCCCCATCAAATAGATATTAATATCATTAATGATTCAACAATACATCAATGAAACAAACTCGCAGACACTTGAGAACAGCTTCTCTAAGTTAAAGAACACACCTTTAATGGAGATTACACTCAATCTAATACAAATAGACTTTAGGTTTCCCAAACCCTCTTTTCCCTTGTATCAACCTCACCTCTTGCTTTATAATGCTATTTTGGTCTCTCTATATAGTCCACAACACATTAGAACAACCTTAGAACCAATACAAGATGGGCCCTCCAAGCATAGATTAAATTAGAAAGGTCGCAAATACCTCTACACCAAGCCGCTCAAACGAGCACTTGATGTGCTTGAACGAGCGCTTGGTCGGTAGCATTCTCTGATCTCTTGATCACTTGTGCCTCATTCAAAGAAACTTTCTTCCCCATTCTTGCCTCATTCAAGGCATGAACCAAGGAACTTGTTGTGTACCTTCTTACTTTGTTCAATATACTTCATTTCCACTCCCTTGATCCCCTCATGGAGTGGCCCAAACCTCAACCCCTCATATTCCATTGCACATAGATTATTCTAAAGTGCAGGTTATGTCATGGGCTATGAGATGATCAAAGTGATCTCCTACACTATAGCTAGGAGAAATGGCACTTGCTCTAATAAGGGGTGTGCAATATCAAGAGCTTATTGAAGCTAATAGGCATCGGTAGTGAGGACTCCAGAGTGTCGAAGTTAAAATTGTATTCTCTGACTTCCCATTCAACTTGTTACAAGTATTTTTAAAATCTCATCTCATTCACAAATTCATTCTATTTCTTTATCTCATTCAAACATCTATTTCATTCACTTTTCTTGGCCCCCTTTTCACCAATTAACCAACTAAAATATATAACAAACTAAACACACACCTAACATTGACATCGTGTCGGGTCATGTGGTACCACGTGCCAAGATCGATGATGAATCGTACTATATCGTGCCAAAGTTCACCAATATTTTTATGTGTTACAATGCACAAGCACATTGGCAAAACACAATTTTTTACATTTACAATGAAAATGGATCAACCCCACGAGCCACATGCCTTATCAGACCAGAATCAAGTCGTGTTCTAGCCGGTCACATACCGTTAGCAGGCACGCAACGTCTACATTCACTATATAAAAATCGAACCTACTAGTAATAGTATATCACATGGCAAATCAATTTGGAATGTGCTTAAATTTTAGGAGATATATAGAACTTGATTGGTTAGAATACATCACATGGAATTCAAAGTCTTTCTTATTGGTTGAGGATTTGAGGTTGTCTTAGAATTCCTTTCCATTTCAACCCTTTTCTCGTCTCAAAACAATAATCACACTTCACAATATCATTTTTCAAGTACTATAAAAAAGCACAAATCTCAAACAACTTCTAAAAAAATAAAAAATAAAAATGTACTTATAATTGATCCTCGTGAGGATTCATTTCTTCTTCGATTTTCTTTCTCAACGATCCAATTCATATTGGATTTCTGTATCCTTAAATTTTTCCCAATTGAATTCAATTTCATCCATAAACCCTAAATTTGAACTTCGAAAATCAATCAACAATGGCGTGTATAAAGAGCGTGAACAGATCGGCGTCGGTAGCGATGTCACCGGATTTACCATACTTTGCTGCAGGAACAATGGCGGGTGCTGTCGATCTATCATTTAGTACATCGGCAGAACTTGAGATTTACAAGCTTGATTTTCAGTCGGATGATCAAGAAATTCCTTTGATTGCTCAATGTACTAGCTCCGAAAGGTTTAATCGTCTTTCTTGGGGGAAAAATGGATCCGATACGGATGAGTTTTCCATGGGATTGATTGCTGGTGGTCTTATTGATGGCACTATTGGTCTTTGGAATCCTTTGCCTTTGATTCGGTACTTCTCATTTTACTGATCCTCATTTTTTTTATTTGGCTTGAATTAAGGTTTTCCAGGTTTGAATTTTGTTGATTTGATTGTTTCACTTGCTCCTTTTGTTTGTAGGGTTTTGATTTGATGTGAATTGCGGGATTGGGTGTTTGTTTTGATTCGGATCTGTTTGTTTTTCTGTAAAATGAGTATCTGTTGTTTTGAGTTGTTATGGAAGACCGATTTATGGTGATGAAATGTTAATGATTTGAACTTTGTTGATAATGTGATTTGGGTTTGGGCATTGACATTGATTCATCATATGGTGGCCTAGCGTGTTCTTAGAATTGGCATTTATAGTTAGCATTATTGATTGACAAGCTTAATGATTCCATAAACTAGAAAGGTTGACTTGATGATGTCTTATTTAGATTGTAAATTGTGTTAGGAACTTGTATAAAATACATTCTTGTGTCCCGATAAATTTGCTACATTGTTGCAAATTTGCCTTCTTAAGGGATAATTGATTTGTTGGGGAATATGATGTAAAGTTTGAAGTGTGTGAATGATATAATTTTTCTGAAAATGTGTGGATGCAAATTAAAGAAAGTGGCGGAGAATTCGGTTGAGACAAATAAAAATAGAAAATGTAGTAAAATGATAGGACATCTAGAGTATACAGTCTTTGAACTAAGAATTTGGTTACCTGTTGTTTGAAGTTTTATGTTGAAGTATTAGAAATGCGCTATTCCAACATAATTTTTAAGATTTTAGTAAAGGATTTGTAAGTTTGTAAGTTTGTAAGTTTGGTTTTTATCTTGGTTTTATAACATGCATGGGCAGCTGCATGCTAGAGAGGGCAAGTGAAATGTTACTGTTTTTAGTTTTCAGCTTTTTTCGAAATTATTTGGTGGCATTTTTGAGGTTTTGTTACAAGTCAGATTCTGATAGGTTTGGACATAAACCATAATTGCCTCTTTTTCTCTTTCATGTAGTTAGCTTCTGTTATGTAGAAGCCAGAAAGTTAATGTGCTCTTTAAAATGCCAATATATCCAATTACTTTGCTTTGGTTCTTTAGTGCTCTAGTACTGAATGGAAGCACCAAACTAAACCAAACACAATGTAGAGTTGGTTCAAAAGCAATTTTTCTCTTGTTTAATGAAATTTCGAAGCTGATCTAATGGGACATTATGTATGGGTAATATAATGCTTATCTTCAATAATTTTGTTTCTGCCAAGTGGTTATTGACTGCTTATTGTTGTGCAATGTTTTGCCTAGGGTGTTTTTTTCTCTTGATTGGTATTAAACTATTTCTTATCATTTCATTTTGTAATTCTTGGCTGCCAATAACATGGATACTAACTCTTGTTCCCCTTTTATCCATTTCCTTTGTGGGAAACATTTTTGATCTTCCAGTTCTGAGACAGATGGTAATGCATTTGTTAAACAGCTGGCACAACATAAAGGGCCTGTAAGTTTTGTTTTCTGATTTCTCATGCTATCGCCACTTTAGTTGTTGGCTTTTGTCTCATCAGAAGTTATGTGGCTTGTTTATCATGGTAGGTTCGTGGTTTGGAATTTAATCCCTTAACACCACACTTGCTTGCTTCCGGAGCTGATGATGGAGAAATACGCATATGGGATATGAAATCTTTAGCAGAGTCTACAAATTTCCTTAATCTTCGGGTATGTTATTTTAAAGTTTTTTAAAGAGCTCAAGGACTTCAAACTCCTCGATTTCAGAAATTTGAAATATATTTGGTTTCTATTTAGTGGAACTAGAAAAATAATAAACAACTAGTCATGCTGACATTAAAGCACAATAGATTTGAAAACTGTGGTTATGATGCTATATCTTGAAAAGAAAAGGCTGCGAGAAATAGATCAAGGAAAATTCTTTTAGAATCACTTGTTGTCTCTTATTCGCTTTGATTTATATCTAGATAGACTTAATATAGATTGATGGTTGATTCATCACTCTAATGTATCTAGGGGTCAGAATGCTTTCTGTATAGAAGGATTACCAAATAAAGTTGGGAGTAGACAAGGTGTGTATGCTATGATGATTGTGCGAGCATACCTTGAGAGACATAATACAAATGAAGGATATTAGAAGACAACTAGGAGTGGTAAACATTGAGGATAAGATGACTTGAATTGAGAAGTAAATAGGAATACAAAGAACTTGGAGCTCAAGAGTTTTTGATATTCGAGTGACATCAATGGAAGAAGAGATTATTTGTGGATGCTAACAAAATTTTAATTTTGGTTCAAAAATTCTCTCGATTTCATATGCTTGGGATTAATGCATTGTTGTTGCAATCGATGATTTTAGTCAACTAGTTAATTGTGCATGTCGGCCCATTTTAAGAGTTTGACATGTATGTTCCATTTCTTTTGTTCCAATCCTCCGATATTTGAGGAACTATTATCATAGTGCAAAAACGGAGCCACAACGTATCGTATCAGATCAGTTGAGTCGTAAAGCTGTCAAATCTATCCAATATATGCTACCCACATAGTAAATGCATAAAAGAATAGCGTTGTACACTGATTTAAGGGATATCTTATGGTTTAAACTCATAGTGCAAAATTTCTGTAATGATCAAAATTCTTGTGGTGGATATGGTGCTGCTTTAACGAGAGTGATGTAGTTGTCATCCCCCCAAATATCGGTTGAAACCATGAGGTTCCCTTTAAACCGACCTAAAACACAGTTTTCTTACATCGTTACATATACGACACAATAATACCCGGTTTGGTAGATTTGATAACCCTTACAATGCTTCCCATACGTTACGACACGAACTTTTTTTTGCATTACGTTTCGGTTGATATTTGGTTAAAGGACAACCAAACTCACTCTTGCTACCACATCATTTTGATAGTAATCGCAATCACTACCAAGATCACATTTTTGTACTATGGCTATCATATTATGCTTCATCCAAGCACTTTCTTTTTCATTCCCTCTACATCTCTTCTACCTTGCCATGACTTTGAATTTGTCTCCTCCGTTGATAACTATCTTAGAGTATTATAGTTAACGTTTATGTCCAATAATAATGCTCGTATTTCATCGAAGATTTTGATGAGAAATCTAGTGTTGATGTTTCAAATTTAAAAAGTTTGAGTAACATTTTGGCATGTGAAAAATAAAATATCTTTGGGAAAGAGGGGGAAAGGAAACCATAACATGAGGGATATCACAAAAGATGAAACTGGTCTAATACAAGTGCATTTATTTGTAGTTGCCTCATATATTAGATAATGTTCACGACAACTGGTGAGATGCGATGATGCAGGGTAATGGTGCAGCTACTCAAGGTGAAATCTCGTACTTATCTTGGAATAGGAAAGTCCAACATGTTTTTGCTTCCACCTCATACAATGGTTTGGCTGGTACGAAGAAATTTATTACTTGTTATTTATGGGCATGAAGCCTTTAAGCAGTTTCATTTCCACCAGTGATTTACTGAGTGTTGTATTTTTCTAGTTGTTTGGGATTTGAGGAAGCAGAAGTCGGTTATCAGGTCAGTAGGATGCTGTTAGATATTGTTTCAGTTTTCTTCATTGTTACCTGGTAGGTTTTGTGGTTGACAATTGTGAACTGTTGGCCAATGACAGCTTTTATTCAGATTCAAACCGAAGGCGTTGCTCTGTTTTGCAGTGGCATCCTGATGTGGCAACTCAGCTTATTGTTGCATCAGATGATGATAGTTCGCCTTCTCTAAAGGTAATAATCTTCTTTACCTCTACTTAGTTTCTTATTAATATTCTGTTTCACTTCTAAAGAAAGCATGATCACTGCAGTTGTGGGATATGCGTAATACTATGTCACCTGTGAGGGAGTTTGCAGGACACTCAAAAGGTATCTATCTAGTTCTGTACTACTGCATCTTTAGTGTTTTCAGTTGTAATTTCATCAAACAGTTTGTGTCTGGGCTCAGCTTGAGTTTTTTTTTTCTCTTCTCCTTTTTAGATTGATTATTGACACCGGCTTTACATTTTCTTTGCTTAATTTTAAAGATGCCTAGGATATATACCTCTCTTGCGTAACTTTTGCTACTTTTGAGCTGGGATATGTGACACATTTCTACATCTTGCACAAGAGTTCCTAGTTCATTTCAGCTTTTAAAGATAATTGCTATGTTTTGAGGCTAATCATGACCATCTATCTTTTCCATTTCATCATGAATTAGGTGTAATATCAATGGCCTGGTGCCCCAGTGAGAGCTCCTACTTACTTACTTGTGCTAAAGATAACCGTACAATTTGCTGGGACATCAATTCTGGAGAGGTATGCCATGCCAGTGGGATATGAACCATTGTCTTTGTACTGTAGAAGACTTCATCTTTCTTGACTTTCATGTTTGATGTGGTGTACTTCTGGCTGAACCAATTGCAGATAGTTTGTGAATTGCCTGCTGGAACTAATTGGAACTTTGATGTACACTGGTACCCTAAGATACCCGGGGTTATTTCTGCGTCTTCATTTGATGGGAAAATTGGCTTGTACAATATGGAGGTATGCTCTGTCTAAGCACACTGTGGAGGTCTACATTCTTGATATAATTCGTTTGTGGAGAAAGCCGGAAGATTTGTGCTGCCTTTGAGTTGAAATATAAGGCATTTTAGCCTGTTTTATTTTCACAATACAAATCATTTTACGCTGTTGAGTGTTGATGCCACTCTAGTTGCATTTTTTTTGTTATTAGAGTAAGATGCTGAGTCTGTTATATCATCGATGCATGATTACTTGTCAATTTACATTATTATTGAAGTGTTGACCTAATAGATTTACAAAAAATTTCAGTGTCAACTGGCCTTTTTTTAAATATAAAAACTGAGGGGGGGGGGGGGGGGGTATGTTGACTTACTGGCTGATGCAAATGAGAAATGTTTTCAGAACGATGAGCCTTCTATATGTCTGATTTATTTTGTCTTGGAACAGTACGTCATGGTGTTAAGACCAGCTCTCTACCACTTCAGCTGGTCCTAAATAAAATTAGATCTGAATTACGGAATATTGTTGTCCTTGTCGGCTTGGCCGCATCATGTTGCTTGATGAATGTATTGGTGACATGATTTGAGGTGGTAAGTCGTCCGAATTTATTGTGATATAGTGCATTGCAATATTGCTCATTTTGGTCTGGACTGGCCTCGTGGTTCAAAGCTTCTCAAACTGATTTGTCTGAACGACATCACATTTCATGTGATTCTGCTAATTCCTTTGTTGTTTTTTCCCCTCTGTTGATTGTTTGATATTCTGTTCTGTATAGCTCTGTTTGATATAGCAAATTATATTGTTTGTCCTACGTTCTTGCTGGATATATTTGTATATAACTGGTTTTCCTTTTCTGTGATCCACAGGCTTGCAATCGTTATGGGATTGCGGAAACTGATTTTGCTGCAGGTTTGTATGATCTCTGAATAAGCTACTGGTCCTTTTAGTTTCTTCTAATGCTCTCTTATCTGACTTGATCAATTTTCCATATGGCATCAAGCAATGATTCATTCTTCAATTTATTTACCCTGTTGGTTTATGTGTCCATCTTTGCTATTGGTTGCTTATGGTTTTATATTCTGTGAATCTAAACAGCACCTTTGAAGGCTCCAAAATGGTATAATCGACCAGTGGGTGTTGCTTTTGGTTTTGGCGGAAAGCTTGTTTCATTTCACTCTAAGGCAGCCTCTGCTGGTGCTTCAGGTGGAACCTCAGAGGTACTGGCTAATCATCTGCCTCTTATATCCTATATTTGTGATTGCAAATTGCAATTGACAATTTATTTTTTTTATATTGTAGGTCTATGTCCATAACGTGGTAACAGAAGATAGTTTGGTGAGTCGTTCATCTGAATTTAAAGCTGCCATCCAAAATGGAGAAAGATCCTCTCTTAGAGTTCTATGTGAAAAGAAATCACAAGAATCTGTGTATGTAACTTTGGACTAACAATGAGCTTTATCAATATTCTTTTTCTTCCAGGCTGTAGTGTTGCTAATATTTTTCCTTTTTCATCTTTGTGTCATTCTTTGCAGGTCTGAAGATGATATAGAAACCTGGGGCTTCTTGAAAGTTATGTTTGAAGATGAGGGAACAGCGAGGTCAAAGCTTTTAGCGCATTTAGGTTTCAGTGTCCCAGAAGAAGTGAAAGAGAGTGTTCAAGATGATTTATCCCAGCAAGTCAATGCCCTTGGGCTTGAAGACCATGAAGCAGAGAAGCCAGCCTCTGTTTCTGTGCAGGAAACTACTCCCAAGTTTTTTGATAATGGAGAAGACTTTTTTAACAACCTTCCTAGCCCTAAAGCTGAAACTCCTGTATCAAGTGCAAGCAACAACTTTGTTGCAGAAGCTGCTCCTTCTGAGGAGTCGAGACAACCAGACGCCGATATTCTAGAGGAGAGTTCTGATCCAGAATTTGACGATGCCGTTCAGCGTGCCTTGGTAGTTGGGGACTACAAAGAGGCGGTTACTTTATGCATATCTGCAAATAAAATGGCTGATGCTCTGGTGATTGCTCATGTTGGTGGTGCTTCATTATGGGAAAAAACACGTGATCAGTATCTGAAGACAAGTCGCTTGCCTTATCTTCAGGTTTGTGATATTTACTTGGACTGTGTTTGTGATATTTATTTGGACTGTGTTTGTGATATTTATTTGGCCTGTGTTTTCTTATTGATTATGAATATTAGACTTGGCATAGTGATCTTCTTTTTCAAACTTTTGTGGAAAGCTCTTACCTTTTGAATGCACCTCTATGATACTCGGTTTGTTTGCAGGTTGTTTCTGCAATGGTGAATCATGACCTCATGAACCTTGTGAACACAAGACCTCTCAAGTCATGGAAGGAGACATTAGCTCTTCTTTGCACTGTGAGTTATCCATCCATTTGCATTGCATTTATTTTTCAATGTAGAGCTGCATTGGGGTTTCGATCACAGAATCTGACAAAACGTGGCTATAAAGTCTTATGCCATTGCTTTGTATGTGTTTAATACTCTGTAGTTTTTTTTTTTTTTTTTGTATATATCATGTTAATAGTATTTTATCGTTATCCTTATCATGACATATACCCTGCCCTTCGCCACAAAACTAAAGCCTTTGCTAGCTGGATTTAGAGGCATCTTTCAGGTTTCACTCATAGTTTTTCTTTCTAGCAATCTAATGAAATAGGAATCATTATCTTTGATGAAAGATGGGTCGCTGGCTTGGACCTGTATCTTGTTGAAGTCATTACTTGGACTTCTAAGAATTTGCTGAAGCATACGTGCTTCAATTTTTATATTAATATGTTCATGGTTTAGAATTGCTCTTGGCAGTTTGCTCAAGGAGAGGAGTGGACTCTGCTTTGTGATGAGCTTGCCTCCAAACTCTTGGTTGCTGGTAACACGTTGGCTGCTACTCTTTGTTACATCTGTGCTGGGAATATTGATAAAACTGTGGAGATATGGTCAAAATGCCTATCAGCAAAGGCCGAGGGAAAACAATATGTTGATCGTCTACAAGTGAGACTTTTTAATGCTGACTAGCATTTTAAAACAGTTTGAGTTGCAAAGTCAGTGTTAGATGCTTATCTCTTTTCGTTGTTTTCTGAATGTGTAGGATTTAATGGAAAAGACAATAGTTTTTGCCTTAGCCACTGGACAGAAGCGGTTTAGTTCATTCTTGTGCAAGCTAGTTGAAAAATATGCTGAAATTTTGGTCAGTCAAGGGCAGTTGTCCACAGCAATGGAATTTCTGAAGTTTTTGGGGGAGGATTTATCTCCTGAGCTTGTCATCCTAAGAGAGCGCATTACAGTTTCTTCACAGCCTGGTAATTTTTTTTGTGTTTTTCTTTTTTAGAAAATTGTTCTGGGTACAGTTTCAGGGTGTTTGCACCCAGTCTTATTGATCTTTTTACTCCTGTGCTGTGTGTACCCTTGAAGGTTCAATTGATTACCCTCTGGAAAACTTTTGTTGACTACTTTCTGGAAATTTAAACAAGTGTATTTTGTATGACACTTCAGTTGTCACTTGTAAGCTGTGAGTGATTTATTAGTACTTGATGAAATCTAATAAAATGCCTCCTTCAAGCCTCATACTTGGCACGAAGACTTGGTATTCGAATGTTTACTCAATTTGGGAGGAAATTCTACAGTTCCTAGTTCCTGATTTCTTTGATCTGTGTTCAGTATTTCATTTGCAAATGATGAAACAAATCAGGCGGTGCTTTCCATCATAGCTTTTCTGAAGATTGAAAGTGATTTAAACCTGTGTGGAACTGAATCTGCTTCTTGCTTTTAGTAGCATAAGGATCTCTGGGGCTTTGAAAAAGTTTGTTTGATTGTTGGTATCCTTGGATTGTTAAATGAGCCTCAAGGAGAAAGAAAGAGGGTAAAATGAGACCTAATGTCTTCATTTAATCCTTTTAGGGTTCAGTTTGTATGATAAATGATGTGGACATGTATCCAACAACCAAATTGTCATGGAGTTTAGGTGCATTGTATTAGTACAGTCGCACAAGAGATTTAGGCTTATATGGTTATATGAATAGTGAGCTACAGAAAAAATAAATTTTAGAAAGGTATATTATATAACATATAGATGAAACAATTATAACTGGGTGAAATAAATTTGTCAGGGCTAAAGCTTTCAATGAATGAATTCTGTGCTCAGTTATTATTCTCCTTGATTGATGCTGAATCCTCTGGTGTAACTATTAAAGCTAAGGAAATATCGCACCAATAAGGAGCTGTTGTCTATTAATTTAACAGTATTGCTGCAAGTTCTTGTTTATTTTCAATTTTTGGACAATTTTCTGATACATAGCACCTTTTTGTAGAGAAAGAAGCTGAACAACCAACTCCTTTTGAGACCTTGCAAACACCATCAGTATCATTGTATGGTGCCAATTCTGGCAGTTATGGTGATGCTTCTCAATCTTATTACCCAGTAAATTTCTGCTACCCTTGATTTCTCAGTTTTATGGTTGAGGAGAGTTAAGACTGTCTGTTCTTGGCAATTTCCTTTCCTTGTTTTATAGCTCTTCCTTTCTGTGACAGGGTACTGGAACTAGTCATGTCCTGCCAACTCCTAGCTCTGGTCATTATGGTGGAAATTATGCGCAGCCCCATTCTTATGACGGAGGATATGCAGCTCCCACACCTTATCAGCCTACGCCACCTGCTGCCCAGATGTTTGTTCCACCCCAACCACAGCTGGTTCCCCAGGTAAAATTTCTGGCATATTATACATTGTACTCATTTTTTGAGAGTCTAAGTACCTGTTTAGTTATATCTTTCTAATCAGCTCTGCTTGTCAACTGTTGTTGATATGAGTGATCTTTGAAAAGTAGCAAAGTATTAAGCATTTTGTGGTCGTTTGGGGTCAGCTTCATAAAGTACATTAATAACTCTGACAAGTCTTTAATTTTTTTCTACCTTTAATCTGAATCGACTATGGTTGTATCTCCATTTGGTTTCACCAAATCGACTTAAAAATTCACATATGATTTTGCATTTTCTTCTTTTAATTTGAAAGAAGCAAGTGACAATTGATTTATAAATACTTTTCATATCTAACCTTAACACAATCTTTACTCTAGCAACTTAGAATTGAAGAAAAATTAATGTTGTCCAGCTCCCGTATTTCAGCTATTCTGTTAGAAGAATCCATGCTTGTGGCCTAGAATGAAGTGTCCATGTCCTGGTCAGATTGTTGAGAATTTGACAATACCTCTTACCTGGGGTCAACAATCTGAGATACTTGAGATTTTAATGCCTACTGAACTTCTCTGAATTATGCTTGATTTGCAGTTTTAGACTTGACAACTTTTCTTGTTGTAGTATTAATGGGTAACTAGTATTTACACGTTATCAGTTACTGCTTAGTTTTAGCAAGTTGCTTAATTTTAGAAACATGGTTAGTTGTATTCTTATTTAAAGGCTCTTTACTGTTTGTCATCAATAAGAAGAATTGTTATGCATTAGTATTTTCCCGTGTTGTAGCTTTCTTCCTTTGTAAATTTGTAATGGAATGGATTTGAGGTCATTACAAGGTTGAGACATTGTCCCACATTGATTGTATGGACAATTAATGTGGGGTTTATAGAGTAAATAGGCTCTCTCACGTACTAGGCTAGTCTTTTGAGTGAGTTCTTTTTTTTTTTTGTATAACTATGGTATCAGAGCCTGAGAGCCGACTCAGAGTGGTGGTCTGGGTTAAGTTAGCCGCCAATGAGTATCCAACTCGAAGTGGTGGCCTGGCTTAACCCAACCCTTACCAACGAGGATGTTGGAACTTTGGGGGTTCTAATGTAATGGAATGGTTTGAGGCCATTATAAGGTTGTTGGACTTTGTCTCACATTGATTGTATGGGCGACTAATGTGGGGTTTATAGAGTAAATGAGTCTCTCATCTAGACTAGTCATTTGGATGAGTTCTCTTGATTATTGACTTTATTCTATAACAAAATTCCTTCTACTTTCTTATGATCCTTTAACTTCTACATGTTATCAAGACCTAAACAGGTTTGATTCTTTGCTTCCACTAAAACAAAAAATCAAATAATGTTAAATTACTGTATCAAAGCAAAGTAGTTTTGTTTATCAAGTGAATTAATGTTTTATCTTTTTTATCATTAATATATAGTGGTTATAGATTATTGGAGTAATGTTGTTAGTGTGTAGTTTATTGTGTTAAATCACTTCCTAATTTTTAGCTTTAGTTTTTTCATTGTTATTTAAACTACAACTTTGTATTGAGCTTTATTAAGTGTGAAAATATTAACAGTGTAGTTAGCTTTTTCTTCTCTTTTTTCCTTGTCTCTCTTCTCTCATATTTTCAACACTAGTATCATTAAGCTCATTATATCAAGTTGAAATAAGCTTCTGTGAGATAGTGGCGTTGATTATGATCATCTTTTATCAATAATATTTTATCTTTCTTGCAGCAGAACTTCACTCCTCCACCAGTCAGTTCTCAACCTCCCCCGAGGACATTTGTCCCAGCTGCTGCTCCAGTTTTGAGAAATGCTGAGCAATATCAACCACCTACATTGGGTTCGCAGCTTTATCCAGTCAGTGCATCCCTGCCTTTTCCGTTATTCATGTGAGTAGTTTTTCTTCGTTCTGTTCTTCTAACATTTTATGCGTGATGCAGGGACCTACGAACCCGGGTTTCCAACCTGGGCCACCTGGACCTGGTTCACTTGGCTCTATACCGCCTCAAGCAGCAGGTATCCCTCAAAGGATGCCCCAAGTTATGGCTCCTACACCAACCCCAAGGGGTTTTATGCCAGTGAATAATATTGGTGCTGTTGCTCAAAGACCTGGGATGGATTCTATGCAACCATCAAGTCCAACTCTACCTGCACCAGTGCAGCCTGCTGTTGTACCTCAAGCTCCCCCACCGACTGTGCAAACTGCTGATACTTCAAGCGTGCCCGGTAATATAGCCTTTTTCAAATATCTTTTTTCATTTTGACTCTTTACCTTCTTCAGTGACTATTTGAAAAAGAGTCCCCCAGTAACCTTGTTTATCATTTCCTTTGGCGAAACCTCATTTTGTTGATGGTGATAAGGTTGGGCAGTAGAGTTGAACATGGAATAAGTTCCTAGTTTTATGGTTAGCTAGTTACACCTAGTCTATTTAAGTTAATGCTGTATTCTGTTTTGTTTCAGAGTAATGAGAATGTTGGTATATTTATATTTTGTCTATTACTCTCAACTAACAAACAGATCGGGTTTGGGTTATACATATAAGGGTTAATATTTCCTTGACTCAAACCTAACCCGTTTACTTGATTGGGTTGAAAATACAACCCTGGCATGATCTATTACAGATTAAGTCGATTTGATTTCGACTTTCTTACCCCGTTCAGAGTTTTGGTTTTCATTTTAGTGTCTTTAACACTGTCTACGGATTTTTTGGATCTAAATTATGAACTTTTAGTTTGAGTTATTATTTTGTTACAAATAAAAAAGGAAAAATTGATATTTTTAATCCAACTTTTCACCCATTTGCTGTGAATAATCCTTGTAATAGTCCAACCTTTACCCGTAGTTTGCTATCAGCACACCCTTTTATTTTACAATAATTCAACCTTTGCCCTTAGTTTGCTAATAGCATACCCTATTAGTATGCTGGCAGCAAACTAAAAGCAAAGGTTGAATTATTAAAAAATAATCCAAAGTTGAGATTATTTACAGCGGATGGGTGAAAGTTGGATTAATAATTTCAAATTTTCCATAAAAAAGAAAATATTAGAAGAATTTAGTGAAGGTTACACTCATTTAATTAAATGGGTTATACAAGTTTATTTCATGACTAAAATTTTGATCTTAACCTAACGTAGAGTAGGTTGGATCGACCCATTTAATTAATTTATTCAAAAGTCTTAACCCAAACTTACTTATTTTGAGTTAGGTTCAGGTCGGTTTTAGCTTCCGCTAGATCTACGTCAGACCTACTCTCAACATTGCATCCCTCAATTATTTGGCTTTGCTTTTGCAGCACACCTGAAGCCTGTTGTAGCAACTTTGACAAGATTATACAATGAGACTTCAGAAGCGCTTGGAGGAGCTCGTGCAAACGCTGCCAAGAAGAAAGAAATAGAAGATAATTCGAGGAAGTTAGGAGCTTTGTTCAAAAACCTAAACACTGGAGACATATCTAAGAATGCTGCTGATAAGCTCGTTCAACTCTGTCAAGCATTAGATAATGGTGACTATAGCACTGCCTTACAGATCCAGGTATTCCCTATAATTAACTCTGATATAAGCTTATCCGAATCAGTATAACAATACTTGAAACTCTCTTAGTCCCATGACTTTGATTTTCATTCCTATTTAAGTTTGTCCCATTTACTTTGTATCATTTCCTTTGACAATGGTTCCACTCGTTTTCTTTTAATCTCATCCACAAATTTGCTCTCTCACTTCCTCTCATCCATCATTTCTTCTGCTGTCTTGTCTTATTCTTTAAATACAAATTAATATTGCACCGTTTAAAAAGAGGAGCCATTTCATGGGGACAGACTATAAAGGGAGAAATTCGCTACCTAATTCGTTTTTTCGAATTCGGATTGTCTCAAAATGGTCTAAAAATAGCCCAATACAGATCACAATTTACTTTTTTTGATTCTTTATTCGCGATAAGATTTTCACGTGACATTGGTCAGAAATGTAATCCTTTTTCATGTTTTTGACTTGTTTTTTGTTTTGGGTTCAGGTACTCCTCACTACAAGTGAATGGGACGAGTGCGGCTCCTGGCTATCAAATCTGAAGAGAATGATTAAATTGAGGCAGAATGTTAGGTTGTGAGTTTTATACAGCAGTATGAGAACATCGTCTTTGTTTGAGATTTACATTGTCGGACTGTGATTCCCCGTCCATGTACACAAGACCTCATATTCCATATATTCGGGATATGAGAGCTTTTTTCCGTCTTTGACATTTCTATAGGTCTTAAACTGAGCCTTTTGACTGTTATTTCAGTGTGTTTATTTTGTTCGAGGCGAATAGAAACGTAGATATCAGGTCTTCAGTACACTTGTTCAGATTGTTTTGCCTCTCAAAACATTTTGTAGTATTAGATTCAATTACATCAAAATATTGTATTTACTTATTTTCTTTTCCTTTTGGTTATGAATGCAAGTATGCGACCTACGTATATTTATGAAGAAACGAACTTCAGTTTTTCAGTTCAATATTTCTTGATTTTACCTTCACTCAAGAGAACTAGTAAGTATGAAGGCTCTAAGAAATTACACTTCTTCGATTCCGACTTTACATGTTTGCATCTTTATTTTGCAGATGCAAATTGAGAATAACGATGTATTCCCTTCTTTTACATGTATGGTTCCTAGCCTACTTGAATAATTTATAATCAAAAATTCTTAATCAATAACCGTGATTTGTAAATCACCACAAAAAGAAAAAAAAAATAATATTAAAATAATAATAATCAAAAAAGATAAATTAAAACAACAAATTCCATCCTATCACATAAGGGTGATTTAATCTCACAAATAACCGTTATTTACTTAGACTTTCTCAATTTATAATACAATACAATTCATACTCTTTCTCTACTTTCAAAATTAAGAGTAAATCTTCCAATCTATCCATTCATTGTACTAATACTTTCTCGTTTCATTATACTTGTTATATTTGACTTTTTACGCAATTTAATATGTAATTTTGATTAATTATATATTGAACTAAGCACATCTATAAATTATAAAAAGTTAATACTATAAAACTATGCAATTCAAACAAAATCTCACTTGACTATATTTTTTCTTACACATTAATTGTAATATATAAGTTTAAAGGATGAGTAGTGCCAATGCCCAATAGCCGTAATATAACAAGTATTTTAAAACAAAGAAAATATAATAATTTTGTTTATGAGTATCAGTATTCAGTGTCTAAAATCCAAATACCATATATTTCCCCAATCTAGCATGTCATTAAAAAAAAAAAAATGAATCGTAGGGATGGCAATGGGTCGAACTCGACTCGGACTATCCACCCTCCGACTTTGCTCCGAATAAATCTCGGACTATTTTTTTCAGTCCACCTCCACTCAGAGTCGGATTATGCATACTCCAACATTGCTCCGACTCGGACTCTCGGACATCCGGCGGACTTCGGATTATATCAAGATTTATTTTTATCGATACTACATTTATGATTTCAAAGCACGAAAAAATTAATATAGATTAGTCTTATAAGAAATATTAGTCCTACAATTACAACAAACAAAATAGTCTTTAGTTTCCTAAAATTACATTAACAAACATAAAAATTACATAAATGATGAAGTCTTCAATTATCAACAAAACACAATCAATATCTTAAAATCAAAAACCCTACATTATATACTACTCAAGATGAGTAAACCTAACAAAATCAACATGTTTATTAAACCCAACGAAATGAGTAAACCTAACACAATTAATATCTTAAAATCAAAAACCCTACATTATATACTACATTAAATTCAAAAACACAACAATTATATACTACTTTATTAAAATCAACATCTTTATTAAACAACAAAATAAACAACAAAATAAACAACAATATCTTAAAATGAAAAACCAACAACAAAATATACAAAATAAACAACAATATCTTAAAATCAAAAACCCTAACAAAATCAACATCTTTATTAAACAACAAAATAAACAAAATCAACAACAAAATCAATATACTACATTATCATCAACAACAAAATCAACAAAATCAACATCTCACTTGTGCCGTCAATTGAAGTTGGGGTTCGTTCCTTGCGGTGGCCGGTGGGGTTCGTTCCTTGCAAATGGAAAATGTCACTTGGAAACTTGGAGTTGTGTAGTGCCTCAATGGCAAATGGCAAATGGAAAATGTCACTTGGAATGGAGTTGGGTATTGGGTAGCCGTCAATGCTCAATGGCAAATGGAAACGGAAATTACGTCTTAGGGTTTTTTTGTTTTTTTTTTTTATTTTTAATTTTTATGTTAAAATAAATCAAGGGCTAAATTTAAAACAATATTGAAATCAATGGTTAGAATCCAAAATTCATGTGACATTCATAGTTGTATGTGATTGGTTATTCAATATTTTTAAGGATTGATGAGGTGGACAATATCAAAACCATTCATTCATCCACATTACATTCATAATAATTGATAACTTACAACTAAATCTTTGATATACTATCGATTAAGTATCTAATTGATTATCATATAGATTAATAGTTTAATTTAGTTAGTTTTAGGTTGACTCTGTAAGTCTATAATAATCTAATCGATTGTTTTGATAAGTTTCAATCATTCAACTTGATTAAATTTACAATATTCAATCTCTCTTACAATGTAATCAGTCACTCACGAGTCATGACTCATATAGTCAGATGTCAAGTTTGCAATTTTGCTTAGAATAAACTTATTTTCATATAAAATTTAAATTTTTCAAAATATAAAAATGCCTGAAATTAAAATTTGAGTAGAATGTCGGGTCGAGTCGGAGTCGGAGTCGGTCAGATTATCGGATTTTTTTGCGGTCCGACTCTAACTCAGAGTCGGATTGTATAATAAGAGTCGAATCGGATAAAAACCCTCGGATCAGGGGCGACTGAATTGCCATCCTACTGAATCGTCTTCCTTCCTTCCCCTCTGTTCTTCTCCTTCCTCCTTGGTTTTTTTCTCAAATCTTCTTCCTATGTACCAAATACCAATCAGTTCCTTTTCCAAAATCCAATCTATAAACATAACCACATTTTTCTACTTATGCCCATCAAAATTCAATTCAAGCTCTAGTTATCAAATTATGCTGACAATAACACCCAAATATATTAACAAGACCAAATCTTTTCTCCTTCCTCTTTTGATCTTCAACTCTTACTACTCAAATTCTGCATCTTCTGCAAAAATCCTCATAAACCCATCTTTAATTAGGACCCATCTTCTGAACCCATCTACAGATTCTGAAGAAATCGCTTCTTCTTTCAGGGATTGGTTTAGAACCTCCAAAAACCCAACTTTCGATAGAATATTCAAGATTTTGAGCATTAGAGGTGATGAAGATCTTGCTACTTCTGCAAAGCAGGATAGCGATTGGGGTCTTGGTCAATTGGATATCAAATTGACAGAATCCTTTGTTTTAGAGGTACTTAATTATAAAAAAGATGATATTTTAAGTTGCTTGAAATTTTTTGATTGGTGTGATAGACAGCCCTATTTTAATCATACTAATGCTACCTGTGTTGCACTTTTTAAGATTTTGAGCCGTGCAAAACTTCAATCTTTGATGCTAGATTTGTTAGATAGTTTTAAAAAGCAGAGAAAATTGCATGGAGTTAGGTTTAATGATATGCTTGTTGTTGGGTATGCATTAGCTGGAAAAGTTGATATTGCACTCCAAGTGTATGGTAAAATGCGCTTTCATGGACTTGATTTAGATAGTGCTAGTTATCATATTCTATTGAATTCATTAGTTGAGGAAGGTTGTTTCGATGCAATGAATGTTGTGTTGGATCAAATTAGGAGGAGAGGGTATGAAAACAAGTTTACTCATAGTATTGTGATAAAGAGCTTGTGCAAACAATGCCAGTTGGATGAAGCGGAGGAGTATTTGCGAGGTTTGTCGAGTCGTGTAAAGGTGCTGCCACATCATGCCATTGGTATACTGGTGGAAGCTTTTTGTAAGAGTGGAAGGTTTTCGTGTGGTGCTAAGTTAATTCAAGAATTTGGGAAGATGGAAGGTGTTCCTGTGCAAGAGGCATATGGTATTTGGATTAAGTGTCTTGTGCTAGCTGGGAAATCTGATACTGCTTTGGAATTCTTGAATGACAAAAAGTCTGTTGAAGGGTATATTCCTGATGCGTTTAGGTACAATATTTTGATATGTAGGCTTCTTAAGGAAAATCAGCTTAAGGAGGTTAGTGATTTGTTGTTGGATATGAAGGAGAACCGAATTGTGCCTGATAAGGTGACCATGAATGCTGTATTGTGCTTCTTTTGTAAGGCTGGAATGATGGATGTTGCCCTTGAGTTGTATGAATTGAGTACTGAATTTGGGCTTACTCCTCATAGTTTGATGTTTAATTATGTAATAAACACTCTATGCGGTGAGGACAACATTGATGAAGCTTTTCAGATGCTGAAGAATTTGATGCAACAGGGTTACTTTCCTGGCAAGAAGACTTTTTCTATTCTTGCCGATGCATTATGTAGGCAGGGTAAGCTTGATGAAATGAAGGACCTAATTATGTTTGCCTTGGAGCGTAAATTAATTCCTGCCGATTCTGCGTATGAGAAATTCATTAGATCCCTTTGTCGGGCTAAAAGGGTTCAAGATGGTTACTTGATCCACGGAGAGTTAAATAGATTAAATAAAACACCTAGTGAAGGTACTTATTCATACTTGATATGCGGCTTCAATCAGGCAAAAAGGGGAGATCTTGCTGCTAGACTTCTTATTGAAATGCAAGAGAAAGGTCATACACCATCAGATAATTTGTTTAAGTATGTTCTACGATGTGTATGTGAAATGGATAACCCTGAGAGACTCTTTCTGCATTTACTGGAGATACAGTGTTCTCGTAAAGGATATGATCAGCGTACTTTTAGTTATTTTATCTATGGGGCTGGCGCTGCCTATAGACCTGACCTTGGTAGAGCAGTTTATGATATGATGTTGAAAACCGGCATTGTCCCTAATGTAAACTCTGAACTTCTTATGCTGAGATGTTACCTAAGAAGCGGAAAGATAGCTGATGCACTGAACTTCTTTGAAGATGTCAAGAAAAGAAAAATGGCCGGAAGAAGAATTTATAGCACCATGGTGATTGGCCTTTGCAAATCCAGGAAGACGGATTTCGCTTTGGCCATATTGAAGCAAGCAAAAGAGAATGGAGTAGTCCCTAGCCTGTGCTGTTACGAAGAACTCATAAAGCTGTATTGCTCGGAAACTAAGTATGATGAGGCGGTTCAATTAATTAAGGAGATGGAGAAAATTGGACGTAAAGTTTCATCTTTTGTTGGCAATTTACTTATGTTACACTCTCTTTATGGCCACAATTTGTATAAGGCGTGGCTTCTGTCCAGTGATCAATCTAATGAGAAACTTAGTCATGCAATGCTTGGCCAGGTAATTGCTGCTTTTTCGGGCCATGTTAATACTGATGCTAAGGCTGAGGACTTGGAAGAACTTGTTCAAAATTGCTTTCCGCTTGATCTATATTCTTACAACATGATATTGAGAAAATTGAGCATCAATAACATGGATGAAGCTTGCCGATTGTTCAAGCGGATGTGTCGAAAAGGCTATCAACCTAATAGGTGGTCTTATGACATAATTGTTCATGGCTTCTATAAGCATGGTAGAAAAGCTGAAGCTCAACTGTGGGCAGATGAAATGTTACGGCAAGGATATGCTCCAACTGAATGCACCCATGTATATATTTGACGAAAAAAATATATGGTCAGACACCACAAAAGAACAGGTAACTTATTGTATCTTTTCGCTTCGAAGTCTTGAAGACTTGGCAGAAAGTAACTATTTGCTATTCTTTCTAAATGTGCATGTATGTTGCTTTTATTGCTGTATTTATTGATCATTACTTGCTGATAGTAAGTGTCTGAACTTCAGGTATAGAATGAGCTTGAAATCCATTTTCGACATGCTAAAGGAAGCCTTTGGACTACTGTTGGAACTTGGATTCAAAGACTTATCTTGGTAAAGTGTCGGAATTTATTGTTGAACGTTTGGAGGAGAAGCCTGGGCAAGTTTGCTTCTACATCAATAAGAGTGGTATAAAGGGAGGGAGGGTTGGTAGCATTTGCCACCTACAAGCTATGAAAATCGTTGGCAGTTGTCATGTTTCTGGAGTTTTGATATGCATCTCAAAGGTATTTTAGTGTTTTACGCCGTTCTACTAATTAAACATATACCGGTTTTTTCTTGGTATTAACGCAATGCTGCAAGACTGTCAACTTTTAAGCTGATATGTAATCTTCGCGTTTGATCTCAATTTCCCATTAATTCTTTGAAGCAGTGTCACATGATTCGCTAATCTTTTCGCGAATAGTGAATCGTGGTTTTGGGCTATTTTTGGGCCCTTTTGAGGGAATTGAGAATTCAAGAGACGAAATAGCTGGCGAATTATGTTTCACTGATTTGAAGAGATGTTGGATACGTGACTGCAGCTTCCAATTTTAGCTCCTACAGACGAACTTTTTCGGGATGGTCATTCCGATGAATAAATTGGGATTTTTTGTACCTTTAGAATAATGCTATAGCATGCTTTTGGCAAGCTAGTTTTATTGTAACTACTTTAGCTTCAAGAATTTAGAGGACAAAAGCAAATGTCCTATTCTTCTAAGAGGTTTTCTTTTCTTTTCGATGGATACCTCGACTCATTAGTTATACAGACGAGCAGATAACAAAATACTCGGGAGTTAGGAGGTTAGACAACTTGATTCTTATAGAAACAATGAGCGAAGAGACGGACAAATTTTGATAATAAAAGTAGGGTATGTGTCTCAAATTCTTATTGCTGTATTGCAGATTTGCAGTTAGCATTCATTTTTATTCTTTTTGACATTGTATAAAACTTCATTTTTGGCTGAATTTATAGAATTTTGTCTTAAATAACAGAATGCAGAATTATACATGTATAATACTAGTTTTACAGTTCAAGTATTCATGTACCCACAAGCTCAAAGACTCTGTTCCGACTTCCAAAAGGGTCGCCTTTTTCGAGTTTCAGCGAGGCTGGAAATCAGCTATCATCTCGATTTCCCGACTTAACAGTAGAAAATTGTATTAACATTAGTTTTTTCTGTGAACTGCAGTGCAGTATGTTTATATGATCCAATTCTGGAAAGTCTTCTCTGATGAACAATTTTTATCCTGTCTCAAGTTGTTTATGACCTTAAGGTAAATTTCTTTTTTTTTTTTTTGATTAAATAAAAAGTTGCTAAAATAATAAATTAAATTTCCCCAGAAACAAAAAAAATAAAATAAAAAGCAGATTCCATCAAGAAAAAAGTAAGAATCATGGTCCTGTTCTTGGTATGAATTCTATCTCTTTCCAGCACATATGAAATGGATATTTCTTGAAAAAGCGTGTAAAAGAAGAAAGTTCGAAAAAATTAAATTTATTTTAAAAAAATCTTAAAATAAGCTTGGTAAAATTTTAATTTCCAAAATAAGCGTTTTCTGTTATTAACAGCGAACAAAGCTTGACTTTAGGCGCTTAGACTTAGAGACGCTTATTTTCATAATTAAAATTTCCAAAACCTTATGTTGGGAAACTTTTTTTAAAAAATAAATTTTATTGATTCAATTTTTGATAGATGACTCCCAACCAAATATTTGGACCACCATTTTCCATAAAAATATGATTGTAAATTCCATCAAATCTTAAATCAGAAGCATATTCATTTCTGCTGGTGTGATTGGCAAGAACAGGGGACCTTCCAACATATTCAAATTTAAATTTATGGATCATTCAATTGCCTGTTTGGTGTGTTGGATTCAGATATTTGTGTCATTTGTAGACAATCTAAGTGTATTTATTACGTGTTTGTTATCGAGGGTCAATTATAAACAACTTTTTTTGTTGTTATCAGAATAAAGTTGTATATATCTATTATCTAATCTCCATATCTTTCTCGAAATGAGAGTAATGTGTCTCAAAATGAGAGTGATGTGTTTTTCTACCGTACTTGGCTCTATTATCATAAACATGTCTATTATTAGTTCATCACAAGTTGTCTAGTTCAATTAACAATTGAACAAAAGGATGCATTTTTTGGGTTAGAAAAGAGAGTGAATTGCAATATTAAAGTGATTTTTCCAATATTATCATTGAAATTTTGAATAACTTTGTATTGGTTGATTCAGTTTAGACAAGGTAAAAGTCGAATATATTAGAGAGTTGTATTTTATAAGTTATAACTCTATTTTCAATTCAGTTTAATAAGTATAAAACTATATTTGTTAAGTATATCTCAACAACAAAAGTTGATGATAACATGAAAATTTACCCTTAATGGATCACAATATAACTAAAAGTATTGATAAATTGAAATTAATAGTTCTATTAAATATTAAAAATCAAAACTATCGTCATAGTAAATTAGTGATAAAGACTAATAGACCAAATTCAAAACATTGTAAGTTTGAAATTAGGTTTTGTTTCAAATATATTATGAATTTGATTCAGTCCGCCCTTTTTAAGAGACCGTTTATAGTATAGACGTCTATTAAGAGCCCGACCCATATCTCCCTTTTAACTTACAAAACCACCAATTAATTTTTTTTTAATTTATAAATTGGGTCAACTCAAAACATGAGACGTCTATTATAGACGTTCTCAAGTAAGAATTTGTATAAAATGAAAAGTGGGTTCAAGGAATAAATTCAAAGGAAGATGGTGAGGACTTTTCCTTTATTTGGTGGGAAAGAAATCAAGTGTGAAAACTTGTTATATTCTTTTGACTAGTTATTTACATATAGGAGTATTTTTATTCATGCATGGATGACTTTTATTTAATACTTTACTATGTTTTCTTGAATGAGGTTAAAGAGTAAACAACAAAATCTAAATCCCAATTTCAAGTTAACATTTTTGTGTATTCAACTATCTAATCTTGTCTACTCCTTTTTGTTTCTATACCACTTAATAAAACAAGTGTATGGTCAACAAATTAAATGTGAGGAATTTATTTTTTGTTATGACTATATTATGTCATCATATCAAGTTTAATTAACATTATTAGGCTGAAAAATTATTTTGAATAATTATATATTGCCAATATTAAATGAATTTTTTTTTGGATAATGGAATAAAATCTGCCACTTTTCCATCATAATAAAATTTGTGGATAAATAAGTTTTATATCAATCTCAATGGAATAAAAAGCTATAAATTAATTAAAATTTTAAATGAAAAATTATTTTGAATAATCCCACATCTTGCCAATATGTTGTGAATAATCTCAACTATTGATTATTTCTAAATAATACAATGGAATAAAAAGGTATAAATTAATTAAAATTTTAAAGGAAAAATTGTCCTGAATAATCTCACATATTGTCCATCTGTTGTGAATAACCTCAACTATTGATTATTTCTAAATAATTCAACCTTCATATATTTTTTGCTGACAACATCTCTTCTTATATTTTTAACGGGCTATTATAGGTTCCTACCTCCAAAGAGGAGTAGAGATAGACCCATGGAGTGAGCATAACGACTAGTATGAACTTACAGTTGGCGATTAAAATGTGAAAATAGGTATTATCAGCAAAAAAAATATACAAAATTTAAATTATTTAAATATAATCAATAGTATGAATTATTACGTGAAAATGGATAAATTTTTCCAATTTTAAATTGGTAACAAGGGTACCCCCACTTTCTCTCCCTCTCAAATGACACCAGCTCATCTTATTAAAGCCACCACCTTTTTCTCTTTTTTCTCTTTATCCAAAATAAAAACAAAAAGAAAAACCACCTTTTTAACTGTAACACACCAAAAATAAACTTCTAAATGTTTTAGTTTTTCAGGAAAAAAAAGGGAAGTAAAGAAGATCCCCATGAAAATTGAAAACTTCCCTTTTTCTTCCCTCTAGAAACAATAATCTTTGAATTCCATAAAGCTTAATTCTTTATTTTCCTTCCTTGCAATTTATCACAAAAGATTGGTTCTTGATGGGTTATCTCTCATGTAAAGCTGAATCATCCATAGAAGTGACAAATTCTAATAACCCATCTCATACCTTTCAAAAACAAAAAAACCCACATAAAAAATCCCATGAAAAACCCATAAAAATCAAAGAATTTAAGTATAATGATCTTGAATTAGCAACTAACAATTTTTCTGATCAAAAACTTCTTGGTAGAGGAAGTCATGGTCTTGTTTACAAAGCTGTTCTTCCCTCTGGGCATCTTGTAGCAGTTAAAAAGCCTTCAAAAAACCAACAACAATCTTCATCTTGTGATGAATTTGACAATGAAATCAACATTTTGTCTAATCTTCAAAGCTCAAGGTTTGTTAATTTAGTTGGTTTTACAACTAATAATGATGAAAATTCAAGAAATGATAGATTGCTTGTTGTTGAATTCATGTGTAATGGTACTCTATATGATGTTTTACATAAAAATTCTAGGGTTCCAAATTGGGGTAGAAGGATTAAATTAGCTTTACAAACTGCTAAAGCTGTTGAAATTTTGCATTCACAATTCCCACCAGTGATTCATAGAGATATCAAATCTGCTAATGTGTTACTTGATAGAAATCATAATGCTAAATTAGGGGATTTTGGGCTTGCTTTGTGTTGTAATGTGGATGATTTTCGACTCCGGTCGACGCCTCCTGCAGGAACAATTGGGTATTTGGATCCAACTTATGTGACCCCAGATAATTTGAGTACTAAAACTGATGTATTTAGTTTTGGGATTTTGTTATTGGAGATTATAAGTGGTAGGAAAGCTATTGATATTGGGTATTCACCACCTTCAATTGTAGATTGGGCTATTCCTTTGGTTAGAAAAGGGAAGCTATTAGCTATCTATGATCCTAGAATACCTCCTCCAAAGGATCCTATAGTTAGGAAGCAATTAGCTGTAATTGCTGCAAAATGTGTTAGGTCTAATAGGGAGAGAAGGCCTTCGATGAAGGAGGTTGTCGAGGCACTCGATCGATTGAGTAAGTTAGTGCCATTACATTCATGGAATGGCTTAGCTAATCCTTGTTTGATGGTGGAGAGTGTAGGGCAGCCTGTTGGTTCGTCTAATAGGCATATGAGCGCGAGGTTTAGAGGGTTGGAATGTGGGAATTTTGAGGATGTTGATGGTAGATTCGCCAAATCTTTGAAGAATCCGAGAAGGGTTTATTCGGATTTGGGGTTTAGGAATAATTTGATGGATTTGATGGCCGAGTGTGATGTAGACTCGGAGTATGGAGGAGAAGATGAGATTGAGCAAAAGAAACAGAGTTATAGTTCAAGTTTTAGGTTCGGAAGCGAAAGATATAATGATAAACGAAGGACTTCCCTTGCACCTTTCAATGATGGCGCAAGTCTTTCTCAGTTAAGGCGGAGTATATTGGACAATAAACGACCTCAAAATGGTTAGTACATTGATTGATTTGATTTCATTATCAAACAAGAAATTTAGCGAGGACTACATTTAACTCGGATGTCATTCATCAGCTATTAAGGGTTGTTCCTTGGAGAGAAACCGAGAGTTTAAGCTTCTATTCTAGTACTGAATCTTTGTGTAGATCACTTAATTTTGGTCGTTTCCAGACCCTGTTTTCGAGCTGGATATCGTGTTGTTGATGATTATGACTTAATTTCGGTTGTTTAAATTCATTTATTGAAATGTTGATAGATCTAGCTCATACTTCCCGCCTACTGAGATAAAAAGTAAAGAATGACCCATCTGAATGATCCTGGTTAAGCTGTTGTATAGTCCATTACGCGCTTTGTTCGATTGAACATTCGGCTAGATGATGATATAGGGTGTAAGTGTAACCATTGTAATCAGTGTTTTGTAGCATAAATTCAGTTGTATTTCCCTCTTTATCAATGAAAAGTGAAAGTTGTTGATTTGTTCCTCTGTATAGAAAGCTTGTCTATGCACTATGCTGTTAATATTGTGACTGGTGAGAAGAATGAGCTGTTGTATGTGCAGATCAGAGATCTACTGATGAACACTGTTGTTGAGAAGCCAAATATTTCTAAGGTATATTTTGGTAAAAAAGTAACGCGTAAGTTTGAAGTATAAATGCAACACATATCATCATCATAGCGCTAAATATATGAGATTCAAACTTGTGATCTTTGCACCGGTCTCATTTCTATACTATGTTACTTGAATGATGAATGGTGACGATAATCGGACATTTAAAATAGTGAATGAGACTATTGACTATTAACTTCATGGTGCGTATTGCTACTGCCCATATGTACTTGTTAAAGACAATATTGGGTACAATCATGATGAAACAAGACAAGGCTAGCTTGACCTTTTATGCTAGTTTGATGCTCTATACGGTCAGGACAGTAACACAGAGAAAATTTGATTTTTTTTAAGAAAATATAAATGTTTGATAATAAATAAAAGGAAAAATTACCGTGAACAATACGAACTTTCACTGATTTCCCTACAATGATACGAACTTTCGATTAACCCTAAATAATACCAATTTTTATGTTGATTTCACTCTAGCATTCTTAACTTGTTGGGTTAACTTGCAAAAAAAGGGAAAATGCAAAAAAAAGGAAAAAGAAGTAAGAAAATTAATTCACCATCCTTCTTTATTTTTTTTATTGCATTTTAAATTTTATTTTTTTTGTATTTTATTTTTTTTTGCCAAGTTGACTTACAATTGTTAGTTACCAACATGTTAAGAATGTTATAGGGAAATCCACATCAAAGTTGGTATTATTCAGGGTTAATCGAAAGTTCGTATTATTGTAGGGAAATCAGTAAAAGTTCGTATTATTCACAGTAATTTTTCCTAAATAAAAAGAGTGAATGAATTATCTATTGTCCAAATTGTCGCAAAATAAAAGGGACAATCTAAAATAAAAATGATGGTAAGTGAGAGAAACAAAGAGTGTAATCCCTATTATTATAGTCCCTCTCTCCCTCGAATATGCAACACTTATCTCTTGCACAAGTATTAAGAACATAATAGCGTCTATTAAATTGCGTAGATAAAATTAAAAAACTCTTAAAAATTAAAGAAATAGATGAAAGTATTGCAAAAATAAAAATATTACAAAATAAAATAAATAAACTAATGATTATAGAACAGATAAGAAAATGTCGGTAGCAAACAAAGATTATGTGAAGCCTGAAGAGATTATATTCCACTTCTTCTAATCACGATTATCACAGCTCATTAATCTACTATTAGTCACGTGCTTATAATACTTTTACTTTTTTATTAATATTAATAAATTTAAGGGTATTGATATTTACAATTCATATGATGATTGTACATAAAAATTAACAAATTTTTTATTATCAATAATTTTAATTTTTCAAGAGAATTTAATATAGAATTTTGGAACAATTTATATTATATATATAATTATATAACTTCTCAAGAGAGAATAATTAGTAAATTAATAAAGTACAATTAAATTCTTATGTTTTCAAAGTAAAAATAACATTAAATTACATAAAAATTATACAAGATTTTATCTTATATATATAGCTATTAGAATTGTATTTATCATTTTCCAAAATTTAATTATCATATCATGGTCTAGAGAGAATCTAAATTGTTTAAAATAAGAATGATAGAGTTGTCTAAATTAATCTGACTAGAACCAAAATATTCGTATATAGAATTAAGGAGAATAATATAGAGTTGTGTATAAGAATTTGGTGAATTTTTACTGTAATTCAATATATTTGCCTTGACAATATAAGATACTCTATATATTTTATTATTTTTAATTTTTTAAAATATTAATTATTTTCAATTTTTATGTTAAATTCTTTTTTTAAAAAAAAGAAACTGGTAATAAAAAAATTGTTAGTTTTTATATAGAACCTCTAATGTGTAAATTTCAATACCCTAAAATTAAAATAAAATTGTCTAGTCTAGATATTTCCATAATACTTGCTACCAAGTGTGATATGTTATGTGTGAAAATGTCACAATCAGTAGCAAATATTATAAAATCGTAAATTTTTATTTTTTATGGATATAATAAACGCAATCATGAAAGAAAATGCAATAATAGAAAGGAAACAAGAATTGCATGATTGAAGGAATAAAAAAAAGAAATGGGTTAAAATCAAAAAAGAAGTGGTCAAAAGCACTCAATTTCACCTGGACAGTTGGCTTTTTGTCTCCACTTTATATTCCTTATAAATTAATTAATTGATTAATCTTCCCCTTAATTTTCGTCTAATATGTTTGTTTAAACCTAACCTAAAATATTTATATAAAAAAAAAAGAAAATTCAAATCCTTGACAGATTTATTTTTTCTGTAAAAAATGTCAACAATTTTGCTGTTTGTTTTTATGAACTACTAATCTCTTTAATTTGAACTTTAACCTTTTAATTTCTCAACCACTACACTTGGATCATTTTGTAGATTTTAAAGTTGAAATTGTAAGTCTTTATCCTTGATTTGAGCTTCAGAATCTTCAACTATAAAATATTTTTTTTTAGTTCAAAAATATAGAAAAATATTTGAAAGTTGTATTTTAGAAAATTCTAGTAATAGAGAGAAATAGAAAATTAAATTTATTTTTCTAAAAAAAAAGAACATTAAATTTATCAATACTAGAGAGTAATAGTGAGATAAAATATATGTTTCAAACTAATTTGAGAATTGAGATTACGTTATAAATGAATGATAATTAAACCTAATTAACACACAAATTGAATGCTTTGTTTTTTTTGAAATGATTATATGTTGAAAAATATTTAGTACATCATGAAATGTTTATAATTTTCTATAAAATTCTATCAAAATTATATTACAAAAATTTAACACCTTATTTGTAAGGATTTTAATTGTAGATATCATTTAACTCTTAAATAGTGAATATTTCAATTGTATGACAATTAAATATTAAATATTTCTCCTTCTAGTTTGTTTTACTCAATAAAAATTTTTTTTATTATTGAGGCAAGTCATACTTATACTGCATAATTTGACATTATTACTACAATCATTTTGCTCGAGGATGCAAGAATCCTATAAATTTAAAAATTACCAGCAAGTCTGGTATAACAATGTCTCATCTTGAAACGAGTTCTTACAATAAATCCATTAGGCCATTAGTAAAAAACATAAAAAAACACAATGAAATTTAAATGTACATGACAACATTTTTTCAAAGAGTTTAGACTGATTCAAGTGAGACCGTCTCACCTTATGGTCAGACGGTCTCGATAAAAAATTAGTGAAAAATTACTAAAATAAGTTGTCATAAAAGCTAGCTCATTATCTAAATGGGCCCTATTTACTAAACCATTAAACTTTGAATTGTGATTTTTGTAAGGATAAATTTGGGAAAATTTGAAATAAATAAGATTATTTATCAAAAAAAAGCATACAATAAGATCATAATCAAACTTATTCTAAAACTAAGCGTGTAATCCGCAAACCTTAGGTTCGGGCTGTTCGCACTTAGTAAGTGCGAACAGACTGAGAAACTGAAATAGGCTGTTCGCTGTTACTAACAGCGAACAGCCTGTTTTAGGTCAAAAAGTCAAAAGTCAACAAAAGTCAACTCAATCGGCCGCTGTTACTTGGCTGATTTTTGTTGACTCATTCTTTGTAAAGGCCCGTTGTTTGACCCTAATTGACCTGTTCGCAGTTACTAAGTGCGAACAGACACTTGATTTTTTTTAACCAGTTTATTACTGTTCGCACTTACTTAGTGCGAACATCCCCAAACCTGTGCTCTGGGGTATCAGACGCTTATATTTAGAATAAGTTTGATTAAAATCTTATTGTATGCTTTTTTTTGATAAATAATCTTATTTATTTCAAATTTTCTAAATTTGGTGGGATGATAAGCCCAACACATAAAACAGACCCATTCAATGTAGTGATAATGATATTCATACACATGCACGTGAATTAGGAGCACGTGATTATTGTCATCATCCCCCATAACTAGAGAATATAAACTAGAAAATTAATTTTAAAGGAAAGAAAAACCAAAGAAGAAAAGAAGAAAGAAGGAAAATTACAAATTTGATATTAATATTTGTCACAATTTTTGTAAGGATAAAATTTTAACAAAAATTGATTGAAGTGTCATATATTTTAATATTTTTCCGAATTTTATATTAAAGAGCACCAATAACAAGACATAAAAACTAAACTTGATATGCTAAGTTCGACATAAATTCACATAATTTCAAGGAGACAAGGTCGAGTACATTTGTTCGTACCATGACTAAGATGTTTGAGAAGTTCTTAGAAGTTTTTTCTAATAAAAATTAGGTATCCTACCAAAAAAAATTTTGGAGGGGATTTTATGCAATTCACAAATTTTAGATCAAAATTTCAACCTCACCAGTCACCACACAACTGTACTATTTGGAGATTTTCCAATGAGAAATATGCCCCCACTGTGCTTGATGATAGACCCAAACATAGAAATATCAAGCAATAATAGACCCATTTCATTAGGTGATATGCCCAAATCATGGAAATGAATTTAGAACATGTGAATTTTGCCACCTTACAAATTACAATAGGACAGCATATATACATCGTTTTCCTTTTAACAAGGATAGATTACAATTCTAAGCTTCCTACTCCCTAGATAGCTCACAGTACACTAGGCAGATAAATCTGGATGAGACTGAATTTCACAGGCATCAACAGTTCTACTACACAGTACACACCTTGTATGTTCAATAACAGAATAAGGGATATTGCATATCTACAATGGGGTCGCAGCTGTACTACTTACACGGGTTTGTCATCGAGGGTTCATACCTACTTTCTGTAAGCGAGCTTTGATCTGAGACCGTAATAGTTTCCAAAGGGAAAACTGTGAGCCAAAGAACCGTACTCTTACCAATTTTTTCGATCCTTCTCTGACGAACTCTACATCCTTGGTGAGATCGTATTTTTTGGCCTGTGCTTCCGCATCGTTAAGCAGAGGCAATGTGACAGAACCGTTGGATTCTAGGCTTTTGATCCAGCCGCGCAGTAAATAGTTCACTACCTGTATAGATGATGAAAAATGATATCCCACAAGTTAACGGTAAATACAAGAATAAAGGCCACATAGTACAAAGTATATGGGTTGGTTTGTTTGTGATAACAAAGGCAATATATTTACGCTTAATTTTATAAGAAATATCCTATCTCAACATCTGACATAGTTAGCTTCACAAATTTTCAATAGCACTTAAAACCGATCCTTAAATGTTGAACTATTTCAACAACAAAAAAAGTTTGGATATGGAAATGCGTTACCATACACATTATGGTGGAACTATCTTATAAATTAGACGAGATTTTTTCACAACTGCAAAGTATAACCATTATATTTTATGTCGATTGGGGCAAAGATTTTTTGATTTTTTAGGTTTGGATTATAATGAACTATATTAGAATGATTCGTTAAATCATGTGCATTTCTTATCTATGTAAAGTGCAAATGATGTTTGCTACCAAGGGTCAATCAGAAACAATCTCTTTGTAAGCACTAACTAGGGTAAGGTTGCGTACATCACACTCCCAAACCCCGCCTAGGTGGGAGCCCCTTAATGATATTGGGGTAATGAAAAATTGTTATATATCTCCATCTACTAAACATACTGTAATTATTGAAGGTAAATTAAGTCAGAACTCAGAACATAGTGTATAGAGAAGGCATACCTCAGGAACTTCATCATGAGGACAATGACCTGCAGGGCTTATCTCATAATATGGAGCATCTGGAAGTTGCTTCTTCACCTGTTGACCCCAAATGGGCTTCACCCATGGATCTTCCTTTCCATACACGAGGCAAACAGGAACATTGCTTTCTCGACATCTACAAAAATGGAAATTAAAAGGTCCTAAGTAACGAAATCAACTCTGATACAAAATCAACACTTCTATTATGCAGGCAAAGAAGGCAAGGATAACGTTCTTTTGTTTACCTTGATAGAGATTCATTGAAAGAAAATTGACCGGTGGGGGCACACATGATTGAGGCAAATGCAGCAGCAGCAGCGGGATGCTCTGTTACCTCAACGATCTCGGAAAATACTTTATTAACATCTGTTGTGTGGTCAGCATAAACCTGCCTCAGTAATTCTGCTATAGTTTCCGGATCACTCATTTTCTGCCAACTACAATTAACAAAGACGACCTATTTCAGACTTCCAATGCAGCTCACATTGACATTATAATATATAGCTGTATAATTACTTCAAATCATAGCAAATGAAATATGGTTTCCTACTACTTTTTGTTTCAGCGGTCTACACAGAACTCAAATTAAAAGATCAGATATGAAACTTACACTATGTCCATGAACTTCGTTACATTGGGAGGTAGAGGAAAAGTTCCAGCCCAAGGAAACATCTTAGCTAGTAAAGGAGATTTTGACGAATTAGGAAGAAAACCCCAGAAAGGTGTTGCATTAAGCAGGGTAACACCCTTTACCAACTCGGGGCTACTTGCCGCAAAATAGGTTGCGACGTATCCTCCAAGTGAGTTCCCAACAACATAAACTGGTTCACCAATGACCTGTAACCATTTTTTAGGTTCCGTCACATATAAACTCAACTGTAAAGAGAGCTACAATCTGTTTTGAGAAAGTAACACAGTACAGGTATTAGAAAAAAAAGTGCCATGAATGGCAGCTAAAGTTTGAAATTATTTTCGATACATAAGGTATCACAAAGGTGACAACCAGAAGTTCCCACGTCTTTGAGGTTGGAGTACATGTCGGTTTTATAATAGGGGGTGTACTGGACTATAGTTATGAGATCTATCCAAGAAGCAAAAGGATATATTATAAAAAGATGAACATGTTTTTGTGCTTTGACAAAATAATCAATAGCATCGATATTAAATCCTCAGATAATGTTATTCACCAACATATGCACTTTTTATTATCTCTTCAGTAGAATCATTTTCATCTATCACAACACATTGGGTATTCATCAACACTGTAACCATGATCAATGCTTCCATAAGCAGTCATACTCACAGAGAATTAATAAAATTACCTGCTCAATGAAGTACTGCACTTGATCCTTCCATAGATCAACAGAGTAAACAAGTTTCTCTGCCCATGGTTCAGCTTTCTCTCCAAAGCCCCATGCTTTATCCTTCTGTTCAGAGGGACTGGCTTCCTTCAACAAAGGAGCAGGATCTTCAACAGGCAAAGACTTGCCTTGGCCAAGAAAATCCAGAGCCCATACTCTATAATCGCGCCCTAAATCCTTCAGCTGTTTTTCATAGTGAAAGCTGCCAACACCAAATCCTGGAAGAAAGAGCAGTGGTGGGGAATTCACATTCTGACTTCCAGCTTTCGCATAATGTACATTAAACTTTGGCTTCCATTCCCAATAACAACTACTGATGGGAGCACTTGATTCACCTTTTGATTCGTCTGGCAACCCTGGGATCTGAACCTTCGGCACTGAATCTGCACTATCAGACACATCCTCTAAACTTTGTTCCCCACCAAGCACAGTCCCACTAAAACTTTCATTGAAGGCTCTTGTTGGAGAAACCTGGTGACTTCTAATGGAGTTGAGTGACCCAGCAACTTCTTGTTGATAGGTATTGGTAACTAAATAATGCTTCCTAGAGTAGAAACTAGAAGAACTACTACTACTACTTACGCTACATAAAACTTGCGTCTTTTCCGCTGCAGAAGGCAGCAAGCTTTGTGAGCTTGTTTTTTTCTCAGCTAAAAGTAGCCTCACAGGAGAAGGTGCTGAATGGTATAAAAGAACTTCCATGTGAAAGAAAAACCTTTTCTGCAGGAGGCCAAAAAAAGACAATATCAAACAAAGAAAAACTTGTCATAAATTGATCTCAAGGCAATAGTTGACGAGCAACAAAAGCAGTATGTGTATCCAATAATTTTAAAAAAGAAAATAAAAATGAAAAGACATTCCTCCAAGTCTCTATTCAGAAAACATTATACAGAACTTCTAAAATAAGTGTACTAGAATTCTCTCCCAGAAATGTTATACAACTGCTAACCAAGTAATGGAACTATGCTCTACGCCTCTACCATAACATCCACGCAAAGGCATGATCAAAGTTCTTTTTAAAATGCAGACCGAAGCATTCATAACTGAAAACATATGATTGGTGAATGGTGATATATGGCTGGTGTCGTACATCTCTGTATATTCCAGATCTCACACCCTTGTTATTGAGAGGTGAACATCTTAACTAGATTTACAATATAAACATCTCAATAAGTCAATATCCCCTGTTGCCCAACTCCACAGCCTTGAGTAAAAGTCCTGCTGACCAAAGTAATCTTAATTAATATGCAGTACAATCTTTGAGTGTTGCTTTCAATTTTGGAAAATCCTCATTTTCCAATTCAATCATTAATAGTCTAATGTCTAAATTTTACTTTATTTCTTCCTACTTTGGCAAATATCCATCTTTCAACTCTCCTAAAGACTAGTTTATTACTTTCATTTCGGGAATCCCTCATCATTCAACTCGTAATCAGCTTCCTAATAACATTTTATTACTTCCAATTTCGGGAATCCTCACCAGTCACCATTCAACTCAAATCAACTCCTTAACATATAACAACTAGTTTGCTAGTTCTAATAATGGAAATTCTTGGTTGTTCAACTTAAAAGCTACCTCATAAAGACAACATACATTGAAAATTCCCAATTCTTCAACTCAAAATCAACTTCCTAAAAACTATTATGTACTTGTTACTCCAATTTCAGGAATCCCTCATCGTTCAACTCGAAAATCAACTTCCTATTGACCACTTGGTAACTTTCAATTTTAGGAATCCCTTACCATTCAACTCAAATTGACTTCTTGACAACTAGTTTGCTAGTTCTAATTATGGAAATTCCTGAATGTTGAACTCTAAAGCTACCTGCTAAAAACAACTTACACTGGCAATTACTTATTGTTCAACTCAAAATCAATTTTCTTAAGACAATTACGTTACTTTATTTTTTTTCAGAAATTCCTCATCTTTCAATATAAAATCAACTTCTTAAAGACTACTATAATTCTTCCAACTCCATCAATTCCTCATAATTTAGCTCAATCTTGACCTTCTACAACCTAAAAATCTGATATTCCTTCTAACTCCATAAATTTCTCAAATTTAAACGAAAAAAGCACCTTCTAAAGACCAAAAAATTTTCCAATTATGTAACAGTAGACAATAAATAGATAGGTTTAAATTCTTACCGAAGGCATACTCCAGTGACAATATATCTCTTTCCAATATATCTCTTTCCAATATAGAACTTATCACCAACATAAAATATGCTAAAATTACCCTAATTCAATACCTAATTCTAGTTCCTTCACAAAAATTCAGAAATATAATCTCCTTTAATTCATCCTAAAAAAACCCTAACTCTACCAAAAACAAAAACAACAACAAAAGTCACAATTAGCTTTTCAATAATTTTCCACTCTTTTTGCCAGCTAAGCATAATTATAATCATTTTCCCAAAAAATTACACTAAAAACATCAGATCAACAAGTAACAAATACACAAAAAAAATTCCAACTTATAAATTCTAAATTCAGAATTAAAAAGCGCAATTAAATCAAAATAGATCAAATAATCAGTAAATCAAATAAAGAAATGATCAGATACAAACTTAAAGCATAACTAACTTACCTACTAAAAAAACTGTGAAATTTAGTGAAAGAAGAAATGATTAAAGAAAGGAATAGAAAATGTATTTAGATTCATATAATTTAGGAAGGTCGAGAATTATAAAGAGAGAGAATAAGAAGGAAGTTCATACTAATAGCCAATAGGCGTAATAGACTAATAGTACAGCAGGCTGTTTGAAAGAAGACGTAACTCCGTAACCATATGTATTGGGTCCGACCATGTTTGGACCTTGGTTTTGCTTTCTACTGCCTACGTTTATTAAACGTGTCAAATGAGTTTTCTTTGTTCCTTTTTGGTGCTAAAAATATCAGTATATCTTAATTTATAAGTTAAAATATAGTCACGTGAGATTTTATTTGATTTGTCTCACTAGAATTATTAATATTAAATTTTTTATTTTTTTGAATTTAAATGTTGCATCGACAAGTGTGAATAATTAAATGAGACAATTAAACTGAGTAGCAGGTAATATTTTTTAAAAATTTAAAAGTAAAATTAATTAGTAATATTTGATGTTTATTAGCATTTGATTGAATTAAATTAAATTAGATACAAAATTGAAATTAAGCTAGAGAGGATTAGCTTGAGTAATAAATAAGCAAATAATTACTTTATTGCAGTATTGTTTTTAACTTTTTATGTAAGTTTTGTTAGTCCATGTTACTAGCCTAAGTTTGTATTTATGTGATGGTGAATTGGTGATGCTATTATGATGTTGTATGCATATGAGATTGGTAATTAGGTTAAGTGGTCGAAATTCTATAATTTAATCTATATTAATTATTTAGTGACGGTAGTTCTCCCAAAAAATACATATAATAGACATTATGTAATAGGCCTAAACCTTAAACTTGTACTTCGCAAATTATACAAAATATTTTACTCCTTTGATAGTAGAAATATAAATTGTGTTTGCATTTGCCTTAAAAATAAATGTGTAATCCAACAACAAAAAATTATGAAATTAGACAATGTCTTCTAATACAATTATACAAAGATTCCCTAATTGATGGAAAAGCAACGGGGGGTATTAGTGCTTAATTAGATGCCAAGTATTACCCTTTCATTTTCCAGGAGAAAATCTAACCAAACAAGGAGGTTATTCTCTTCACGCAAAATCATCTACTTCAAATTGGTCTTTTTTCTTAACCTCATGTAAATCGAAACAAAAGTTAACATCAATTTCTCTCGTTTTCACTTAATTTCAACTGTACCCACTAATTATTTTTAATTGAAAATGTTTTAATTTGAGTCATTAATCTGGGTAAAAGAAATGTTTGGATGTGTCTAAGGTGTTCGACGATATGCCTAAGTGAAATGAGATTTTTTTTTATTTGTTCTGTTGGATGATAGGGAACATAAGAATTAAAGAAAATTTGTTTTATCTAAGGAATTTCAATTTTTTATATGCACCCAGAAAATCGCGAACATTGATGGGCTTGATCTATGTTGGAATTTTGCAATTTACAGGAATTTGTTTTGTTTAAGTATTGCAACTAACAAGAAAAAGAATGAATTTTGAAGACTCTGGAATGGAGAATTATGTTAGTGATTGTGAAACAATGTAGGAAAAATAAATGAAATGCTAGTTTAAGATCTTCAACTCAGCCTGTGAGTGCCGGTCCTAAGCCCTAATAAAGGAGGGTGAGCAGTAGGTTCGTGATAATCAGCTAAGTAAAACCTAGTTACATTCTAATGTCCCATGATCATGAACAAAATATCTCTATTACTTTATTTAGTTGACCCAATCTTTGGGAGTTGTAGTTGTTTAAGCTCTTTAACGAGTTAAGTTGAGCTTGAATTACTAGTGATTAGAATATCAGCATCATTGATATAGTAGTTAATGATGATCATAAGCTGGTGTAAGTTTTCAAGCAGGTTGATCATTAAGCAGATATAGATAAGATTCCTATGTTGTGATTGTATTATTTATGCTTCTTTGAGTTCATTGATTGGTATGTGACATTGCTTTTAGAAAGAATTTTAAATTGATGTTGGTAATGCAATACTCCCCCATATTGTTGGAATTGAGGTTTTGACATTGCTGTTGTAATGCAATGCAGAGACATGACATTACTAATTTTCCTTTGGATTTACATCATCAGGTTTAAGATGGAAATGGTAGCAATGATTTCCATTTTGAGATTTTGGCTTGATGGAGTACTAGCACATTTCAACAATGTTACACTAAAAAAGGTAACCTTTTAGATGATTTTGCTACGAACTGGCCATTATTATCTATTCCATTGCATTACCCCAATGCCTATGGTCGAATGTATGCAATCTTACCGTTGTTCAGAGACGAAGCCTGGAATTTGAATTAGGGGGCAAATTGTCGATGAAAATAATCCGAAACAAAAAATTATAAATCTTTCGCCTCATCTAAATAATGGACATCTTGCTATGAACTGGCCGATGAAAATAATTTGGGGACATTTGTTACTCTGTGATTATTTCTTTTTCTGGATTTATACTGTTTCTCCTAGTTAAGAAGGTTCCATGAAAATTTGGCAACTTAATGAAAAATGAGATTGGGTTTGACTTTGGAGATCCCTGGATTCTGCTTTTCACTTCAGAGTTCAGTGTAATTTTTTTGTTAAGAAGATATAGAATTACATCAAATATATAATTTATTGTAGGATATGTTTAATGAACCAAGTCAACCAAAAGTTTAAGCTGATTTATGTAGCCAGGATATGTTACAATATGCACAACTTAATGGTAGGTGGGTGGAGAGTTTGGAGAGTAGTGGGGCCTCTTCCTACTCATTACATTGTGCTGTGGCATTGTGCCTAGGATGTCAGCCCTGGTTGTTGAAGCTTATCTGATCTTATGTTGCAATCAAATGCTATATATTATTGTTCATGATTCATGAAGTTAATTTTGAATTGTAATTTGTAAGCGTGTACTAGTCAATGTTTTCTCGTTTTACAGCATGTCACCAGCACAGATTTTTTAATATGATTGGACGATCCATGCTTATAATATACTTAACTTCATTTTTATATTGAAATCTCTACATATTTATGCATTGTATATTATAGTATTGCCCAAACCATTACCATTTGTCCCTTTGAATTTGTTCCTTTGAATGTGCTACATTGTGATTTACGTGAGAGCGTTTTAACCCCAATGTAGCAAATTCAAAGGGATGAACACGTTTTTATTCTTACCTCTTCTATTTGTAATTAGTCATTTCAATGTTAATCTGCACATGTGACCTTACCTGGAAAGAATAAAGACATTAAAAATAACATTTTTCAGTGAATGTCATAATGTACTGATGAAGAAACAATGTTAAAAATTTTGGTTATCCATAATCCTCTATACTGGGATAAAAATTGTAATTAGACTATTAAAATTCAAATCTGATATCCCTTTGTCTATGTTGGGATGAAGCTGTTCAAGCAGATGTAGCTTGCAGGACTTTACCTACATTATCTGCTCATTTGCTGTTTTACCTTCTTATAGATGATATTGCTAGATCAGCTGTTTCGTAAGGAAAGAAAATAGTGTATGATTACTTGTTTAGAGTTAAGAAATATATTTCCCAATTTAGTTTTCGAGATTACAATTTCGGGAATGGTTTGACTTTCTGCTGATGGAATATAGCCAAGAGGTTCACACAATAGAATCATTAACAGTTATGCTGCTATAGTGGTCACCCTCACCTATAACATGCAGCCGGCCTGCTTCACTTTGATGAATATCTTATTTGCACTGAAAATAAATTACCAAACACCATTTTCTTATTGATTGCTGATAAAAGCCTTGTAAGTAGATACATATTGAGGAGTACAGAATACGTATTACTCTAAGAAAAAGGTAGCTGAAGTGTAGAAATGAGAGACCAATGTATGGGCCTTCATTTCCCTTCTACGTCTAAGTTACAGCTTTTGTTGTTTGTTCTTCTTCCTGCACTAGGATTGGTTCATTCAAAGTGTGTCCTGTTCAATTTTGGTGATTCAAACACTGACCCTGGAGGTTTAATTTCTGGTCTTGGCCTTCTTCTAGGTCCTCCGACTGGTCAGCAGTTCTTCCATAGACCCACTGGTCGCTTCTGTAATGGCCGACTATACATTGATTTCATTTGTACGTGTCTTTTTCTGTTCTCACATTATGGAATGTAATTAATCTATGAGTATACTGTTTGTAAATTGTAATTGGTTGAATTTTGTTCGACTTTTTTTTATGTACGTTTGGAAGTAAGCATTTTGGAAAGTAAGTCATTTTTACATCTTTTGCAGGTCAAAGCTTGGAGATAGATCTTCTGAGTGCATACTTGGAATCTTCTGGTTCAGATTTCACTTACGGTGTGAACTTTGCTGTATCTGGTGCCTCAACTGTAAACAGTGGTGGCAGCCCTTTCGCATTGTCCACTCAGACAGGGCAATTCCGTCACTTCCAGATTCGCACAAGAGAGCTTAGAGAACATGGTGCTTTACTGCTTTCTTTAGTATTGCTTGTATTGGCTTGTGCTATCAACGCACAGTTTGAGTGTTACATATACAATGAACAGTTATGTTTGTTGGTTAGTTCTGTTCGAGACATCTCTTTAAATCTGCACATATCTTGAAATCACACCATATCTTCTTGTATGTGTTTACAGGTGAGGGATCAATGATAAGTGAAAAGAAGTTTAGTAACGCGGTCTATTCAATAGACATTGGGCAAAATGATATCACACTTGCTCTTGGTGCGAACCCAAGTTATCAATATGTTGTTAACCAGATTCCATCTATAATGGAGAGAATTGAAGAATCTATAAAAGTGAGCTAACTAATATATGCCCAAGAATTATTATTAATTTTTTCCTTGGGCTTTACGTCTTTATATTTCAGCTTGCAATACAATAGACTAACTTTGTAAAATTGGAATTGGATTGCCTGTGGCATGAAGCTTCTGCCTTTGTAATCGCTAATTACTCATGTTATCGTAATTATTTTCAAGCTCAGTTCTCTGTCATCAAAGCGTTCATGTTAGTTTGCGATCAGTAATACTCTCTATACCCTTTTGAATTTGCTACATTATGCCAAAAAGCTCTCACTTCGGTTGTTGAAATGTACCAAATCCAAAGGGATAGAGTGGAAGAGAGTACAATAAGATCAACTTAACTGCTTCATGTCATTTCATTTGGGTGATGATTGACCTCAAAATTGTGCAAGATCTTGATTGTTCACTTCTTTTACGGCAGGGACTATACGTACATGGCGCAAGAAAGTTATGGATATACAACACAGGACCACTAGGCTGTTTGCCACAAACTCTAGCATTGCATAAGAAGGATGACAGTGAACTTGATGAAATCGGGTGTCTGGCACTTTATAACAATGCTTCAAAAGCTTTCAATGAAGGCTTAAGGAACCTCTGTGATAAAATAAGATCTGAACTTCAGGATGCTATTATCGTGCACATTGATATGTATGCTATCAAATATGATCTCTTTGCCAATCCATGGAAATATGGTAAGTCCCATGAATTGAGATAGTTTTAAGGTGCATTTCTCTGATACGAATCTAGAAAGGTTATGTAATAATGCTACATTATGGTTGATTATAGGCTTTGAGAATCCATTCATGGCTTGCTGCGGCTTAGGAGGACCTCCATATAACTACGTAGATAATAAGGCTTGCGGTAGATCACCTTCTGTAACTTCATGTTCTGATCCTTCTCGGTCTGTGATGTGGGATGGAGTTCATTATTCCGAAGCAGCCAATGCTGTAATTGCATCCAAGATATTGTCAGGCGAGTACTCTAATCCGTTTATTACGTTGGAAAGTTTCTGCAGAGGGGAATATTTTTAGCTCACATGTGCCAAGTTCCTCCTAGATAGCCAACAGGTTGGAGTATATGCTATTACCAACATCTAGTGATGCCTGTACACTTTCAGTGACTACCTTGTTTTTTCCTTCTATCTGTTTTGTTTCAAAGGGGAGAAAGAGTCATGTTTATCAGTGTAGATAGCTAAACATATTATTAATATTGTCTAAGGAACTCATTGTGAAGAAAATGTACAAAAGCTAGAGCATTGACATTTGTTTATTATTTCATTAAATTCGCGTGTAAACTTTTCTTTGCTGCGTAAATCAAATATTGCATTGGAAAAGGTTTGATTGTTTGTTGAGTTTATATCATCGCATTGCATCAGCCGCTTTGTAAACGTTTTCAAAAAACAAGCTAATATTTCCCGCGTTGTGAAAGTGTAAGAAATTGCATGTTGGGCCATTTCAAGGGATATCTCATGCTTTCAGCCGATATTTAATGTTATGGTAACCGTGTACTCTCGTTACCACATCAATGTGCCGTCACCGCAGTCGCCACATGTGGTGAGAGTTTCTGTTTTATGCATGATAGAAGACAGCATTAATTCCCTCCACTTTTTATACAAAGATGTTTGGGTGTTGCAGTAATTAGAAGTCTTTTTGAAATTTAGTTAAGTCTTAGCTAGCATGGTCAAAGCGTTTGACAGAATACCAATTCATTATACTTCTTTTTGGATTAATTTCTTCCAATGGATGATAAGGGGTGAAAAGGACACTACAACAACAATGCTGAAGCCTTTAATTCTAACAATATGGGGTCGGTTAAATAAACCAAAATAAATCAACGTGAAAGATCATCGATCTAGCACATTTGTTTTTTTTTCACCAAAATCGCGTGTAAAGCTTATCTTTGCTGAGTAAATCAAATATTGGATTGGAAAGGGTTTGATTGTTTGTTGAGATTACATCATATATGTATTTGGTATAAGACCACATCGCATTGCGACGGCCGCTTTGTAAACATTTTCAAAAAACGAATTGATATTTCTCGCATTTTGAGTCATTTCAAGGGATGTCTCATGAAAGATCGGGGTTGGCTACATAACCCAAAATAAATCAACGTGAAGATCGTCAATTAAGGAATAATAGAGCCCCAAAATATATTGATTTAAGGGATTATCATTGATAGGCCAAGCCTGAAATCTGATGGGCTTAAACTTTGTTATGCTATCTGACTTCTGGTTTAACTCTAGTTTAGTCTTGGGTTTGGCTTGTCTGTGGCAATGTACTTTGTTACATCATAATTTGCGTGCTTAATTTGAGCCAGTACACAAGCCCAGCTAATGGTATTTAGTCTTTGATCTTTTGTTTGGCTGTTGATAGCTTATTTTACTTGATGCTTGCAAATAGACATCTGTATTTGATCACTGATTAGTAACACTTGCAAACTGCAACATAGTGCAAAACTTTGAATACTAATAGCTAGACTTGTGTAATATTTGCAAATTGCAACCATAGTGCAAATACAAGACCACATGAACTGTAAAGGTTTTTAAATCTATCCAACCGATATTTACACATCGTAAAAGTTTAAAAAACCACATTTTATCTGGCTTAAAGGATTTTTCATTGTTCTGGACTTCTGGTCGTTATTTAAGAGTACATCATAATGACCTTTACTGCAATCGGAACCACATTTTTGCACTATGGTTGGCCATTGTATGATTCTGGGTGTAGTTGGAAATTGTTTTATGTTGAAGGCATTCTGATCATGAGTATGTATGAATCAAACATATACTCTGTAAAATATGGTATGTGATTTACTATCTGTGGATGCCAATGGAAAGAAGTGAAGAACCATGCTGCAACATCTCATTTGCCATCTATAAAGCTATAGGCCTATAGACTATATGCATAAGCTGCAACCTGGGAAGATTACTTATATTTCAAACTTGGTTGTGGTAGATTGACTGATGGAGTAAGAGCAGCAACAATTACAGCAGAGATTTGACAAGCTGGTAAAGGTCAGTTTGTTTATATACTTGCTGTGAAATGGTTGAAAATTGTGATTTAATGAAGCTTGTATCCCTATGATGATACTGATTTTGTAAATAAGTTTTGGCTTGCTTGAACCCACCATTTATATGCACTTTGGCCACCTTCATGATTTTTCTTATAAGTTCATAGAGCAAACTGAGGGTGATCCAGGATTCTAATTATGGAGGGGCTGCAAGCCTGCAATAATTGTATTACATGCAGAGGTTAACTATTTAATACTTTTGACTTATATATTATATTACTACGAACATCTATTAGTTTTCTTTGGTGTAGTGTAGCCCCCACTTAATTTTTTTATTTTTTAATATTTTACCACTTTAGTCATGTTCCTTCTACATTTTTCTTGTTTTGGTGGGGCCATGGCGATCTCAAGTCTCTTTGTAGGTCCACCACTGCCCGGAGAGATCCAATAATTCTAGTTTGAGTTCAATATCATTTCAGTAGTCTATGATAAAGGTTGAAGTGTCCAATGTATTATCCACATGTGAGTTGTTCCACATCGGAGAAAGAGAAGAGTATGCATCACTTTATATACTCAAGGAGTAACCCTTACTAATACCAGTTGGTTTTAGTAGTGAATTTTCTTTGGGTTTATGAATGGACTACTTCTCCTCCTTGTTTGGGTTGCCCAAGCCCATTTTCTAAATTCTATCAATAAAAATATAGAAAACTTAACACAAGGAATTCTCTTCTTTTTTAGTTTATTTTGCAATTATGGATCATCACATGTATACTCAGCATATGTGCTGAAGCATTCTTTATTGCAATTCTAGTTCTTTATATTTCTGCTGATAAGACTGTCAATATTAGGTCTTGCCCCATTTAGTATACTGTCTTGTCTGAGCTTTACTTGTGCAGTCATACTTGATGATCCACATGCCAACAATACACTAAATTGTGCAATTTGACAAAGTCAATGCCTTTGGATGCATACAAGATCTCTACAGTTTACTTTAAATCTGTGATTGATTGTTTATTACTATTTTGTCCCATTCAATTTGCCCCATTTTTATTTTTAAATATGACCCCACTACTTTTGCCCTCTATATTCTCTCTCTTATTTCTAAATACCCCACTATTTTTAACCATTATACCCAATTTCTGTGTCAACCCAAATGGGGCTAAATGACTGAGTCAAAGGAGTATATTTAGCATTATGCGAAAATGTGGAACAACGCGGTGATGCGGTAACGCCAAAATCTTGAGATTTCTCTTGTACGTGTTTACCGGCCTAAAATACGGTTTTATTACACATGATGATATGTGTTTTGTAAATTTGAAAACTTTTATAACATGATCGATACAATACGAGTGGTCTTATTTTTCACTGATTTTAAAATGGCCATGGGGCTTGTTGAAGACTTCACACTCTATTTCTTCCAATATTACTCGATGTCAATTTGCATATACGATACTGCCAAAGGAAGTCCCTAAATATAAGGAATATATTTAGCCATACACAACTGTACTGAGAAGAAGACTTGATCTATAAGTTGGTCTTCTCTTGACCAATACAAGTAGACTAATATAATATTCCGTCAGATCTTATCATCTGTACAATTGAAGTGCGAAACGCGAAACATTTCCCCTATCAAAATGGTACGTACACACGATTAGAAACACTTAATTAACATTTATCGTTTCTCGTTTGCATCAGGATGGAAAAACTTGTCTATTCTTTCTTTTTTTGTTTAGTGCTAAGTTATGTTGTGTTCTACGTACACGTGTAATATAAAACTTTTGATTTATGATTAGTATTATGGTTATATTTCTTACGTATGTAAATGTATATGGATGCCATCATGATTCTATCTTAGTGTCTAGTCGACGAATTTCACTTCTTAAGTTTGCAAAACACTAAATTAACGCGTCTTATTACTCATCTCGTTTCTCGTATTTGAGTTTTGTTTGTTTACTTTGAAAGCTACTGAATATAGGCAATAGTCTGCTATTAGGAAATTGAATATGATCAAGTGGTTGATAAAGTAGAGTCACTCATTCTTGTTCTGATCCCTTAGCTATCTTCATAGAAACTTGTTACTTTTGATAGTATTATAAATTAGTGTATTAAATTTATAAGCTGCATGTGATCTTTCCTATTTTCTGATTAAATAACTCATAGTCAAATGTAGGCTCAATAACAACAATGTTAGATTCTTAACCCCAAAAGATTTAAATCTGCTATATGAACTAACATATCAGTTCCAACGGGCGTTCAGATCAATCCTTCTTCTCATTTATTCCGATTTTTTACCTTCTCAATCTGAAAGTCTAGATCTTTCAAATCCTTTTCTAGTTTCCACTCATGCCTTCCAAGTCATTTTCGGTCTTTCTTGCCCTATTTTTAGGTTGAAGACTATAAATATTGAATAACAAGCAATACAGTTTTAGACACATCTGAAGTGAAGAAATGAGGAACCAATATGCTAGCCTTAGTCTTCTTTTTGCATTTCTTCTTCCTGTACTATGTTTGGCTCACTCAAAAAAATGTGTTCTTTTCAATTTTGGGGATTCAAACACTGACCCAGGAGCTCTAATGACTGCTCTTGGCCTCTATCTAGGTCCTCCGTCTGGTCAACAGTTCTTCCACAGGCCCACTGGTCGCTTCTGCAATGGTCGACTCTACATTGATTTCATTTGTATGTATTTTTACACCCAGTCATAATCGGATTTGTTTAACATTTTCTGTAATCGATGAAGCTAAAAATAGCTACAATTCATTACCCCAACCTGACCCTTTTGACCGTTGGCGGCAAATATCATTTGTAACTTCACATAAATAAGAAGTGCACGTGATTTGATAAGCCATCTTAATATAGCCCATATAACCGTTTAAGCAGTATTTTGAAAAATAAGTCTCTTTTACTTCTATTTTACAGCTCAAAGATTGAAATTAGGCCTTCTGAGTGCATACCTAGAATCTTCAGGCTCAGACTTTACTCATGGTGTAAACTTTGCTGTATCTGGTGCTTCTACTGAAGTTAGTCTATACATTCCCTTCTCACTATCCACTCAGGCAGGCCAATTCGGTCACTTTCAGAATCGCACAAGAGAACTCAGGAGAAGAGGTTCAATTCTCATTACTTATTAAAATTCATAAACTTGTCTTGAGATTATGTCATAACTTATATACACGTCACAGGTAAGGGGTCCATGATCAGTGAAAAGGAGTTCCGAAATGCTGTATATGCAATAGATATTGGGCAGAATGATATTAATCTTGCTCTTGTGGCGAACTCAAGTTATCAACTTGTTGTTGACAAGATTCCAATCATCCTCGAGAGGATCGATAATTCTACCAAGGTGAGTTTCCATATATTTGTTACTGTTGATATTCTTCCTGCCCATATTGACTGGTGTGTATGATGTCAGAATGGAAATCTAGTATATATTGTGTAATTCAAAGACTAGAATAAGAGATCGATGATGTAAAGATATTATAAGCATTCGAGAGGCTTGTTATTCCTAGGAATGAGTATAGACTCGCTGAATGTGCATACAAAATATTTGATGCTCGCCTCATACTTGTTTTTGATTTATATTAGCTTTCCCTTCTTTAGATTTATCCTGTTTTAGAAAATTCTCCCAAACTAACTCATACTGAAGTACCCACAGTACCCCTATCCAATATATGACACAGAGCCACTTAATGACGATGGTGTAGTAGAATATGTCAAGGAATCCACTTACTCAAAAGCTTAAGCCGATGGTTGAGACCTCAGGATATGTTTTATGCTCTAACATGTCCCTTCACACGAGAGCCCTCTGGACCAGAAGTGTGGATATAGCATAGACCCTCCTCATACTTGGCGCCGAATATTTCACTTTAAATGGGGGATAGTTGAGATTCAAACCCGTGACCTCTTGTCACGCTAGCTTCATGTACCATGTCAAGGAACCAACTCAACCAAAAGCTTAAGCTGATGGTTGACGCCCCATGATATGTTCTATACTCTAACAGAATATTGGTGTTGTATCAATCCATTGTATTTGGATTATGATTACTGCTAGTTTCTGCAACTGTCTTGAATGGTTCGCCTTCACGCTACAGGCGTTGTACAAGCTTGGCGCCAGAAAGTTCTGGATATACAATACAGGGCCGCTTGGCTGCTTGCCTCAAACACTAGCATTGCGTAAGAAGAATGACAGTGAACTTGATGATTTAGGGTGCTTAGCACTATATAACAATGCTGCTAAAGCTTTCAATCAAGGGTTGAGTACACTTTGTGATAAAATGAGATCTGAACTCAAGGATGCTTCAATTGTGCATATTGATATGTATGCAATCAAATATGAACTGTTTGCCAATCCAGGAGATTATGGTAAGTTCTAAACTTTTAGTTTATATTTACCTATATGCTCTTCTTGCATAAAAACAGTGCATTCTTGGTTTCCCTAGCTCTTGTTGGGACTGGGAAGGCATGTTGACGAGATCTTAGAAAGCAATGGCAAAATCACACCAAGGGCCCTCCGGTCTAAACACGTTCCCTATTGTATTTAACCCGGATCCCTTACTAATTTATAATATATGACGCATGGCTGTATGGGTTGATTAAATAAAACTAAATCGAGTAAAATTCAGTCGAAATCAATATTTTAAGTTATATTGTTCGAACCTTATAATTAATAGACTTTGAAGAATCGTAATGGAGTATACTAAGTGTTTGAATAGAGTTTGGCAATTTTTCGAAATTACAGTCCGGTATGTTGTTAACTGTAGGCTTTGAGAACCCGTTAATGGCTTGTTGTGGCACCGGAGGACCTCCTTACAACTATGTAGACAAAAAGACTTGCGGTGAGCCTACAGCATCCGCTTGTTCTGATCCATCTCGTTCTGTGAGCTGGGATGGAGTTCATTACACCGAGGCAGCCAATGCTGTTGTTGCATCCAAGATTATGTCTGGCAACTACTCAAAACCATCTGTTACGCTCCAAAGTTTCTGCCATGAAGATTTCCTTTAGAAGCTGGAGCTGTTTGATTACTGCAGATGTGCACAATACTTGTGACTTCTATTATTACTTCATAAAACAAGTTGCATGTTATATTATCCAATGTACATTACTATTCACTATTCAGTTCATGATCATTTGCTATTTTTAGCTTAGAATTAGAATTATATTCTCGATACCAAATTGTATTGTATTATTACACATATATTCCAATCACATTTCTTTCAATATATCCATCTTGTATTTGATCTTAATGTTCTACTACAACTAGAAATGTCCAAATTTGAACCATCATCGTTATCATTATAACTTATATATCACCTCAAAGTTATCTTTAGGGTCTCCGAAAGTTGAACAACGGCAGACTACCCTTTTATCCAAAGAGATAAGAGATTGCGGCTGATGAGACCTTTTACTTGAGAATAACATGCTAATGAAAACAAATGACTCAATACAAAGACAAATAGTAAGGCAATGTAATGTAAGACAAAACCTGTTTAAACATCCAAATGTACACCTCTATTCACAACCAATACTTTATTTAAGAAAAATTGAGTTTTATCTCAATTAAACTGAATATCACTCTTCCAATACAAAGTCATGAATTCAATTCTCACTAATTCCTTCCTATTCGTAAATAAAAATACTCCTTTCAACAAACTTACCCTTATAAAATTAATTAACCCATTGAACCATTAGAAGTATATTAAGAGGAACCTTCAACACAATTGGGTTACCGAACCACCCAAAAAGCCTCTCCAATCGGATCCAATCAAACCCATGAACATTACCCAATTCAATTCTCACCCAATATTACTCTCCCTTAAACCCTACACCCAAATTTCTTTTCTCATCCAAAATTTTTCTTCAATTCAAAACAAAGCAAAATGAGAAATCAATGGCGTCTTTTTCTTCTTCGTCATCACAATCATCATTTTCATATACCATCAAACATCTCAAGATCACTTTCTCTCATCCAGGTAACTTCACAACCCACTTTTTCTCTTTCTCACTCTTCTTTCCCATCATTTTCTTCTAGTTTTAATCACCCATTTTTGCGCCACTTTTCATCAAATAGTGAAAAATCTGCCGACCCATTAATCTTAATTAACATATTCTCAAAACCCATTAATGGTGATGAGATTAAGAAAGAATTAGATACTAAAAATGTTGTCTTTACCCCTGATCTGATTCCTAATGTGCTTAAAAATTTGAATTCTGACCCTAAAACTGCAATTAAGTTTTTTGATTGGGTGTTGGAGAAAGAAACTGGTAGTTTGAGCTCTAGAGCTTATAACTTTATGTTAGGTGTTTTGGGTAGTAATGGCTTGTATAAGGAATTTTGGGATGTTGTTGATTTGATGATAAAAAGAGGTTATTGGATTAAGAAAGGTGCTGTTGATTTTGTTATTAAGAGATTTGAGAAAGATGGTTCTGAAAATGATGTGAAACAGTTGAAGGATTTGTACTCATACTACTTTAAAAAGTATAATATGTCAATTGAAAAGGCAAGTTCTAGGGTTAGTGATGTTATTATGAGAGAAGTATGGGATGAAAATGTTGAGAAAGAGTTGAAAAACTTAGATGTTGATTATTCTAGTGAATTGGTTAAAAGGGTTTTGGAGAAGTTAAGTGAAAAATCTGAACATCATGTGAAAGGTTTGATCTTTTTTAGGTGGGTAGAGGAGAGTGGATTGTTTAAACATGATCAAGTGACTTATAATGCTATGGCATTAGCTTTATTGAGGCGAAATTGTTTCGATAGGTTTTGGATTGTTGTTGAGGATATGAGAAATGCTGGGTATGAGTTTGAGATGGAGACTTATACTTTATTGTCAAAAAGGTTTATCAAGGAAAGAATGTTGGAGGGTGCGGTTAGAATGTTCGAGTATGCGATGGATTGGGCGAATAAGCCTTCTCGACAAGATTGCACCTTTCTTTTGAGAAAAATCGTGTGTGCGAAGGAGCTCGACATGGATTTGTTTTCTAGAGTGATTAAGGTCTATACCGAGAAAGGTAATGCTTTGGATGATTCAATGCTGGATTCGGTGCTGAAAGCGTTGACTAGTGTTGGGAGGATGAATATGTATAACAAGGTTTTAGGTACCATGGCTGAATGTGGGTTTAGACCGAGTGAAACTATGAAAAGTCGAGTTGCATTTGATCTAAGTAGTGCTAAAATGAAAGACGAAGCGAACAAGTTTATGTTGAAACTCGAGGATTACGAGACCAGCCCTGATGTCAAGACATGGGTATCGTTAATCGAGGGGCATTGTATAAGTGGGGATCTCGAGAAGGCACGAGACTGTTTGGAGAAGCTGATTGAACTAGAGGGTGCGTCTTCTGCAGGAAACGCTCTAGATTTGCTGGTAATTGCGTACTGTAATCGAGAACGACCTACTGAAGCGTGCAAGTATATATCCGATCTAGTGAAGAATAAGGGTTTAAAGCTGAAACATGACACATACAAGGCTCTAATTAGCAAACTTTTGGTTCAAAAACGTTTTCAAGAAGGCTCGAGTCTACTTGATTTGATGAAGTTTAACGGGTTTCCTCCTTTCGTGGATCCATTTATTTCGTATATAGCAAAGAAAGGAACTCCCGATGAGGCAATATTGTTCTTTAAGGCAATGACTTCGAAGGGGATTCCGTCTACAAAAGTTTTCGTTCGAGTATTTGACGCTTATTTTGAGGCCGGTAGACATAAACATGCTCAAATTTTGCTGGCTAAATGCCCAGAATACATCAGAAACCACCCTGATGCTCTGAATCTCTTTTGTTCAATGAAGCCTGAAAATCCTGCTAATCAAATTTCTGTGGCTGCATAGGAAAATTGAATTTGTACTTGATTTATATGTAGTGCAAATTTAGCAGCAAATTTCTCCAAAAAGTTTGCAATGTAGCTCATTTCACTTGTTATTGATTATTGGAACTGACATAATTGATTTGCATTAAGTTTTTTTTTATTATTGTTACATAATTGACAGCTGGTGAGCTGGGGATCGAATGGGAGGCACGTAAATTTAATTGTTATACATAAACCTAATAATATGGATGAATTAAAAAAAACAATTATCTAATGGTATTGTGTTTTCAAACACAACCAACTTTCTTTGTAACCAATCTGAAAAATGATCCATTAATCCTAATGCATGTGCATTATTTGTAACCAATCTGAAAAATGATCCATTTTTCCGCCAACCATCGGTCAACACTGATCCCAACGCTAAAATCCAGTTTATTATGGATCAATTTAAAGATGATAGATGCTTAATAGATTTTCCAAGATTAGACCAAGAGTGTCTGAGCCAAGTCGCTAAGGATTTCCTTGATTTGGTACAAACTACTCCTGGAGATTTTGATATCACCCCAGAACAGGTTTTAACTACTATTGCTCAAGACAATGACTTACCCAATGTCTGTTCATTGGCTTAATAGTAATACATTTACTCTCTTTGCTCCGATTTGTTGTAATCCGTTATCCGCCGTTTACTTTCTATTTCCTTCAATTGTTTTGATTTTTTTTTGCTTGATTAAATGTAAGGCCCTCCTACTTGGGCGTGCTTGAAGTCGAGTGTACTATTACCTTGTTTTATTTTAACTAAAGAGTGATTCGTCTATTTGTTGGACAACTTTTGTTTGAAATGTTTAATTGATTGAAAATTATAATTATTTGATGCCACCTCTCCTCTTTCTCGTCATTTTCTTCTAATTTCCATTAGTTCTTTTCTTTGTTTTTTTTTGTTTTCTTTGTTTTTTTTTTTTTTTTTGTTTTTTAATTTTTTTATGGATTATATCATTATCCCTAATATGTGTAGGATGCCAATCAAACGATCAAACGTATCCAAAAAAGTTATGATTTAAATATAATATATATATTTATAAATATAAATTGGTATTGTATTTCTAAATTGGTACTATATTAATGAATCATTCATTATCTTATAGGTCCGAGGCTGGTATAAATGTAAATTGTTATTGTATTTCTAAATACAATATTTTAGCTTCCAGACTCATTTAAGATGTCAGACCGTGTAGGGTTCCAGAAAATAAGCATCTCATATATTAACAAATTCCTTATAATTCATTAGTTAAGCATTGCTCAACTGGTGACATGTTTTCTGTATATTTTATTTGGTTAGAGGTTCAAAACGTTAGATTTTGGTATTTGTTTCACTATTAATGATTGTCAAACGATTTCATTTTTCAAAATATCAAACATCATATAAATAACGCCTCATATATTATTTGCTCCGCCACTATGAGGGGAAAAGTGATACATACTACTGTTTATAAGACAACACCCGACTATCTGGTTTTTCAAACAACCGATCTCCTGAAAGACCGTCTCTCTAAGAGACGCCTCTCAGAAAGCCCAATTCATTAATGTTTAATACAAAAAAAGATGATAATTAATTTACACACCTATTAGATGTTTTCTATAAATACTTATTTGATGTATCTTAAATGCCTACTTGATGAACCTTAAATTTCAACTTTGCTATCACATACACAACTAGAACTATTTTATTTATTTTCGAAATACAATTGATAGAGTTTCATCATCACCTATGTAAACTCGCGTTCTTGTTTGAAGAATCCATGTCTAAATACAATACCAAATATTTAACACAAATTAAATTAAACCATAATTAGTCTTAAGATTTTAAATAAAGAAAAATCAATAAAACATGAATGTGAAGAGAATGTATATATATTATATGTAATTATGAAGGAGAAAAAACACGGAAATCAAAGAGAAATTGAAGATCATACGTTATAAAATCTTAAAAGCAAAGATGAGAGACGAATGGATGAAAGACTTTGCAATGAAGATGAATGAGAAATTGTTAGAGAAGGTTGAGTAATGCGAGATTTTTAGTTATTGTTATTATTATTATTATTATTATTATTATTATTATTATTATTATTATTATTATTATTATTATTATTATTATTATTATTATTTATTTATTTTTTTTACTTTTTTTTTACAATTCGGTTTCTTAATTATTTGACAAATTCTTTATTAACACCGTCTCACCGTGAGATGGCTTAACATGGACTGATCCAATTTTAAATTTTATAAAATTTAATGAAAAAATTGTTTTTGTCTAGTTAACTCATACTCCCTCTTATTCTCCTTAGGTGTCTTATTTACTTTTGGGACGCTATTCATTTATCACTCTTAAATTGTATTTTATTATTAATCTATTAGTTAAAATATAGTCATGTGGGATCTCATTTGATTCGTTTTAATGTAAAATTTATTAATATCAACTTTTTATAATTAGATATATTAAGGAATAAATAAGTGCATTGGATAGAGTGTATAAAGTAAATGAAACACTTAAGATGAATATCTGGGAGTATGAGTATATATATATATATATATATATATATATATATATATATATTATATATATATATATATATATATTATATATATATATATATATATATATATATATATATATATATATATATATATATATATATATATATATATATATATATATTTGTATCTATTACGCTTTTATCTACACGTCGCAGGGGCTTCTCTTAGTCTTTCTTGAGCCGGGGGACTCCTTTTTGGTCGCGCTCTCCTTCATGGGTATGAGTTGCCGCCATCCTTCCCTCCCCAGACCCTGTCCATAGTTTTCTATGAGCGGGACATAATGGGCGGGATGATGATGATGATATAGGTCCGTCTCACAGTGAGAGGTCTCATACAAGACTTCTTGTTATTATTTATACTAGGGTGGGCCTCAAGTCAAGTGTGCTACATTTGACCTTTTACATAATTTAATGTGTTATTTTGATCATTTATATGCTAAAAAATCAATAATCACAAAAAGACAAAACGCATAATATTAAAATAAACAATATAAGAAAAGGTTAAAATAAAATCTCAAAAGCACTCCTATAAAATAGGGACACATAAGGGTGATTTACTATTTTCTTAAATAGTCGTTATTTACCTATACGTCCTCTTTCTATGTTGAACTTACATATCTAAAAATTATAAAAAATTAATATTATGAAAGAATGTAAATAGACGATTCAAACAAGTTAGATTCCACTTGACTATATTTTTTCTTACATATTAGTCGCAATAAATAAAATAAGCTTGAACAATAAATAGTGTCATTAACCGTAATGTAGCTAGTATTTCAGAGGCGGAAGTATGAAGTTGGTGTTGTATATTGATAACTAATCCTCAGTTACAATCAATTTACAGTTTTGATCACTCTTTGTAGAATTTTGTAGTGATCATTTATAATTTTAAAGTAATTATTTATAATTTTAAAATAATCAATAAAAAATTAATTAATTATATACATTTGTTAGAGACGGTCTCATAAAAAATTTGTAATAGTTAATAGTAATATACTTGTATGTTGCTCAACAATCACAAATATGAAATCAAATGCCGGCCGGTGACAGCTGGTGATTGAATGGGACGCACGTAGATTTAATTGTTATACATAAACCTAATAAGAAAAAAAATTAATAATATGGATGAATTAAAAAACAATTATCTAATGGTGCGAGACTAGTATAAATATAGATTGGTATTGTAAATTCAATCACAACCAACTTTCTAAGCTAGCTAATTATCAATATACACCTTTCTCCAATTATTACTGATTAATACTTTTGATTAGTATTTAATTATAAGAAATGGCGCAAAATCAGTGGCAAATTTTATTGGTGGTGACACTAATTGCTGTGATTAGTGCTAATAATATTGCACAAGCCTTAAACATTAATCCTGATGCATGTGCATTATTTGTAACCAACCTGAAAAATGATTCTTTTATCAACCAACCATCGGCCAACACTGATCCCAAGGCTAAAATTCAGTTTATTATGGATCAGTTTAAAGATGGTGAATGCTTAATTGATTTTCCAGAATTAGATCAAGAGTGTTTGAGTCAAGTCGCTAAGGATTTCTTTGATTTGGTACAAACTACTCCTGAAGATTTTGATATCACCCCAGAACAGGTTTTAACTACTATTGCTCAAGACAATGTCTTACCCGATGTCTGTTCATCGGCTTAATAGTTAATAGTAATACATTTACTCTCTTTGCTCCGAATTGTTGTAATCCGTTATCCGCCGTTTACTTTCTATTTCCTTCATTGTTTTTGCTTGATTCTCCTACTTGGGCGCGCTTGAAGTCGACTGTATTATTACCTTGTTTTATTTTAACTAAACAGTATGATTGCTCTATTTATTGGACAACTTTTGTTTAAAATGTTTAATTGAATGAAAATTATATTTATTTGATGCCACCTCTCCTCATCTTTCTTGTAATTTCTTCTAATTTTCATTATTAGTTTTTTTTGTCTTTTTTTCCGATTAGATTACCATCCTTAATACGGATAGAATGCCGGATAGAATGCCGAATAAATGATCAAACGTATCAAAAAAAACTAATGATATAAATTTAAATATAAATATAAGTTGGTATTGTATTAATGAATCAATCATTATGTTATTGGTGCGAGGCTAGTATAAATATAAATTGATATTGTATTTCTAAATACAGTATTTTAGCTAATTATGAATATTAACCTTCTTCTATTATTACTAATTAATATTCAATTATAATCTTAAAAAAGATATTCAATTATAAAAAGGACGCAAATGAGAAGCAGATAAACTTAATGGTGTTGGTATTCTGATTAATGCTAATAATATTTACAAGCCTTAAACAATATTTTCTTTAATTTTTTGCTCTTGTTTTTTTTTTTAAGAATAAGGTAGTTTGAGGGAAGAGAATAAAGGGATCTAGGGGCGATTCTAGACTCATTTAAGGTGTCCGGCCGTTAATGCTCTAGAAAATAAGCACCTCATAATAATTCATTAGTTAAGCATTGCTCGGTTGGTGACATGCCTTTCTGTATATTAATATTAGTTAGGGTTCAAAACCTATCAATGTTAAATTTTGGTCTGTTTAAGATTTGTAAGTATTACATGCTTACTCGTTGGACGACATTAAGGATGTTGTAAGTATTATATGATTAATGTTAAGTATGCATTTAAGATATTGTAAGTATTACATGCTTACTCGTTGGACATTAAGGATATTCCAAGTAGACATTTAAGATATTGTAATTAGACATTAAGGATGTGGCTAGTAGGCATTTAAGAATGATGTAAGTAGGCATTTAGGATATTGTAAGTAGGTATTTATGGATAATATAAGTAGGCATTAAGGATATTGTAAGTTGGCATTAAGGATACAATAAGTAGAAATTAAGGATGATGTAAGGAGGCATTAATTAAGTTTTAATGGGCTAGGTTGGATCTAAGAAATGTCTCTTAGAAAGACGGCCTTTCAGTGACTAGTTTTTATTATTTTGAACATTGAATTATTTAGAGAGATAATGACAAAATTACATGTTACTCCTTAGTTATGTACTTATATTCTATATATTAATGCAACTCTCAGAATCACATATTCACATTATTGGATATTCTATAAGAAAATTGTTTAAGTTTATATTAGGTTGAACTTCAATAATTTCATCCATTAGCTTAACTTTAATTATACACAAGTTTCATTCAATTACTGATAATATTAATTAATTGATCGTTACCTTTTATTTTTTTAAAAAAACAATTAATCGTTACCTAAAAACATTAATTAATTGGTAGCAATCAATGAAAAGTTAATTAATTGTAGACAAATATTTTCTACTAGTTGGCTCTTAATTAGTAATTTTCATCAGTAATTTTCTTTATTTTTTTATTGATTAGATCACCATCCCTAATGCAGTTAAAGCGCCCATTAAAAAATCAAACTAAAAGTATCCAAAAAATTACCCTTTTTTTTTATCTTCCACTTTGGGTTTTTTCAAAAATATTAAGAAAGATGGAATCTTTGGTGGTAGTGGGTATTATTTCAATTATATAGTAGTGAAAAGTAATGATTGTATTGAAAGTATGAGAGAGAAAATAATTAAATAGTAGTGTGAATTAAAGAAAGTGGGTTTTGAGATGTAAAAGTGGGATGAAAACTTTCCAAAAATAGAAAGTATTTTAAAGTGGAAGAACTTTTAAAACTACTCGTTATACCAAGATGGAAGAACTTAAAAGAACGGAGGGAGTAATAATTTAATTACAAATGTTGACCATGTGTTAATGGAAAAAATTTATATTTCCAAGCTCCAAATTCTGTCTCTTGTTATATATATATATATATATATATATATATATGGGGTAAAAAGCCCATTAAATAATCAAATTAAAAGTATTCAAAAAATTATTGATGATGCATGTGCAATACTTGTAACCGCCCTGAAAAATCATCTTATTTTCGATCAAAAACAATTGGCCAACGCTGATTACAAAGCTAATATCCAGATTATTATTACCAATCACTTTTTTGATGATCAATGCTTAAAGGATTTTCCAAAAATCATCTTGTTTAAATGTAAGGCATGCCTGCTTAGGCGTGTCGAATTCGAGTATATATGTTATTATCTTGTTTAATTTTAACTTGCTAAATTGTGACATTGAATGAAAGAAAATTATAATTATTTGATGTTATAATAGACAAAAACAATCGGCAAATTTTAGGCGTCATATTAACCCACTGTTTGACCAAGTTTGACTAGTGATTTTCGTTGTTCGCCATTACTAACTGCGAATAGACCTTTTGACTTTTTTTGACATTTGCTCTTTTTTCGCAATTAGTAAGTGTCAACTAATCTGAATTTAACTTTGGGGAGTCAAACGCTTATAAATAGAAATAAGTTTAAAAGTATCTTATTCCATGCTTTTTTTGATCACTAAAACTTGGTGAGACGGTCTCACATGTGAGAAGTATCTTATTGGATCGGTCCAATTGTGTATTTTTTTTTACCAATTTCACAAATTGAAGTGTCAATTTTAAGAGTTAAAAGATTAATTTAAAGACTTAAAATACCAACTTTAATGATTTGAAATTGTCATTTTAAGTCATGGAATTTGACAGTTTTAAAATATAAAAAGTCAATTTCAATACTTAAAAAATCAATTTTAATACTTAAAAAACCAATTACAAGACATTAAATTGTCATTTCAACTTTAAAATAGGATAACTCAAACATTAAAGTTGATATTAAAAACTTTGAAATAGATCTTATAAGTCTTAAAATTTGATTTTGAAGTCTTGGAATAGTCCTTTTATGTTTTCGAATTAGTATGTCATAATATTTGAAAAAATTATTGGGCCTAGGTCAGTTGCACGGCTAAGGCCGTCTCACAGGAGAGCAACTAGAAACAACAAGTCTTGTATGAGATCGTCTCACCGTGAGACGAGCCCATACAGGAAGCCCATTAGTAACAAAACATTAAAAACAATGAAATTTAAATTATATAGGATAACAGTTTTTTTTAGAGTTTGGGTCGATCTTATTGATGTCGTCTCATGGTGAGACGGTGTCAATGAAGAATCAGTGAATTAATAATTTAAATAATGCTGATGAGATTAAGATAGTATTAAATGCCAAAAGTATTGTGTTCACTTAGGACAACAGTTTATTGGATTTGTATTCAGACCTTTTTCAAAAATTTGTCAAAATCAAAAATTAAATGTAAAATACAAACTTGAGGATATATGATAAATGGAGAACACATAAAAATTCTCAAGAAAAAATTATTCTCATGCTCAAAGTATATTGTATTTTAATACATAAATTTTTGTGAGAGACGAAGAGACAATCTCTAATTGGGATGACCTAAATTTTTGTAAGCATTAAAGATATCGTAAGTATACATTGAAGATATTGTAAGTATGCATTTAAGATATTATAACTATAGCACACTTACTCGGTAGACATAAAGAATATTCTAAGTAGACATTTAAGAGATTGTAATCAGATATTAAGGATACATTAAATAGGCATTTAAGGATGATCTAAGTAAGCATTAATGATATTGTAAGTAAGCATTTATGGAAGATTTAAGTAGGCATCAAAGATATTACAAGTAGGCATTAAAGATATTAAGTATAGGTATAAAGGATATTATAAGTAGGCATTAAAGATACAATAAGTAAGCATTAAGGATGATGTAAGTAATCATTAAGAATACGATAGATAGACATTAACTAAGCTTTGATAGGTTGGGCTGGGCTTAAGTGATGTCTCAGAAAGACGGTCACTCAATTATTAGGTTGAACTTCAATTATTCCATTCATCTTTTCATTTATACACAAGTTTCATTCAATTACTAAAAATATTAACTAATGATTACCTAAAAATAATAATTAATTGGTACTAATCAAGGAAAAGTTAGATAATTCTACACAATTACTTTCAACTAGTTGGCTCTTACACCTAAGCCACAAAGCACGTACTTTGGTACATAAAATCAGATTAATTATGCGAAATAAAGGATGATAATAATACAAACACAGCCAATTAACAATTACACAAATTTTAAAATGAGACGGTCTCACAATGGGAATAATTTTATTAGGTTGACTTAATGTAGACTCACTACAACGAATTTAACCTTTTGCGACATTGTATTTAGTGACATTAAAAAAATGCCACTAATTCGTATTTTTAGTGTAATATATAATTATTGGTTTTTATTTTAAAATCTACTATAAAGTGATTTAGCGACACTTTATTTGGTCTTTATTGGCATATGTAATTGTTACTATAGCCTATAGTGGCATTTGTGAGAAATGTCACTAGATTCTATGTCGCAAAAACGTTTAGCGTGATTTTTTATTATGAAGGGTCTAATAAATGCCATTAAATTCTCTATATAGGGCCGTCCCATTCATTTTGGGCCCCAGAGCAAAAGAAAAAAACGGGCCCTTGAAAACTTAAAACGTAAAGCATAATATACACCTTTTGTTTTTTATTGTTAATATTTGAACTACTTTACAACTAAAAACTCATATTACTTAGCAAAAAAATGTAAGTTATATATAAATTTAATTCAAATTAACATCACTTATATACATAAAAATAAGTTTTTTGGGCCCTAGAAAACACGGGGCCCTGGGCGGTAGCCCGCTTTGCCATTGCCAATCGACGGCCCTGCCTCTATATACACTATTAGAAATTTAAAATAGCGACTTCTAAATTAAATGTCGTTAAATATAACCCACTAAAAGCAAATTATATATTGTAGTGACTTTACTGTCGTACAATGATTGATTATATGTAACAGTGAAACGTTGTCATACATGTAATAATCAATAATATATGTTAATTAACAGCAATATGAAATCAGAAGCCCGCCGGAGACAGCTGGAGAATGAAATGGGATGCACGTAAAATTAATTGTTATACAGAAACTTATACAAGAAAAAATATTAATAATATAGATGGATTAATAAACCATTATCTTATGGTGCGAAACTAGTATAAATATAGGAGATATGGTATTGTATTTTCAAACACAACCAACTTTCTAAGCTAGCTAATTATCAATATACTCCTCCTATTATTACTAATTAATACTTTTAATTACTATTTAATTATAAGAAATGGGGCAAAATCAGAGGCAAATTTTAATGGTGGTGGCACTAATTATTGTGATTAGTGCTAATAATATTGCACAAGCCTTAAACATCAATCCTGATGCATGTACATTATTTCTAACCAATCCAGTTTTCCGCCAACAATTGGCCAATACTGATCCCAAAGGTAAAATCCAATTTATTGTGGATCAATTTAAAGATGGTGAATGCTTAATTGATTTTCCAGAATTAGATCAAGAGTGTTTGAGTCAAGTCGCTAAGGATTTCCTTAATTTGGTACAAACTACTCCTAAAGATTTTGATATCACCCCAGGATTGGTTTTAGCTACTATTGATCGAGACAATGACTTGCCTCGTGTCTGTGATCCATCGATTTGATATTAATACATTTATTCCCTTTGTTTCCTATTGTTGTTGTTCGACGTCTGCTTTCAATTTCCTTTAATTTCCTAAAATCGAGTATGCTATTATCTTGTTTAATTTTAATTGAAGTGTGTCATTGGTCTATTTAGTGGACTTAATTCTTTTGTTTGAAATTTTGAATGAATGAAATTTATAATTATTTTATGATATATTAGATGCCACCTTTTCTTTCTCATCATTTTCTTTTAATATTAATTAGTAATAATCTTTATTTTTTTAATCGATTAGATCACCGTAACTTATACGGGTAAAACGCCCGTTAAATGATCCTAAGTATCCAACAAATTATTAATTTTGCTTACAAATCCATCTTATGGGTGAAAAAAAATCTCAAATCACGTGAGCAATATATACACACGAAAATTTCAAGCGCCATTCCAATTAAATTAAATAAAAAAAATTTTGAGAGAGAATTATTCTCAAATCTCAATGTAAGAAAACAGTGTCGTTCCTAACAATTTTTGGACCTTAGGCGAATAAAAATGATCCTTAAATAAGTACAGTTTCAATTATTTTTCTTTAACTAAGTAGTTCATTAGTCATGCGCTTAATTGAGAAACCTAATATTACAAGTTCGATCCATGTTAAAAGCATCTTATACAAATGCTAAAATTTGATTATAAAGATGAACTAAATTTGAACCCTTCATAAATTAAATCCTAAACGATTGCATCTCAAAACCATCCTCGAAAACCGCCCTATCTTTCAAACATAATTCGGTTTTGTTATTAATTCTTTCCAAGCAACGAGTAGTTTAAGCTAAAATCTGAGGGACAACTAACTCTTTCCTACAAAGCGTAGGGATATATACGGCTTTCCTAAAATCTTAGCCCCTAGCCCGCTAGTGCCTAATGACATTTTTTCTCTAATTTATTGAATATTAGTTTATTAAATACTACACCCTCCAATTTAAAGT